>JARHVA010000695.1:2495000-2902500 GCA_037957365.1 Torreya grandis
AAATGTCATGACATATATTATATTTGGCTATGAATCAACCTTATATTGAACATATATTTGTAAGTAGACTAGTTTTGTTTGTATGAATGAAATATAAATGATCCTATTTATACCCTAAGACATAAAATGACTTCAAAATTGCCTATAAGATTTATGTGAGTATAGCTAAATACATGTTGAAATATTGTTACATAGTCAAATAAGTATAATTATATGTGTATAATATATATACAGTGATTACATAGCAAAACTCATAGATATACATTGTTATAAGTGTGTATTATAACCATGATTTTGGAGTTTGGTTAAATTGTTATTTGGGAGGTCAAAGTTTATCTATTTAATGTAAATTTTATAAATATAGTTAGTTGAGTTAGTCTTTAGGTTGTGTTTTGGAGACTTTAAATAAATTATTGTTTCTTATATGAATCATTCTCTTTATTTTTTGCTAGATATAAACATGAATGAGTTCAATATAACCTACTTATGTGTAGAATTGTAGGAAACAGTTGCCTGAGGTTATATATGGTTGTATGTTACTGATGTATTTTATGTTTAAGAAATCTACCCTTTTAAAATATAGGCGGTTGATTATAAATTACCAATTGAACACTATATATGTAGGGGTTATGAATGTTTTGATAATTAAATCTTAGTTGTGAAATATGAAAAATAATCATAGGTTGGTTATGGAAGATAACTAGAACCTAGTATACATGAACATAGATGATTTGTATATGACAATGTACATTTATGTATTTAGTGTTGGTTGTGATTTTAAGAACTTATGTTATGGTTTTTGTTTATGTTTAAAACTAAATCATTCTAGTTATCTTATGTTGTAATTAAAAGGATAAGTATTGCTTAGACAAATAGGTATATGAAATTGATATTATATGCGATACTCATGGGAATTATGGACAAAATACTAAGTCCATTTAGAGTAATAACATATTTATAATGCATATACAGTTTAATGTTTATACACAACTAAGTGATTTTATATAAATATATGGGATCTATATATAGATAGTTGAATTGGTTTAGATCTATGTGTATACCACATATATATAAATATATGTACACACTCAGTTAGTATGTTAAAACATTGCATTATTAGACAAATATATATATGGGTGTATTTTTTAATCATGGCCAAGATCTAAGTGTGTTTGATTATTTTGGGAAACATTTAAATATGAAGTATTTGAGATTGAATACTAGTCATTTTAATACTGAGAATTAAAATGAGCTTATTAATGTACTTTTAGTATGTGGTTTTAAGCAATGAATTAATGTTATTAGATGGATGAAATGACATTTATAGTTACATATTTTACTTCTATAACTAGATGCCTTAACATGTTTCTCACCTGGATGGTATGATACTTATGTGATTTTAAACTTGTAGAGATGGAATATAAGTACATTTTAAGCATTCTAAGCAAGATAAAAGGCTCGGGTCATCAACATAAGCCTGTTAAAACTAAGAGATGAGCCAAGGGGCATAATATAGAGTAGATGCAAGACTTAAAGAAGTGGGAAAGGTACAAAATTGAGAAAAACAAAAAAGGTCTAAGTTTTCTAAGTGTACAAGATAGAGGTGTTATATAATCCATAAATATCATTTTCATTTACCCCCATTTCATTACTAGTTTAAAGGAAAGGAATGTGTACCTGGGTGTGTATAACACACCTTGTGTTTACATGTGCCCAACTTGTGTGCTCTAATAGTGACTGACCTACAACCAATAGCATGTTACAGTATATAATTAGTGCCTATAATCTAGAATTGAAAGTACTTAAAATAGATTTAAATTGAAAGAGCAAGGTTTAGGAGTACACATGTGTGTCGACGTAACCACCTTTCCTATTATCAAATTGATTTGAAAAATATGTATCATTTTAAGGCTCCAAAATTGAGATCAGGAATAATATAGATAAATATTGAAAGTGCATATATCCAAGGAGATAGAGAGAGATTGGAAGGACTATGCCCCTAACCTTGGAGCAAAGGTGAGTTACCACTTGACAATTAAGATTATCTCAACCATGTAACTCATTGTTACTTATAACCTGGTGAGGTTAGATGATACAATCAAGTCCAACCTAAAAAATTGGCAAGATTGAGTGATTTAACAATTGAAACCATACCAAAAATCAAACCAACTATTATAGTAGACTAGCTAAATAAAGTTTGTAAAAGGCTAACCAAGATATCATTACGTGAAAGAGTTTTGAAATCAAAAACTAATTTGGATTTTGAAATATTAGGCATAAATTGCATAATATATGCAGCTTAGATATGTCGCATGTTAAAAATATGTATAAAAATGGTACCAATGCATATAATTAGCCCACAACTATGAATTTGAATCATATAACTATGTGTTTTAGCCAATTTAGAAAATTGTGTAAGTGTGGAGAACATGCTTCCAAAGCATGCCCCCACTATATATGGTGAAATCTGAAAATTGATATAATTACCAATGTGGAGAACATGATTCTAAAACATGCCCTTGCTATAATCTAAAGATGTTAAATACTAAATAAGTGTGAAAAACATGCTTCCAAAGTATGCCCCCACTAAATCTAAAAATTGTGAATGTGTGGAAGCCATGCCCATATGACATGTCCCCATTGAATTAGAAAATTGTGAATGTGTGGAAGCCATGCCCATATTACATGCACCCACTGAATCTAAATATTGTTCAAAATATGGAGAACATGCCTCTTTGACATGCCCCCACCAATATACCCCCCTTTAAGGTGAGTGAAAAATAGGAACTGGTAGTTACCTCACCTCAAAAAGAGAAGAGAATTATATAATCTATTAATTTAACCATGTAGCATATAAAAGGAACATGTCTAGGTAAATATAGCATTAAATCATATAGAATCAATGTGATCACATGAAGGCGTAGAATACATGATAAAGATCATGGCAACATCTAGATAGTAATAGTACAAGATCAATAAGCAAACAAGCACACACACGAGAGAACTCAAAATTAAGTCAAAAGGCAATGGTCCAAGAAGACAAAAAATAAGGGACATGTTCAAATGTCACATAATCAAAGGGATATGACTTAGTCAAATATACAAAAAAGTAAGGATGACATATTCAAACCATACAACAAACAATGACATATGCAAATGTCAAAGAAATCACACATAGTCAAGGGAGTTGCAAGTAAACAAACATATTCAAATGCTCAAACAAGCAAGACAATATCAATACAAAGCACTCAAGGAAGTGCATAAAATAAATCATAATCAACCAACATAAACATGTCATATTATCCCATGGGTCAAATGTTTTAGGAAAAAATGTCAAGTGTATAGCATATCAAGTACCCTGTATAATATACAATCATAGAGAAAGGCATGTATGAGTACATGTGTAATCTCAAATATGATAATGAAATGTGATTATTGAATAATATAACCTATGTGTATCAATATCAAAGAATCAAAAATACAAAAACATACAAATAATTTAAAAATACAAAAATACTTAGCATTCCCATATCTTATTAGCTCCTTGGCATCTATGTTATTTACTTTATGTTAGTATATAACATATCATTTCATTCTTATATACACATATGTTTCATTCATTTGAGTTTGATGCAAGCATACCCAAATGCATGATTTATGCACTTCTAGATGTTGGACCTTACCTCTACTCATGTCATAGAGTATGTTGGGAGCATCTATTTATTTGATCATGATTGATCCATATCATATATCTTTTATGATCATTTTGTTTAACCCTAATTTGGATTTTGATCTTACTGAGGTAGATAGGGTTAAGGATATAGAAATGATAGGGCATAAGGGTGAATATCAGATCTACAGTAGGCCAATTAATGTATTAAATTCAGATGTGCCATATGTCAAATTTATGAAACTAAGATAAGTTATTAATGGAAAGTACAAATATGCTAGATATATAAATAACATAAAATGAGGTACTTAGCTTGTCTTAATGTTAATGTAGTGTTGGATTTAAAATAGGATAAAATTAGGTGGGAAGATAGTTTTTGAATAGTCATCAGATTCTAGATCTAGTGTCTCTAGTTCTCTAGATAGTTGTATCAATCTAGGATGATTATATCGATGCTATTGTCTCATTTTGATGCTAGTGTCTAGTAAAGAATATCTATTCAAATAGGATGTGACCACCTAGATGCTTTTAGGTTTGGCTTTGCCTTTAATATTATGCATTCAGATATGGGTCATAGACTGTCACTCCTAGTGAAATGGCAAAACCCTAGATTTTCATCTTCAATGTGACCTTGGGAAAAAATCATTGGTGGGAACATGGTGTTGAGCTGACCTATAACGACCCTACTATCAAAGGGTGCTACCTACATAGCCAATAATCTAGAAGAGGGCCTCATACTCATGTAGTTCTCCCCTATGTGTTGGCTTGTGTGTGAATCATGTAATGTGTGTACATCAAGTACAATAATTACCTAGCTTGTAACTTGGTAAATAAGACCTTATGACTACTCCTTTAGTAATTTAGACATGTATTTGGGCTATTCCTTTAAAACAATATCAAAATAGGGGGAAAAAAGAAAGCTTTTGGTAACTTGAGTGTTTCTTCAGTGCTCTTTTGGTTTGATTACTAGGTGAGGAATGAATCAGGGTTGATATTTTATTTATGCCAATCCTATCAAGAGATAACTCACATTAAATCACTTAGGTTGACCATTTTAATTACAAATTGGATGAATTTCAAGCACTAAACACTTGTTCAAGGTAGAGTAGTAATGTTGATGCTTCTGTTTATCCCAGACAGTAGTGTCCAGGGAGCAGGAGAGTAGGTATAGGCTCAAAACTTAAAAAGGTTTTAGATAATTACATTTTAAGTATTTTAGGCAAGATATGATGTCTATGTCATCAATATAAGGTTGGTTAGACTAAGAGATAGGCCAAGGGGCACAAGATAGAGTATATGTGAGGCTTATGAAAATAAGGAATGTGTAGAATTAAGGGGAACAACCAAGGTCTAATTTTACCAAGTGTGTATAGACTGAGCTACTACATAATCACAAAATATCATCTACATCTCCCCCTTAATCTAGTAATGAAATTACTAATTTAAAGGAAATGAATAAGTACCTGGGTGTGTATGCACACCTTGTCCTTGCTTGAGTTGAATTTGAGTGCTTTGATGGAGTTGAATTTAAGTGTTTTGATGGTGATTGACTTGTAACTAATATAATGTTAAAGTGTATAATCAATGCATATAATATGGGTTAAAATTACTTGAAATATATTAAAATTGAAAGAGTAAGGTTTAGGAGTACACCTATATGTTGATGTAACTGCCTTTACTATTGGCAACTTATTTTGTGAAAGATGTATCATTATAAGGCTCTGACACTGATGTTAGAATAAATATAGATAAATATTTAAACTACATATATCCAAAGAGATATAGGGATAGATTAGAAGGCACATGCCCCCAACTTTGTATCAAAAGTGAGTTGCCACCTAGAAGTTGAGATTAGCTCAACTGTGCAATCTAATGATACTTATACCCTAGTGAGTTTATATGATCAAGTTAAAATTAAAAACTTAGAAAGATTGAGTAATTTAATCACCTTGACCATACCAAAAGCTGAACCAACTACTGTAGTAGATTGGCTCACTAAAGTCCATGGGGTATCAGTATGTGCAATAATTTTAGAATCTAAAATTGATTTGGATTTTTCAATATTAGGCACATGTTGCATAACATATGCACCTTAGATATGTCTCATGTTGAAACTATGTATAACAATGATACCATATATAGAATTCTACCACAACTATGAATCTGAATCATATAACTATGTGCTTAGGCCAATTTGAATAACTATGTAAGCATGGAGTACATGCTTCCAAAGCATGTTGATATAAGTACCAATGTGGAGGACATGTTTCCAAAACATGCCCCAACTGTAATCTAGAGATGATTAATACTAAGTAGGTGTGGAGAACATGCTTCCAAATAATTCCCCTGTTGAATTTGTGAATCTATATAAGTACCATACTAAATGAATGTGGAGAACATGCTTCAAAAGCATGTCCCCATTGAATATGAAATTTGTGAATGTGTGGAATCTATGTCCATATGACATGCCCCCACTGAATCTACAAACTAGTATAAGTACCAAACATTGAATAAATGTGGATTACATGCTTCCAAAGCATTCCCCCACTATAATATGGAAACTATGAATGTGTGGAATCCATGTCCATATAGCATGTCCCCACTAAATATGAGAAATGTGTAAAGTGTGGAGAACATATTTCCCAAACATACCCCCAATAATATTCCCCCTTTTGAGGTGAGGGATAAATAACACTTGGAAGTTACCTCACCTCAAAAGAGTAAGACATTTGTAAAATATGTGAAAGTAACCATGTAACATATAGAAGGAAATATGTATAGGTAAATGTATCATTGAAGTGCATAGAACCAATGTGATCACATGTAGGCCTAAGATGCATGATAAAGATCATGGCAACTTCTAGATAGTAACATTACAAGCTCAACAAGCAAAAAATCACACACAAAAGAGCACTCAAAATTAAATAAAAAAGCAACGGTCCAATGATAGTGTGAATAAGGGGCATGTTCAAATGCCACAAAATCAAATGGACATGACAGTCAATTTCCCAAAAAAGTAAATAATGACATATTCAAATGTCCATGCAATAAGTAATGACATATTCAAATGTCGAAAAAGTCAAACATAGGCACAAGGGCCACAAATAATGGAACATATTCAAATGCTCGAACAAGCAAGATAATAGCAAGGAAAAATACTCAAGGAAGTGTGTAAAGGAAAAACATATGCAACTAGCATAAACATGTCATAGTGGCCCATAGATCAAATATGTTAGCAAATAATGTCAAGTACATAGCATATACAATATCTTATGTAATGTATAATCTTGGATAATAGGCATGTGTAAGTACATATGTAAGCTCAAACATGACAATGTAGAGTGATCATCAAATCATATATCCTATGTGTATCAAGATCATAGAAGATGGATGTCCCTCATCCTGGTGACATGAGTAGAGGGAAAGCCAACACCCATAAATGTATCATGTATTTGTGTATGCTTGTATATGTGTATGTACAAGTAAATTATATGCTAGCCCACAACATAGAACTAACACATAGATGCCAAGGAGCCAATAAAACATCTAGGTGCCAAAAATATTTTTGGATTTTTGAATGTTTTCTATTTTTTGGTATTTTCTAAATTTTTGATGATGAGGAAAGATCATCTAATGGTGCCATCCAAAGGATGGTCATAGATATCTGCCCCCCCTATGAACCTTACAACCTCAAGTTAGATCTTTTACATTGTTTCCATAATGATTTCTTAGGTTTAAAGGGTACATAGCATGCTCATCCTCACATTTTGCATGTGTAGTAGAAGATGTAATACTATCATTTTAAATATGTATTAAATTGCCTTCATGAGAAAAGAAAATACCTTGTTGATTTTGGTCAATTTTTGCTTCTATTTGGTATATCCAAAGATTCCTAAGTGTAAATGCATATGGAAATGTGGTAGGCATAACCCAAACCCATGTTTGAATTACTTTAGGACCATAACAATTAGTATTGTTATGTTTCCCAAGGAATCCTTCCCAGTGACCTTTTGTAAATCTTGTAAGTTAACATCGAGCTGTTAAAAATGTTTTATGCTATAAGTAGTTTTAATTTGTGTAAGATCAATATGGTTATGAAAAAAATAAGCACCACCCATGTATAATGTAATTACTAAATCCTGGTGATGTGTGCACCTTCTGATTTTGTATATTTGAGGATTTGTCATAGGATGAAAACCTTGTATGGGCCCCATATTAAGTAAGTTTTGTAAAGCACTCATATAAATATTAGGAATACCACATTTTTTTTCATAATGCTCATTTGATAATTTATCTCCCTTGTTTGTATAAGGGATAAAACTTTGGTACTTGGAAGGAGAAAAAGTGGTTAAGGAACCCTTTGGAAATTTATAGAACCAATTATGAGGCTCATAAAAAATGATCATATGGAATACCTTTAATATTAATTTATCATCATTTGCCCATTGACAAAAAGAGTGTACATAATTTAGCATGTGCTCAAATGGATCTTTATTATGCTAAAATATAGGTACATGTGGTAATTCAAAACCATATGGATAAGGATATTCAAGAATACATTGTGCAAAAGGTTGATTATTGAATAAGGTAACATTTGCATTAGCATTATGGAAAGCCAGTTGCATTTGAAGTATATAAACCTAATTTTGAAGATCCCCAATAGTGATCATCATAGACATAAGATAATCCATGGGAATGGTGGTGTTTGACATAGGTGTTATCATTGATTTTAAACCACTATTTCCTTTGGATCGAGGTATATGAGTATCATCATTACCATGGATAACAAGTACAAGTTCATAATCCTTAAATTTGGGATGTTTGGGTAATAGTTCATGTTCTTAATGTGTATCTATGTGCACCTTAATATGTGAAACCTTATTTACATCTTGATATGGAGGAGCCATTATACTTGACTCTGTTATTTCATAAGTGTGTATATGCTCAAGATGAATGTATTTTTTAGGTGGTATCATTATAGGAATGCCTTTTATTTCAAATTGTATTTTGTAAAATTTGAAAAGTTTATCATCAACATGCATCATTAATAAAGTCCCATCATGTATGAATTTTACACATCTATGAAGTGTATATGGGATGGCCTCCATTGAATGTATCCAAAGTCTACCCATAAGTACGTTACAATGGAATGATTGAGACATTACCTAAAAGTAGTTGAAATAGTTTTTGGTCACAATGTCACATCTAATGTAATTTGACCAACTGGAGGACTATGTAAATTATCAAACCCTTTCATATGCATAATCAAATTTTGAATCAGGTTGGTGTTAATTCCTATAATGGTTAGAAATTTGATACTACAAATGTTTAGGCCCAATCCATTATCAATGAGCAACCTTTTGATGCCCTTATTTTATATTATAACTTGTATTAACAAAGGTAACCCTTAATCAATAATATATTTTGAGGGTAAGTCAATTGGATCAAAGGTAATAAGTTTGGCATTATTCTTGAGATCTTTCATGATATCTGAAAAATAACCAGGCTCAATATCACTTCAAACATGAGTTTCATGTAATGTCTCATACAGAATATCCTTGTAAATATTAGATTGCTTTATGAGCTCAAGTAGTGAAATTTTAGCATGTGTATTACTCAATTGGTCATGTTGGCATCTAGATACCAGATCTATAACATTGCAAGAGGAATTTTAAAGAAATATTAAATGTTGTTTATGTTTTAACACTCTCTCATTATGGGCACAAACTTGCTTAACAATTTTTATAAGAGTAGTAATGTAGAAAACCATAGCAACTATTAGGTATTGGGCCATGAAATAATTTATAGAGATGTCCATGGCAAACATGATTATAAAATTTATCAATAAAGGATCAAATATAGGAAAAGAAATCAAAAAACCCTAGTTGGCCTAGGGTTTGATGTTCAAAGATTAGGTTCACCAAATGTTTAACCCTGATTTGGATATGGATCCTACTTGGGTAGATAAGATTAAGGATACATAAATGATAGGGCACAAATGTGAATATCAGATATACTACAGGCTAATTAAAGTGTTACACTCAGATGTACCATATGTTGAATTTATTAAATTGAGATAATATAGTAATGAAAAGTACAACTTTATTACGTATGACATAAAATGAGGTGCTTTGCTTATCATGATGTTAATGCAATGTTGGATCTAGAATAGGTAGAAAGCAAGCAGGAAGATAATTCTAGAATAGTTATAAGATTATGGATATGGTATCTTTGGCTCTCTAAATAGTTGCATCAATTTGGGATGATTACATCGATGTTACTATTTGGGTTCAATGCTAGTGTCCAATATAGGATATCTACTCAAATGGGATTTAACCAACTATGTGCTTCTAGGTTTGGATTCACCTTCACTCTGGTGCATTCAGATATAGGTCATAGACTATCACTCTTGGTGAAATGGTAAAACCCTAGCTTTTCATATTTAATGTGACCTTAGATAAAAATGGGTTTGTGGGCAAATGGTGTCAAGTTGACCCATAATGACCCTTTTATCAAAAGGCACTACCTACATAGCCAATACTTTAGAAGAGGGATTCAGATTCATGTAGTTATGCCCTACATGTTGGCTTGTGTGTGAATCATGCAATGTGTGTAAACCAAGTACAATAGTGACCTAGATTGTAACTTGGAAAATAAGACAATGTGACTACTCTTTTAGTACTTAAGCCCTGTAATTGGGCTATTTCTTTGACTAATATCATAATAAGGTAGAATATGAAAGTTTTTAGTAACTTGAGTGCTTCTTGAGTGCTCTTTTGGTCTGATTGCCAGGTGAAGAATGAATGAGGGTTGATATTGTATTTATACCAATCCTATCAGGAGATAACTCATATTAAAGCACTTATGCTGACCATTTCAATATGTTTCATTTTCAAATTAGATGACTTTAGGGCACTGGACACTTATATTTGGGCAAGATAGTAATGTTGATGTTATTATCTATCCCAAATGTTAGTGTTCAAGGAGTAAGAGAGTAGGTATAGGATAAAAACTTATAGAGGTGTAAGATAAGTACATTTTAAACATTATGGGAAAGATAGGATGTCTATGTCATCAATATAAGGCTGATTATACTAAGAGATAGGCCAGGGGACATAAGATAGAGAAAATGTGAGGCTTGCAGAAGTAAGGCATGTGTATAACTAAGAGGAACTATGGATCGTAATCCATATTTTTATATTTTGGAGTAGTTAGCATTAGGTCATGGATGTGCTCAACAAATTTTGATAGTTGTGCTTTGGCCTTCTCCTTTTTTGAAGCCCCTTTTGTATTTTTGGCTAAGTTTAAACTCCCTTCCACTGCTTCCATGTGGCATCCTAGTGCTCATTCATCATGAAGAAGTTCTTGATTCACCCAAGAGTAGTGCTATCTCTCCATGTGGTGACTTGGTACTCATCTAAGGGAGTTTGATTTTGTCAAACTTTCTAACAGCACCATTAGCTGAGGAAATAATAGGTGGGGCCCAATGTGTAGTTGTAAAGAGGGATATGTACTTTACACATGGCACCCTTGTGCTCATTTTTGCAAAAGAATGCTCAACATCTCTATAAGTATTAATAGTTCACCATGTGGCATCATGAAACTCCTCAAGAGCAAGGCTTTTTTTTTCAAGACTCTAAAATGTACCATTAGTTGATGAATTTGGAAAGGGGCCCACCAAGTAGTTATAACGAGAAGGAAGCAAAACTTTCATGAGGCATCAGGATGCTTGTTTAAAGTGAATTTTTTCCTGGAAGAGCTTCAAATAGTGCCATTGGATGAAAGGAGTGGGCCTTCATTGCTAGCAAACATTCCAAAGATAGTTTTGGAGGTAGACACATATCACTACCATGCTTCTTCTAAGCATCGTGGGCGTCATGAAGCATCATAATTACACCATATCTACGATTTGGAAAATCAACTACATTTATGAGTTAGAGATCCCTAATTAGTTGTAATGGCCTCATCATAAGCATGAGTGCTTGGTTTCAAGTGTTGTTTCCTCAAGAGGTCATTGTGCCTATATAAGTTGAGCTCTTTTCTTTTTAAAATGGTTGGATTTTAGATAATTGTTTGATACTAGAGAAGCCATTGTAATAGTTAGTTCTAGAATAGAAGTAACATCATTTTTAGCATTTTTCATTATATAACCTTAGTAGGTGTCCCTCACGGGTAGGATTGAATATTGTATACTATGCCCATTGAGGCCTTTTGTATTTTGTTCTCTACCTAGCAATCAACAGGATGTGGTGTTTTCTGTCAAACTGAGTAGAAAGTTATTTTTGTTTATTATTTCATTTCTCTACTTCTATAGTATTGGTTCTTGTTTATGTCATAAATTTTAATTCATGATTGTGATACTTTAATAATATGTGATGTTCGAAGATCCTAGCTATTTTATGTAATTATAGGTCAATACTTTAAAGATCTTGGTGTATTGCCTTAGTTTCTATTTTAAAGTTTTACTTACATTTCTTCTTTACTTTTTCTCCCTAAATCAATTTGACGAGTTGACTTCTATAACCTCAGAGGTCACTTTACAGATCACATTCGAGTCTCACAAACTTAAAGATTCCCATAGAAGGTTGTTTATCAAGGGTGAATGTTTTAGACATCAATAGTTTTTTCTTTTCTAGCATGCCTGATGGGATTAGACTACTATTTGCCTAAATATAAGTTAGAGTTTATGAGTCATACGCTCATTACAAGGTCATAAACAACAAAGAAACCAAGCTTGTTAACACCACCTCTAGTAGCCCTAACTTACCAAAGGACTATGGGATCTAGTGCTATGCAACAACAATAACAAATGGTTTTCCAAGGACTACTAAAGAACTTTATAACATGGAACAGTGGTAGCCCACTCATCCTTCTAATATCCATGACTACGTGGGATCCCATTTCTACTAATGCATTGAAAGCACTCCCCAAATTCTTAGGGGAATATTTCAAAAGCATAACAAAACATCTGCAAGATGTCACCAATGTTTGAATTATATACTATATCACATAATAAAATGTGTCCCTAAGACTAATGGTTACCTCTTTCAAAGGGTGAGCTCTTGACTGGTACCGATCCCTTCCACCCAACTCCATTACTACTTGAGATGACCTGGGCAATAGATTCTTTAAAAGATTTAATGAGAAAGTAGACTGATCATCTCTCTTACAATAACTAATTACCATTAAAAGAGCCCCACAAGAGGCTATTATATATTTTAATACCTTGTTTGATAAGACCTAACAAATAATCCCAATTGCAGTTTGACCACCTATAATTATGGCCATTATCTTCTACCTTAAGGCCTTCAAATAAAACATAGTTATTATGATTCAATCTCTTAGAGACCAGACACTGCCAGATGCGTATGACATAGTTATTAGAGCAGATAATAATTTAATAGATATTAGGAAGCTTCCCCCTCGATTGTCGATGCCAATGTTTCTAGAAATATTAATGTCACCACAAGAGGAAGTCCTAAGTACCTCATAAATGCCTCCTTCCATGTATGTATATCTTCTTACTCAGCAAGTACATCCTCCTCATTCTCGCTAGCTGTAGAAATGAATGACATGAAATGTACCTTGTGAAACTTCTCTAATGTGATCATAAATCTCAAGAGGCAATAGGCCATGCCCCTGAATCCCTCGTACTAGAATTAATAGAATAGAAGGGTGTCATATCAACATAATCAATATCAAAAAAGGCAAAGGCCAAATCATCAAGTGTCAAATTAACAAATAAGACCCACAAATCAAATCATCCCAGTTCCTGATCCCTTGTAAATTGTCTTATCGAGTTCAAATAAAGAATTGGTCACTAGCCAAAATAACTTGGAAAATAATTCCAATTCATGTTGCTTCCCATGCAATATCATGCATATACCTCAAAACTACCCAAAAGGCAACCTTCAGCAAAAAGTTGTCAAGCAGCAAAAATAAGCAAATGTTGATTTAGCTTCTTATGGATATCAATCCCTGGGCATTGAAAATGTTATCTTAAGGCATAAATGTAGGGAATGTCCTTAGAATAATAATATGAAATAGCCCTAGAGCATGCACTTTTCTCTTGGGTAGAAGGTGAAAATACAATTTAATTGAGCCTATTTTGGGTAGAAGGCTAAAATAGGTGGATATTTATCTTTGGATTGGTCCTATTTGATCTTAAGAACTAAATATGGCTTGAAATTGAAGGTGTTATCTGAGCCTTTACATCCCAAACACATAGCTAATGAGACTATGGTAAATTTTGAAGCAACGCACACTTCTTTCTCTAAGAAAGATATGTATCACATAGAAATGCTTGAAGAAGAAAGAGTGGTAGACAGCAGGAGCCCAGAGGAAGAACTCCTCATCAGTGAATTCATTGAAAATGATCTTTTTACAAATTTTAATGCCACCAGCCTCGATACCTATGTAATTCATGATGAGGATCAGGCCATCCCTAAGGTGATGAAGAAAGAGGAGGGTCAGAGTAAAGAACCCGAAGGTGAGTCTAGTTTTTGGACTCTGCATTTTGATGGTGCAAAATGCAAAATTGGCTCTAGAGTAGGCATCTAATTGGTGTCTCCATTTAGAAAAGAGACCCTATGAGCCTTCTAATTCCAATTTGGTTACGTGAACAATGAATTCAAATATGAAGTGCTAGTCCATGGCCTCAGCCACATTGAGCACATGGTGTAAAGCAACTAAAAGTGTTTGGTGATTCTAAATTAATGATGAGATAGGTGAGAGGGGTCATCATTATGAAAAATGTTTGCATGAAGTCCTATCACCACCAGATATGATATTTTATCAAAGCATTTGAAGCTTTCAACATTTAAATCATCCCTAAGACCATGAATGTGGAGACAGATAGGATGGTGATAATCAATTCCCAATATGATCTGGTGATAGATTTGTTCACCAATGCACAAGCACTATGAGTGATCATCAAACCTACCATTCTTGATAATGACCAGAACTTGCAAGTGTTCAAGAGCGATGCCCAAATTTCCATGTTTCTCTAACAATCATGCAAAATTATCGAATAGTTGAAGCCAAAGATTGAGGAGGCTTATGGAGATCAGATCATGCAATCAAAGTCCAACAAGATTCCTAAGGGATGATCACCCTAGAAAATCTATTTGATTTTGATGACACCAGGAATGAGAAATGAAATTTTATCATAGATAAAAGTGACTACTCTGAGCTTGATGTCAGAGGAAGAAGGAAACTAAAGGTTGGGAAAGAGGTTTCCCAAAAGGACAATGACTAACTAGGGTCTTTTTGCAACAAATATGGAGTGATGGCCTAGACCTATGATGACCCAAAAGGGTATGGCCATGAAGTAATCTAGCATACCATTGATCTAGTCAAGGGATCCAAGCCTATCCAACAAAAACAAAGGCTAGTTAACCCAAAAAATGAGTCCCTTATGGCTCAAGAACTAAGGGAATTGATAGAATCAAGAACTATATATTCAATCAAGCATTCAACTGAGGTATCCAACCTAGTTCTAGTAAGGAAGAAGAATAGATAAATTTGGCTATGCGTGGACTTCCAAGACTTGAACAAAGCATCTCTAAAGGACCATTACCTACTTCCTTCCATGGAATAGATCTTCTAGATAGTAGCGGGTGCCAAAATGTTTTCTTTGTTGGATGGGTTCTCAGGGTACAACCAAATATGGGTTAATGAAGAGGACCAACACAATACCACTTTTACTATTAAGTGGGGGACCTTCATGTATACGAAGATGGCTTTTGGCCTCTCTAACATAGGGGATACCTTCCAAAGAGCCATGGACATAGCCTTTCAAGGCCTAATAAACAAAATCATCCTCACTTACTTGGATGATCTCACTGTATTCTCTGAGAAGAATGAAGACCATTTTGACCATATAGAGAAGATTTTCAAAAAGTGCCAAGAATTCAAGGTGTCTCTCAACCCTAAGAAATTCATTTTCAAAGTCCTATAAGGCAAGCTATTCAGATACATGGTATCCAAATAAGGAATATCTAATGATCTAGATATATTTAAGACATCAGGGATTTGGCCTTATCAGTCAACAAGAAGGGGTTCCAATCTTTCCTAAGAAAGATCAATTTTGTCAGCAGATTTATATCCAACTTCACAGGGCTAGTAAGGCCCATCACATTGATGTTGAAGAAAGATCAACCTTTAAAATGGATCCCCAAAGGAATAATAACATTTGATGAGATTAAGGAATTAATATCCACTACCCCCATTCTATTCAATCCTAACTTTTCCAAAGATTTCATCATGTATGTCTATGGAAGTGAACATAACTTAACGACTGTTCTAACTCAAAAGGCAAAAGAAGGGACAAGTGATCACCCAATTGCCTTTTATTCAAAAACATTGCATGGTTATGAGACCAAGTATAATTTCATTTAAAATAAAGCTTTCACCATCATCAAGGGTCTCAAAATTCCAAACACTTGGTAGTGGGGAGTAAGATAATGGTATACGTGGTGCATTCTAGTGTCAAAGAGTACATAATGAAAGGAGAGATCATAGAAAAATGGGCCAATTAGATCACCAAGATCTTAGAATATGGTGTTGAAGTCAAGCTAACCAAGGTGATCCAAGGAAGAGGGCTTTGTGAGTATCTGGCCCAATGCGTAGATGCCTCGATACAAGAACAATATACATCAGAAACAGTTTTAGTGAATCAATATGAAGCCGATGGGTCTAGGGTTACTGATAGGACCCATTTTATGCAAACAAATTGATACCAAAATGGCCTTCCCATGCATAAAATGAGGTTCTAAAGGTTATAAGGGGCTAGCTACACACTAGTCCAAGGAGTCCTATTCAAGAAGAATTTTGACGGGAAACTACTCTGATGTGTTGATGTCGCCAAGCTAGAAAAATTCTACAAGATATGCATTTCACCCATCTGGGAAAACATTTCTCTACCAAGACAACCATGACCGAGATCATGCATGCAAGGTAATACTGGCTGACCATGTTCTCTGACTACCATTAAGCAGTCAAAAAGTGCCAATAATGTCAATTCTTCATGGGCAAGTGGAAGAATTCAACCATGCCATTGAATCCAATCATAACTGATGAACCTTTCATGCAATGGGGCTTGGATTTCATTAGGATGATAAATCATATATCTAGTGTGGGACACAAGTGGATACTTATGGCCAATGACTACTTCACTAGGTGGATTGAAACAACCCTACTAAAAGAGGTGACTGAATATATGATACTCAATTTCCTAAGAGAGCTAGTAGCAAGATTTGACCCTCCAAAGATGATCATATCAGATAATATGAAGGCCTTCCTTAGTTATAATATTTTGAAATTTACAATCTAAAATGGTATTTTCCTAAAGACTTCATCCAATTATTATCACAAGGGAATAGGTTAGCTGAATCAACCAATAAGAACCTCATCAGATTGATCAAAAGGATGGGCACCAACCAACAACTAGAGTTGCATATGCATGTGAAAATAGCCCTATGGGCTGACTGAATTACTCCTAAGAAATTTTTTGAAGACATCCTTGTATGAGCTAGTATACAAGAAAGAAGTGGTCATGCCCATATCATCATAAATTCCCACCTTATAGCTTTTAAAAGCTATCGAGATAGTAGAGAAGGAGTGATAAGGGTTAGTCTGGTAGAATTGCTCAAGATCCAAGAAGAGAGAGAACAAGATGACAATGCTAAGGTTACCCAATAGCAAGTAGTTAATTAATGGTTTTACAAGAAGGCATTTGACCCAGGCTTCAAGTCAAGGGACTTGGTCCTCAAGTATGATCAAAGGGCCATAAAGCTAGGCTAGCATGCGAAGTTTGACTCCCTATGGAGGGGGCCTTTCTGTATCATGGATAATCGATAGGGTAATGTATTTTATTTTAAGGATGAAGAGGGCAATGCATTAGGGATTCTAGTTAAGGGAATCAATTTTAAAAACTTCAAATGATTTAACAGTTCTCCCTTGTACATAGTTTTCTTTCTTTGTTGTTTCCTACTTTGGTATTGTTTCCCTTTGAGAATAAGTTTCATTGGCACAAGTTGTTCATCCCATTGCCAAGTGTCCACATCTTCACCTTTTTTATTTTAAATCATCTAGTGATAAATGGTTATATACCCTACTCCCCTTGCCATTAATGTCAGACACTCCCAATTACATGATTCCCCATGAGGATCACCATAAAATATCTCGCGAGATGCTCCTCGAGCATGTATGACACCCTTAACATATATAGGGCACCCAAATTCAAAAATGACGTGATGATCACACTCAAACTACTGCCCTATAAATATATCTCTCTTGATCAAGCCAAACATTTTAACACCTAAGAGTTTCCAAGAGAATTGATCGAAGAATTGAGCAATTAAGCAAAGCATCTTAAGCAAAGAGAATTGAGAAAGGAATTTTAAGGCATTCTGAGTAGGAAACCAATATCCAATGTTTTCATAGAGTTTTTCGATAGAGAAAATTCAATTATTGGAAAGAGTTATAAAATGGAAACTTCTATGTCCTTATTCGATAGTGGAAGGCATCCAAGGAAGTAGATAACCTGTGGGTCAGGTCGTCATGGAGACATTCCCCTATAGTATGCAGTAAGAAAATCATATGCTTATATATTCATATATTTGACGCCTAAAGAATTGAATGTTAAGAGAATCACCAAGGGGCACTACAATGACCCCTTGTTGGTCTTAGATTATGCATATGGGATCTTCAATCCCAAATTGTAAAAGAACCCAAAGAGCCTAAGGAAGGGCACCCATGCCTAAATGATCAAGAAGGTTTGGAATAATAACTATGAGCCATTTAAGTATAGGATTTAGAGCTCCCAATTAGCCTAATACATGGTGCCTCTTGTGTATCTATGCTTAGAGATTGTGGTCATATGCACAAATTGATATAATGCCAATATTGGCATTATTGTAGGCAACAACCACCTAAAAGTGGATGGCAATACTGACATAATAAGGGAGATGATCTGACTCCCAAGTGACCCCAACACTAATGTCTATAGCATAGAGAGCTTACAAAATGTTTGGGACACCTAGGTCTGTAAGATGGAGTTCATCAATTTACTCCTCCATAGTAACTACACTGAAGTGCCTCTTATGCCCATCACCCTTGTAAGTTTCGTAATGTAGGACATGAATGATACCCTTTCTATGTTGGTGTTTATCTTTAGGATGGACTTGAATACTCATGTCATCAATTTTTATTTGGGGGTGGTCTTCCTTTTGAAGATGGTAGGCAAGCAGAAGGTTTATAGGATGGACTTTATGGATGCCATCGCCACATCTATGCACAATGAGTTGGAAAACTTATCAACACATAATACCTTTAGGTATTCCTCCTCCACCTGATCTTGTATCAAAACTCCTGATTCCTCTCTTCATACTTCACCTTCAACTCTATTAAGATGAGTATCCATCCTAACATAGTGATCCCCGTCACCGTATGGACCCATATCTTGTTGACCACATAGGATTACTATGAGTTTTTAGAATCTTTCCTATCCTTGGTCTTAATTAATCTTAGCTGAGAGGCCATCACCTTGAGGATGATAGATATCCATAGATCATGGCTCACCAATGACAAAATTATGGTCAACTAGTTTTTTAGGGCCCATTTCACTTTTATTTGGGCCCACATGTTTAAGGAGGAGCCATTCTGGCTCCCATGCCTACTCATAGATAGGATATTGGCCTTGGATTTGGCCCACTAACTTGATAAAGTTAACTAATTATATGTCATGGGTCATAAGAAAAAGGCCTTGTATTATATACCCTTCTCAAGAGGAGGTATTATGGTGGTGAAGAGGTCGCAGGAGTGCTTGCTTGTGCTTAAGCTTGTAGAGCTCAACCTTAACCAGATTGATGACCAATGGAACCGTGACCCATTGGCCACATAGCCACCTTGAAGGCCACCAACCCACTCAATCATGAGCCTCGACCATACCTCGAATAGAAAAGGTTGCTAGCAGAAGATGATATCAAGTATTATGTGGATCTGTCCAAGATCCTGTCAGACACCCACAAGCCATGGGAGTCCTTTTACAAGTGGTCTAGGGGTTTGACCCTATAAAGAAGATAACAAAGGGTCTAAGGGTACAACTCATCTAGAGGGATTAGAGCCAAGAAAAAATAGATGCCTATTTGAAATATAGGCAAGATATTGGCCACTAAGAGCATAATTTTGATGACTTAGACACAAACGAGATATTTAAAAACCTCTAAGATGAACACCATGAGGAGAAAGCTCTAGCTGAAGAAGAAGTCTTAGTCAAAGGAGAAGATGAGGATACTCCTTCAAAAGAAGAAGAAGACACCCCTTCAGAGAATGAGGAGGAAGTTATGATGATTCAAAGGCCCATGACCTAGTTGCCTCTTATGTATCCATACCCAACTATCCTATAACACTAACAAGCCTCTTTAGGACATTTTGAGGTAGGGTCATCTCAGCCCAGACAACCTGAGGCACGAGCATCTATCCCTCTACTAGAGCCCCCACAAAAGAAGGCACACTTTTATTAGAGATTTCTTTTCACTTATGCTTCATTCTTCAGTCCCTCTTCACCCTCTACTTCCACTGAGCTCACACCGCTTTCCACTACCTCACCTATCACCTTGCTCATTCTACTTTCCTCCATATAGTTGATCACCTCCCTTGCATTATTTCTCACCCCTCTACCCTCATCATCATTTATTGTGACACAATCACCCCATGCCCTTATTTGTGGCCTCTTACCTTTCTCTCCTTCCACCCTAACCTTTACCCACTTGTCCCCCAAGGAATAGTGCCCACCTCTTCATAGCAGCAAGTGACCATCCCCTTTAGCTTGTCATAAAGATCCCCCTGCATAAGGGAGTTAATCCAGTCATAGGATGAATTTCATCAGTAGTTGAAGACTGCTAAAAAAGCCTGAGAGGCTTCAATAGAGAAGAGAAGAGGAAAATAGGCCAAGGCCCTGGTGGTGCCTCACATGATATCATTCTTTAACCCATCATAAAAATCTCTAATGGTTGCACACATGGCACCCCAAGTAGTCAATCCCCAAAAATAGATGCAGTTAGGGGACTACTCGATACACATTGTTGGCCTTAACCTCAGCCAGACTAGACCCACCGATAGGGTTGAATTGATGGAGGAAACACAAATGTCCATCACTATAGACTATATCAAGGCTAGTTGATGGTTAGAGAAGAAAGAGATGGAAGTTGCAAGAGTAAAAGCTATGATTGATTGCCTCAACATTGAGGCCAAGAAAAAAGACAGAGCTCACCAAAATGAGGTTTGACCTTTAGAGCCACTTTACCAATGAGAGCTTCCAAGTGGAAGCTAGTCAAAGAGCCTAACTGTGGATCCAAATCATAGATATAAAGGCCTAGGTCGATGTCATGAAGAAGGAAAAGGTGATTGCAGAAGCTAAGTTTTAATAAAAGGAGTTAGAGCTTGACAAACCCACCAAAATCTCATGGACTATATAAGAGCGCATCAATAAATATAGTAATAGATGTAGTAGGAGTCCTCAACCAAGGACCAAGGGATCCTACAACTAAATAATGACCTTACCACCCACTCCTAGACCTCAAGGATCCTCCCAATGGTTCAATAACTATATGTATCCTATTAGGAGAGGATTAAGAATGTAGCTATAAATTTGAAGCCAGTGCTTAGGTTCATCATGGACTCATAGGGACTGAGCTCTCAAGTAAGCACATTCTTAGACCAAGTCCTTGCCTTCGTATCCCCAAAATTTTAAGATTCATAATTCCTAGTTTAGAAGCTATACAATGCAACAGACATGATGTTATAGGTAGCAAGGGTGGCTAATTGAAGGTAAGTGATAGTGAAGGTAAATGAATTTATGAGATGCAACAACACAATAACAAAGTGCAAAGCATTTCTTAATGCCTTAGAGAAGGTAGTTTAGGATATGAAGGGGAACATAGAACAACTAGTCCATTTGAGACTCCCCTCTCAATTCATTATGAACAACATTATTCTCCTGAAGGACAAAATACAAGAGTTGTTGGAGAAAAAGCAAAATGACCAGATCATTTTTATAGCTCTTGATCAAGCACCCAATGTCTCTGAGGTAGAGATCATATTACAGCCTCTTACCCAACTAGAATTCCAGATGCTGGCAATAGTCCAAGGCTTGAGAAACATCTCTTTTAATGAGATCATCAATTTGGACAAGGCCTTTGAGGCCCTAAAGAATAAATCTCAATCAAAAGAGGAAGAGTGGACACCTTTGAATGTTGCTCTTCAAAAATTATAAGTTTTGTAGGCCTCGACCCTTTTTGTAATTTGGCTTCGATTGGTCTGGGAACTAGAAGTTTTGGGTTCTTCCATCCACATGTGGATTCCCCCTACAAGTCACCAAGAACTATGGATCATAATCCATATTTTACTATTTTAGAGAAGTTAGCATTTGGTCATGGATGTGATCGATAAAGTTTGGTAGTTATGCTTTGACCTTCTCTTTTCCAAGATCTCCTTTTGTATTTTTGGCTAAGTCTCAACTCCCTTCTGCTACTAGCATGTGGCAACCTGACACTCATCCAAGGGAGGTTGATTTTGTCAGACTTTCTATCAGTGCCATTGGCTAAGGAAGTAATAGGTGGGGCCCACTGTGTAGTTGCAAAGAGGGATGTGGACTTTCCACATGGCACCCTCACACTCATTTTTGTAAAAGAACGCTCATCATCTCCAAAAGTAACACCAACTTGCCACGTGATGTCATGATGTTCCTCAAGAGAAAGTCTTCCTTTGTCAGGAATATGAATTGTGCCATTCGCTGATGAAGTTGGAAAGGGGCCCACCAAACAGTTACAATGAGAAGGAAGCAAAACTTCCATATGGCATCATGACACTTGTCTAAAGCAATTTTTTTCCTATCAGAGCTTCAAGCAACACTATTAAATGAAAAGAGTGGGGCCCCATTGCTAACAAACATTCCATAGCCAATTCTAAAGGTGGATGCATGTCACTACCATGCTTCTTATAAGCATCGTGGGCAATATAAGGCATCGTAGTTGCATCATGTCCAAGATTTGGAAGATCAACTGCATTTATGAGCTAGAGCTCCCCAATGAGTTGTAAAGGCCACATCATGAGCATGAGTACCTGGGTCCAGATGTCGTTTCCTCAAGAGGCCACTGTGCTTATAGAAGTTGAGTTCTTTTCTTTAAAAAGGGGTTGTATTTTAGATAGTTATTTGATACTAGAGAAACCATTGTAATAGTTAGTTCTAGAATATAAGTAACATCATTTTTAGCATTTTTCATTCTATGACCTTAGTAGGTGCCCCTCATGGGTAGGATTGGATAGTGTATATTGTGCCCATTGAGGCCTTTTGTATTTTGTTCTCCACCTAACAATGAAGAAGATGTGGTGTTTTGTGTCAAATGAGTGAAAAGTTATTTCTATTTGTTATTTCCTTTCTCTACTTTTACAGTATTGGTTCTTGTTTATGTCATAGATTTTAATTCATGAATGTGTTCCTTTAATAATCTATGGCGTTCAAAGATCCTAGCTATTTTATGCAATTGTAGGTCAATACTTTAAATATCTCTGTGCAACACCTTAGTTTCTATTTTAAATTTTTACTTGCATGTCTTCCTTACCCTTTCTCCCTAAATCAATTAGAAGATCCAACTTATAAAACCCTATAGGTGACTTTACAAATTGCATTCGAGTCCCACATCTATAAAGCTTCTCATAAAAGGTTGTTTATCGAGGGCAAAAGTTTTAGGTATCAATAGGAACAACCAAGGTATGATTTTTCCAAGTGTACAAGACTGAGGTGCTACATAATCACAAAATATCATCTACACATTTCTACATTATCATGTTCGAGCTTATATGCTAACACTTACACATGTTTATAGCCATGCTCATATATTTCATAATACTTTATATGCTATGATACATAACATTTTTTTACTAACTTATATATGCAGGGACTAGTATAATATGCTTATGTTGCTTGCTTATACTTTAGTTACTCACATTGTCACTTCCTTGAGTGTAGCAAATTGGTTGCTATTGTCTTACTTGTGGAACATTTGAATATGTTCCTTGCCTATTAGCCCCTATGCCATTTTATGTTGATTATACATTTGAATATATCATTCTATGTTGATTGGACATTTAAATATGTCATTCATTTTGATTTTGTAAAATTTAAACATGCCCCTTGTATGAGGTCTCCTTGGACCATTCATTTGAACTATTGTGAGTGATTTTTTGTGTGTGCTTGATTGCTTGCTAAGTTTGTATTGTTACCCTCTAGACATTGCCATGATCTATATCATGCATCTTAGGACTTGATGTGATCACATAATGCGAGCCTAATTGATATATCTACTTTGACATGTTATCCTTATATGCTATATGGTTCATACACATATTTTACAACTACCTTATCCTTTTGAGATAAGGTACCTACCCGTTTCTATTTTCATCACCTCAAAAGGGGGGATTTCAATGGGGGAATGTCATAAAAGGCATAACCTCCACATTTTCACAATTTTCTAGATTACAGTGGGAGTATGTCACAAAAGCATGACCTCCAAACTTATACATTTTCACAATTTCCAAATTCCATTAGGGGCATGTCACAAATGCATGACCTCCAAACTTATACATTTTCATAGTTTCGAAATTATTGCGGGGGCATGTCATAAAAACATGACCTCCACACTAATATATTTTCACAATTTCTAGATTGCAATGGGGACATGTCATAATAACATGACTTCCACACTTATACACTTACTTAGTATCTCCATAATTTAGTGGGGGCATGTCATAAAGACATGACCTCCACATTTTCACAAACTCTAGTTCAGTTCCATGATTCAAATATACATTTGGGTCAGAATCCTATACATTGCACTGATTTTGTATAGATTTGAAATAGAGTTTTTTAGATTTATAACACATTCTCTAGATCAAACATATTAGAGGTACATATGCCATGATATTGCACCAAAAATTACAAATTTTACCAATTATACTACTCACCAAGATTCATCAATTACATTAGGATATACTATTATTGAGCCTTTTTTGTTGCAAAAGTGGGTTCATTTTATAGGTTAAATTGATAAAATAATTCAAACTCACATGATTTATAGATTAGAATGACTAGATCATCCAACCTCACTAGATTTATAGGATGAGTTGATTAAATCACTCACTCTCACTAGATTATGTATATTCACACTTGAGTTATATAATTGAGATATAATGATCTCAATGGTCATGTCACAACCCATCCTAACACTATATTGGGGGAATAATACCTTCTAATCTCCCTCTTAAAATCTCCAAGGTTTAGGTATGAACCTTCTCCAATTTTAACTCTTCATAAGGAAACATCTTTACCAAGTCAAAACAACAAGAGGCAACATGGTTATATTGACACACATGTGTACTCCTTCCTTTCTCTCTTTATTTTCAAGCATTTCAATTATTTAAAATTTCAGATTATATGCACTAATTTACATTGTAACATTCTCTTGGTTATAGGTCATAAGCCAACAAAGCACTCAAAGTTGGCTCAAGCAAAGGAAAGGTGTGTCATACACACCCAAGTACACATTTCTTTTCTTTAGCCTAGTAATTTCATCCTTATGCATTACTAAATTAAAGGGGGGGAATGTATGTACTAAAACTAAATATTAATATCATCTCAGTCTTGTACATTTGACAAATATCAATCAAGGCTCCACCCGTCAGTTCTAGACCTCCATACTGCTGGAAGGCTCGCATTTGACATCTCAGTATGTCTAAATGTTTATCTCTTAGTTTGATCCATATCATTCTGATGATATAGGTCCCTTGTCTTGCACATGAAGCTTACAACATGATAAACATCCTTCACTTTTAGTTTTAGATCCGTACCTATTTTCTAGTCCTTTGGACACTACCGACCATAGAGGGACATTATCACTGACGGTAGTGTCTAGATCCTTATCTAGTATCCAATAGCAAAAAAGTCATCCAAAGTATAAAATTATCAAAACCCATGGGTTGGCCTAATTATCTTATTGAACCATACCATGAGATATTTTCAAAAGGTGTGGTATACATACAAGTCTAATCCTTCTCATTCATCATCTAACAAATACAAAGCAAACATCTACCAAAGCTAAATCAATTAACAATGCAATCACTCTACTCTGCCTTATTTGTCTTTGTTTACATATCAAGCATAGGAGTAGTCATATCATAGGTCTGAATCATTCAAAGATCAACCCATGAGTGATATTTCTCAGATTACAAGCTAGATAATTACATAGATCTTCATATAGTATATTACACTCTTGTGCACACACTTTCTCACAAATATGGGAGAACTACATAAATCTAAGGCCTTCCTTGGAGTATTGGCTGTGTAGAAAGTGATCATTGATAGAGGGGTCTTTGGAGCAACTCGACACCATTAGCCCGTTAAACTATTTTTTAGCAAACTCATTCCAAGAGTGAAGAGAGGCAAAGAGATAGGATTTGATCAATCAACAAATAGTGACAACATATATCCCAAATTTGAATAAATCAATTGAAAGGCAAAAAAAAACCCATAACAATGAAGTTGGTTGCATCTTGATCTAGTCATTATTATGTATTGGACACCTGCATCATAGTCAAACAATAACATCAATGACAGTGTCCAGATTTGACAGTAATGTTCATGACCACATAAGTACAATTTCTAAAATCTGATGACTAATCCAAAATATTAATCATGCATATTTTACACCTTCTTCCAACTCAGATCTATCTATGCACAATAAACTAGCTAAGTACCATCATTTCTTATTTGTTGTAATATCTTTCAATAATTGTGCTTTACTATTTTTAGCAATCTTAGTTGTATAAATTCAAAATATTATTTATCTAAATTTTCTATTAATTGGCTTGCCATAGATTAGTTTATCACCCTTGTGTTAGAACTATTCCTGTATTTTTAACCCTATTACCACTTTCTAAATTTAGGTTTAAACACCTTGGAAGCCTAGTCCCTGTCCTCAACATCTTTGCAATGCACCAATTTCTATTGATGATATTTATGCAGCAGTGCAAAACATGGTCAATGATTAAGCATCGAGAGTCAATGGGTTCCCTTGTGAGTTCTAGAAAACTACATGGAATTTTGTTTAGCTAGACTTGTTTCAAGTTTACAATGAAGCTCGATATAAAAATTAATTAGGGAAAATAATCAATCAAGGAAATATTAAATTTATCCTTAAAGTTGGGGATCCCGAGCTCATAACTAGTTATCTATTGATATGCCTGTAACACACAAGTTTTATTAAAATCATTACATCCTTGATGATATCAATGTTGTGTGGAAAGGGTTGGAATGGGTTTGTGCCTCTTGACAGTGAATTTTGTTTTTTAATGTGGATTTTGAAAAATCTTGTGATTGTATTGAAGGACCTTTCATTCTTGCCATGTTGAAAGCTTTGGGGTTTGGATATTTTTTTCTCTTTATTGTATAAACCCTCTTCTTTGATGCAACATTTTGTTTAACCATTAATGATCATAGTGATGAGAGCTTTGGCCTTTTTCAGTCCACTAGATAAGGTTGATCACTAACTCCTATGTTATATGTTTTTGTTTTGGTTGTAGAAGCCTTTGGCTATCTTTTGGCCTATGAAACTGACTAAGGTCTCATTCAAGAAATCATTCTCCCTAATAGGAAGAGTAAACTTATGAATGATCATTTATTTAACAATTCCTTTCTCACTCTTGTTGAGGATGAAGTTTCCTTCTAAGAAGCTTTGACATGCATTGATACAATTTCCAAAGCCTCTCATTTGAGCTTGCAGTGGTCATAAAACTAATATTACTACCAAATATGATGCATATGCCATATTGATTAAATGGTTTTCAATTGAAGTGGAACAACAAAAGGGAGATGTTAAAATTATTGGGCATCCATTTTTCATTTGAAATTTCTCACAACTTTGGCAATATGTTTTTTAGAGATTATAAAAGAATTTTATTTTATAGATTACCAAGTCTTAGTCATTGGCAAGGAAATTCAATATTTACACTTAGTTTTCGTGACCACACATGTGTAACATTCTTCTTGTTGGTTAGATTATCATGACCACATGTGTAATATTCTTCTTATTGGTTGCCTTGTAAAGTGTCTTATGAAAAACTTACAAAGTTGCTCAAAGACTTCCTATGGGCTAATGTCAAACAAACTTTGGGCTTTCATAGGGTTCCTTGGGAAGTTTGTTGTCTCCCACATGACAAAGAAGGCATATGTATTATTTATGTTTACAAACAAAGTATTTTTATTTGTCCCAATGGGTTGTTCTCACCATTAAAGGCCCCAAAACTTAGAAAATTATGCTTTTGCACTGCATTTATGCATGCAAGCTCACCTTATAGTAAGATCAGTTGGAAAAATTGTGGGCTTTAAAATATGTTCATTACTTCTACCCCTATCAAGATTGTGGGGGTATTTTGTCGCTCAAAGTATTTAGAAAGCTTTTGAAATGGTCAAACCATTTCTCAAATGGGTAGGTGACATATTTAGATTTGGTCTTTCTTCAATGACCATAACATTTGGTGGTCTTCCATTTCATCCAACAACACTTTATGCTTGTTGAAACTCTTGGTATTAAAGCTCTTCGACTTTTCAAGAAAAGCATTTGTATTATGCTGGAGCTTATATCTTTTTGATATTGGACTCCATGGCACACTATGAGAAAAAGCATATGTTGTTAGCTTCTTGTATGGATTCTATTATGTGTATACACGAGTTTATGTTATATGTCATGATGCAAAAGTTGGGGCTTCAACTACCAGTGGCATGGTGGGAATATTGGCATTGGATTTATGATACACCATTTAAGCACTACTCTCTAGGTTTGTTGTATCAAATAATGAGTCCCTTTTCTTTGGCTCTTGACAATTTAAACAATCAGTGTAGTCTTAACTCTTCATCTTGAACTTAGCTTACTTGTCTTAACTAGATTTGAGAAGTTAATCTTAAGCCTAAGCTTGCACATTTTTGCAGTGTTTAGTCTACCAAACCTAAGAGAGAGATTGCTCCACATTAGAATTTCTCATGCTAAGTGCCTTGTGTGTAGCAAACCAAATAATTTTAAGCACTTGTTTTGGCCCCTGCCCACAAGCTAACAAGGCTTGACAATGGACATGTAACATTTTCATTCCTTTTCATTTAAAGCCCATTAATTGGAAGATGGATTTATTTGGAGACTATGCATAGTGGTCAACATACATTCTGTTTACTTGGATTTTTTTAGAGTTTCCATTATTTTTCAGCGTTGGAAATCTAGGGATGACATTATTTTTAGTAATGAGACTATTTCACACCTATTTTCACCTAACAATAAAGTTTATGTGCTCACCTCTGTATTATTTTAAATTTAGGGAGATGTTGAGAAAGTGGCATTAGAATTTAAGCACTTGTAGGATCTACTCAATCACTTGGGAAGTGTTCCTTACACTAAGAGTAGGGTCCCTCTTGATATCCAAATGCAAGGCTCTTCTTCACCTACACTCAGATGGCAGTGAAGCCAGTCAAATAGTCATTTCTCCACCTCTCTTCCTCAACAAAGAGGTTGGAGTTCTCAGCGATGTGGTAAAACTATCACTAGATCGTTTCCTTAAACTTCACCTCCCTGTGATGGTGTGGATGTGGGGTTGCTCGTTCCTCCACTGTTTGGGTGGGGAGTGCTTGTGCCTCTGGTTATATAAGATAATACTTAGGATGGTTGGATGGCGTCGAAGCTATTGATAGGGGGGCCCTCTTCTTAGGTTGTTTTGCCTCTCAGGGATAATTAACCAACTTGTTTATCTAGAATTATTATTTTTTACCACAAAATATTATTTTTGTATTTTTTTATTGACCACTATTTTATGCAACAAAACTTTGAAAGGTATCCATTCTACCAAATTCCTATGGGACACAATCTTGACCTCATCCCTTATATTGTGATAAAATTTGTTAATAACAAGAATATAAACTTCTTGTAAACTAAACATCTTTATCAATTGAACCAACAACCATTCACATTACTCTATTTTTATATGACACATAATATTTAATCTATTCTATCAAAAAAGTTCAAATCCGAAAAAAAAAATAAAAAAAAAATGTAACGTCTCCACCATCACCTGACCCATAGACGAAGCCCTTGGATTGTGCATTTAAGTATTTTTTGCCCTTTGGGTCACACGCATCTGACATTTTTGTTTCCTAAAATTTAATACGTCCGATCGCGCATTCCTCGTAATATCAAAGAGTTAAATCATTTATTTTCAAGACGACATACGGAATATCATACCATCCATGGCGGGGAACAGTACACTGTAGACCATGCCACGTTGGATGCTTACGTGGCTTTGAGACGAATAAAATGCTCGCAAAGGAAAGAAACAAGAGGACAGGGATCGTTCAAGAAAACACGCAGAATTTTGGCGATCTGGGGAAACCGCTACCCTTTTGGATTTTGGCTTTAAAACCATCAATGTTTATGTAACAATTTGAATAATCCAGTACACCGGACGTGATCCATGCATTTTTATATTAAAAATGATACCAGCTTGTGATCTATTTCGACCTTAAACTGGGCTCTCGAGACTTCCCAGGGTTTACGTGAGAAGGGTTTTTGGCTACTCAACGTCCATGATTTTGCTGCGATCTCAAAAATAATTGGGGATTAAGTTCATATAGAAAAGCGGGTTGTTTTAACTGGTAAGAAACTCTTTTGGCGATTTTAAATTAGGCGAATCGTAGCTGTTTGGTGTCGAGATGCTTTTGTACCGACTATAACTGTCATGTTTTTTTAACAACTAATTCTTAGTTTAAGAATACAGTTAGAATTAAAAGCAAATAACTCTGTTGCACTGTACTCTTTCCGAGATTTTAACAAATGTTAAAACTTTGGGATTTCAAGTTGAGATATAGAATTGATTTTGAAGTTCTTTAAAGGAATTTAAGGGAGTGAAGGAGAATTTGTCAATTTCTTTTGATTTCGATAAGCATAACGCGTTTTTTATTTCTATTTTTATTTTTTAAGATCAATAGATAGAGATCTTAGTGACGTCCACGAGACCAAAACGGTCGGCGGGACCACAAGTATACAAAGCATCGCTTAAGAAGTGAGAAACCTGAAAGAAGGGATAGGGGAGGCTGATTTTGATTTTGATTTTGAGTATCGAATGCTGCTTTTTTCTTAAGGTCGATCCTCCTACTGTTAATTTTAATCAGGAGTTTTGGAAATTGTAATACACATCCAGCCGTCTACTTAAACAGGGGGTTTACATCATCAAACTTAGAACACTTTTACATGTGTGAGGGGTTTCTATTCTGCCAAAATTTGCATAAAACTTGAGGTGTGGTCTGCTTTAACATGGGCTTACACCCGGGGGTGGGGGGCGAAGGCGAAGCGCGGGGCGGCGCATCTGTCAATTGTGACGTCTTACCTTATCATTAGGTTTTTAAGCTTAGAAGTCACATCTCAGATTTCTATTTTTCCAAAATTTGTCCCAGACTTGCGCATGGTCTGGGTGTGACCTGCTTTATCACAGGGAGCATTCCCTGTGCGCCATCATGGCAATTGCTCTATCTTCCCTTATCGCTAGACCATAGCCTACTGGACTATTGTAGGATATTAGAGATTCAAGGATTTCGCAGTTCATAATTATTGACAAAAAAAACATATGCACCACGAAACTCCATTGCAGGGACGAGCACCTTGTCTGTGTCCCCATACCCACATTTTTGGTGGCTATATTAATATCTATATATAATATAGCCATACCCTTATTTATTTACTTCCTTACCCTCATTTGAAATGGCATCTCTGTATCCATACTCGAACTCTTGTCTCCATGTGACTACACAAAAAAGAGATTTCTGGAAAAACTGTGACAAATATTTACTTGAAGACATTTCAAAGCTATTGGCCTTGGTCTGCTAGACTAGTGTAGGATATTTTTGATTTAATTTAGATTGACCAATTATTATCATGTGCAGCACTAAATTTGAAGGTTTTTGTTTTGAAAGTGCTGAATGAAAAGTCAGGTTCGTGACAATGAACAAATGAACTACGTAGAGATTTGCATGGATGCATAATATTTTGATTCTTGAAGTATGTGAAATATTTTCTCCACTTAGTTTTACAGCCACGCTCCCATGGTTTTAAAATCTCCGTTCTTCACTCCTTAAAAACTCTTTTTTGTTTTCTGCCTTATGAGGATGGATGGAAATTTGAACAAAGGATCTGTTAACATATGTCATACGAGAAAGTAGATGACAACATTGAATATTACTAGCAGTAGAGATTTTGGGAATACCTGTTTTTAATCTTAAATACTCCTGTGTCTGTTCTTAATAGTCCTGATGCTTTTTTATGAGAGCAAATCCATCCCATTTCCTATTCACCTCTCATTATGTGTCGAGAAGTTACGATCTGAAATGCCAAGACCATTTAGGATTAATAACAGCTATTCTCAAAATTTATACTACTAATATGGTCAACCTATGGAAGCCTAATGACCTTGATAATGGATATTATTTTAATTCACAACTTACAAAGGCAGTGACATGAATTTTTAAATTTCCATTGTCACTTTCAATTCTAAGGATGGAAATAATTTTTTTTTGCAAATTACTTCTGTTGCATTCAGAAACTCCAAAATTAAATGGTGAAATGCCTTTCATAAAGAAAGATTGAAAAATATGCTAATTTCATATTTTTTCATGATGGTGATATGAAAACATTTGACGTATTTGCGTTAATGATGAAGACTTCTTTTTCTGTGGAAGGCTGGTAAAATGAAATGGTTTTGCAAGAGGAAACTAAAGCCTTAATTTGGTCAATTATAGGCAATGGTTATGTCCCTAGCTCTACATGTACTGCTTACATCCTTTTATAAAAAAAGATGCCCTACATGCCAAGGACAGTCTCAGGTGAAGGTGCTTGATTCATGTAGAACCCCCCATGATTCCAGTGCTGCTTAAATTGTTGAGACCCTGACACGTGTTCACCATAAGGGAATAATGGATGAAACCAGGTGCAAGTCCTGGGTGGATTAGAGTTAGCCCTCAGACCTTGGCAGCTTGAGCAAAGGGGGTACAGTGATTGTGCAGCCCAATATTCAAGGTTGTGGGTTCATGTCCCACCTCCAACACATAAATAAAATTCCCCAAAATAAGAACAAGCAGAAAATTGTGGATCCCCAAGTAGCCTCAGATGGGAAGAATGGCGGCATTCTTAAGTGGAGCAAACAAAATATTGGACCTTGGTCTATTCTTTCCAAACTACTGTTAGCTGGATGTTTGGGAAAACAAGTATAATCTAGTCGTGACCCATCTTACTTTTACAGTCGTAAAATATTTCAGTAGCAGGGGCTGAGAAAATTTAGAAGCAGTGACAAAGACCTAATTAGTTGTGTTTTAGAGATTTTATGGTATAGTTCCTTTAATTTTGGGATCATCCTTATGCTATATTTATTTGTGGACAAGAACGTGTCACCAATAGCTCTTGCTTTGTGTTGCTTCCTTTAGGTTTGAGGCAACAAAGAGAATATTTAATATGGCACATAAAATAATTTTGTAGGTATTTTTAATTTTATTCTTGCACCTTGAAGATCTATATCGACTATGAATTGTAGGCGAGAGCAAGTTTTCATATTCTTATGTTTTTTATGCTGCAAGGTAAAACTGTCCCTAATATTTGATCTGAATGATTAAAGGACCCATATTTTGAAGCTTTGAGGATGCTAATTCTAATGTGAGAGGCTGTTTATTATTTATTTTTGCAGCTCAAATTTACTGTAGCTGTTTTTGAAAGGATACAGAACAGGAATAGAATAGATCACAGGGTTGTGCAAAGCCAATCAATAAAAAATCAGTGTTCCTACATGAAATTCCTATCAATAGAGGAGATTAATGAAATAAAACCCATTCTTCAGTCTTTGTGATTGAAAACACTGCTAATAGTCTGGTCGCATTTGGCAAGATTTAAAATCACTGAGAATGCTTGGCATCAGTCTGCTCACTTTAGAACCTGGAGTTTAGAGCTATTGCCTATAGACATATGCTTCTATGCAGACTTCTAAAAATGTTTTGAAACAAACTTCTGGCATCCATTGTGGTAGTGATTAAAACCTGGGACTGGATTTTTTGGTTTTATAAGAAGAAATCAGTCATCATTTTGAGCTTTCATGTATAAACATTAATTTAGCTGTTGGTGAAAAACAACCTGGTCAAGATGGGGTCGGTCTGTTGTGTGGCTGCAAGGCCTCGGGATCTGTTGAACGATGAGGGAGGGCGGCTTGGTCTGCGAGAGTCACAATGGCAGTCAAATGTAGGGTTCTCACCTTCGACGCATCCTCATTGGGATGTTAAGTTACAGGGTGAAGATGATGTGACAGCCTTGAGTTCTGCACGACTTCAGAGGACTCTTTCATCAAACAGTGGAGGGAGCAGAGTTGCAAGTTCACGATTTTTGACCCATCAAATCGGAAATGTTCAAAATGAAGGTAGCCCTTCAGATAGTTTTCGAGCATCTAAGTGGTCAAACTCTCCCATTCACATACGAAATGCCGGGGATTTTGTCAGCCAACCAGGTAATATCTTTGATAGTATTTTGCTTCATTTTTTCCCATTTTATAGCGGTTGCAAAGCAGCGACTGTATTTACGCATACTGTTGTTCTTTTGTCTTCTACATTTTTATCATTTCCTGATAACTTCAGGAATTGAAAATCATTGTAATACTGACATTTTGGGGAATTTTGCTGAAATACTAAAATTTGTAGGTCATGGAAATTATTATACACAAAAGTGCTGTTACATGCATGGAAAAATTACTGCCAAGAATAGGTTTATAAATGTTCTCTTGAAATATGAAATTAGTTACAACTATTTCACATTCTTGGCTAAGCTAAACAATTTCTGTATGAAGAACACAGTTTGTGGATTTTCATTTTGCAAATTGTCTTAGAGCAGGAGGTGTGTTTCTTGCTGTTCAGTGAGGTAGCCATGATCCAGAGGCTTATCTTGCACAACAGATCATTCAATTCCCAAAATACAAGGTAGGCAACCATGCATAGATAGAAACAGAGAAACAGCAAATTATAAAAGTACTAAGTGAAGATTAATTAGCGTAGTCAAACTGCAGACAAAAAAAGATGGACGCTCAGTGAATACAAAAGATCAATTGATTTTTGTCTGTAGGCATCTTCCTAGAGGAACATTCCAACTCCAGAACTGAGAGTGATTGCAACCAAGCTCGGAAGACGATTTATGGTTTCTTTTACCAGTATGCCTGTAACTGAGAAGGTTCTCACTTCAATATTAACATTGAAATGTGCGATTTTGTAAGAGAGCTACTCTGTTGGTGTTGTGCTGGTCGTATATGCTTAATTAGGCATTTGCATCACATGACCAAACAATCACAAGAGTTCAGAAGGATAAATGGTAATTTTTTTTTTCAACTAGAGATTGCAATGAATGCTGATATGAATTTATATATTGCTCTATAAAATGTTGAAAAAATTATTTATGATATATATCCCGTCAAGTGTCCTCACAGCTAATCTACTAGAATTTTTCTTGTCCATTATTTTGATTACACTTTATCTAATATATTATTACATGCCATCCATCCTCAAATAATTTATCCTTGAAGCATGGGTGAAATATAGGATTGTAATTATAAATGTAGCTTTCAATGTAGTCTTGATTGTTCAATAGTAGATCATACAATCTTCTTGAATCTTGACAATGACTGACAAAGAAAATTATTCAATCACCATTTAAACTTTCCTCAATTTTGGATTATTTATTCCTTATGTGATTAGAAACGCAGCATGCAATGAGAGCTTTGCGCATATACAATCTTTTTGAAAATGACTAACAAAGAAATATGCATAGCTTGGGTTTCTGTAGTCAGAAATATGCATTAGAGAGTCATAACACTAGCATGTACTAGTAATGAATAAGAGAAAAGGAACATGCTCAACTATGAGTTAAAAATTTCACTTTGTTTTCCAGCATAGTCAGTCCTTACCTTCGATACATTAATATAGGATTGTGGATGACTTCTATCAATCCATGTACCATTGGTAAGGGGATTAGCTCTGACATTCAAAAGAAAATCTTATTATTACTTGACCAATTGCTACAATTCCATGCTTCAGGAATAAGAGACCAACACAACACTAGCAGTGTGAACTTCAATCACATCAAGGCAATCCTCAACTAATTTGTTGTTCTTTTTATTTTCTTATTAAATTGTGTATATAATCTTTTTGATCATGATCAACATCAACAAGTTGGGGTGTATGTATGTAAGGAAAACTACATGTTCACCTGATTAATGGTAATTTGTTTTTCAAATAGAGATTGCAATCAATGTTTATCTGAATTTATATATTGCTCTATAAAATGTTGAAAATATTATTGATGATATATATCCCGTCAAGTGTCCTCACAGCTAATCTACTTGAATTTTTCTCGTCAATTATTTGATTACACTTTATATAATATATTATGACATGCCATCCATCCTCAAATAATTTATCCTTGAAGCATGGGTGAAATATAGCATTGCAATTATAAATGTAGCTTTCAATGTGGTCTTGATTGTTCAATAGTAGAGCATACAATCTTCTTGAATCTTGACAATGATTGACAAAGAAAATTATTCAATTGCCATTTAAATTTTCCCCAATTTTCGATTATTTATTCCTTATGTGATTAGAAACTCAGCTTGCAATAATAGCTGTGTGTGTACAATCTTTTTGAAAATGACTGACAAAGAAATATGCATAGCTTGGGTTTCTGTAGTCAGAAATATGCATTAGAGAAGTCCTAACATTAGCATGTACTAGTAATGAATAAGAGAAAAGGAACATGCTCAACTATAAGTTAAAAATTTCACTTTGTTCACCAGCATAGTCAGTCTCTACCTTCGATACATTAATATAGGATTGTGGATGACTTCTATCAATCCATGTCCCATTGGTAAGGGGATTAGCTCTGACATTCAAAAGAAAATCTTATTATTACTTGGCCAATTATAAGAGACCAACACAACACTAGCAGTGTGAACTTCAATCATATCAAGGCAATCCTCAACTAATTTGTTGTTCTTTTTATCTTCTTATTAAATTGTGTGTATAATCTTTTTGATCATGATCAACATCAACAAGTTGGGGTGTATGTGTGTAAGAAAACTACACATTCGCCTAGCACACTTGATGTCTCAGGGTTGGGCTGTGATGACTGAAAAGGGGGAAAGATCAGCTTCAAGGATTTTGTTGGCAATGGGAGTTGGATTTGTTGTTGAGCTTGTCATTGGTCTTGGGCTCTTTGTAACTAATAATCTTCGGCAACCTTGTAATGAATAGAAGGCCTCAAACTGGGGAAGCAAAATGTGGTGGTGGGGAGAAGGCCTAAGAACTAGTTGACAAAGCTCTTGGTTGATATTTTATTGGAAGGATCTAGCAAGGTCTGGTTGCATAACTAGTGGAATCCACCTGACTATGGGGGGCTGATCTTGCCCAGGAAGTGTCATCAAATTTTTGGGTTACCAGAAGGCAAAGTGAAAACCAAAAACCTACTCAAAGAATTGGTTAAGCAGGGTTAGTTAAAATACAGACGAAGCACATGCTCAGCTTGATATCTCATGTCTTTAATTATGCTGATAGGTGTTCTACAATGGCAAGGAGGGAGTGTATGTAGTGAGTGGTTCACAATTATGTTCGATGTTAAATTTGACGTTCATTTGACCGTCACAGCTCAATTTCAACCTTAAATTTGATGTCCAACTGACTGTCACTTATATGCTTTTTCATTTTGCTTGGAGAAGTCAATTGAAAAATCCTAACATCTTGGCCATATGGTGGAGTTTGGAGCCTGTGTTTTTTTTTCCCCAGAAAGATTTTTTTGAGCCTGACCAAGTGGTGTAGCTAGATTGATGTCATTTGTCACCAGTCATTGAGAAATTGGCAGAGAAGTTAATGGAATTATTAATCAATATCGTATGTGAAAATTCCAAGAATAGAATGTTTAGATTGATATATCTTGACATATTTCAGAGATAAGTATTTAATATATCTGTACTAGTCTACTTGCAATGAAATGCCAATTGTGGAAAGGAAAGCTAAGCTAATTTACACTTTGATTCACAAACTAACTATTTCTACTACTTGAACCATCTCACATAAAAGTGATGAGCACGTGTGTACTATAGGATTTATGAAAGCAAAAGAGAGCTCTACTCTAGTTGGAATACAATAAAGCTAATGTTTTTGTATTTTTTATGATAATGCGAGTCTAACAAATGAAACACGCATTCGCAAAACTCGAAACTACAGGATACAAACCTGCTATAAACTGGAAATTACCAGGAAGAATGGAAGAACAACAAAGTGGGGAAGACTCAAATTGTTTGACAAACACAATGACTTAAGAATAGCAAAAGGGGTGATAAAATGAGAGTATAGAACCTGAAAACAACTAACAAAAACTTGGTAATAGAGATCAAAGAAGGTGAAGAAAAACAAATGAAAAATGGAAAGCAAATGCCAATGGGAAATGAGAGAGTTTGTAAAGTAACTTGAAAGGAGTGGAAGGATACGAGAAGAGAGGGATCATCCAACACACAAACAGGACAATGCATGGCTTTAGAAGAGCTTGGGATTGCCACTATAAACAAGCTAAATCCATAACTCATATAACTTTGAACAGTTGGAAATGGATTTGGAAGAAGGTGGGAAGCTACAAGACTCAAAATGGAGATGCTAACTGTAAAAATTATAACACAAAAGGAGATATGAAGATAGTAAATGAGTATGAGGTGGAGACTATGAGGGCGTTTCACACAAACCTCACAAAATACAACTCGAGAGCAGAAATGACAGCTAGAACTGAGAGTTGTATATAGTCAAGAAAAAGGAACAATCAAACAAAGGACACACACACACACTAGCAATAATCAAAACCTAATCTAATCTACTCTACGAAATCAAATGAACAACAATAAATCCCTGACTTGTCAATCGCTCTATGACAAACCAAGGTTGAAGGAGAACAATGGCCGAATGTCCTCAGGTTGTAGCATCCAGACTGAAGATGCCGCACAACTATCTCAGGAATATTCACTAAAGCAAGAGAACAAGCTCCACTAAATCTAGCTAAACCTACACTAATGGCGGAATCTACAGTACAAAGACTTTACATTGCAATATGGCAGAGAACGGGCTCTATTTACATTTTTTCCAATCCTTTGCAATGAAATGAGGGTGTGTATAAAGAGGCCAATGAGAGTCAAAAGACTTATTGGGTGAAATTAGAGCAGGCTGGAAGTGCAGATGAAGTGGGAGGGACATGAGGAACGCCTCCTCTTCAAATCCTGTCCCTTCATTTACCTGTATGGCCAAGCATTGAGAAACTGCTGGTTATTGCAGATCGGTGGTTGTGCAACAGCCACTTTTGACAAGTGGCAGTTTTGCAACTGCTCCTTGCCTAAAGCAGCAATTTCTCCATGGGCACAGGTATATAAAGAGGAAGGGGCCGAACAAGAGGCAGTCATGGTTGGGTAGCTGGGCAGAGGAACATGCAGGGCGGGGTGTGTCAAGAAGCTGAACTGAGGCTGTGGAGAGAGGCAAAATGCATTTTTTAGTGTGGAGGTCTTACGGTCATCATTTTATTGGAATGTTGCACCATGTCATTTTTAGGTGTTTAGAGTGTACACCTATAAGTTGACCATTGGCATGATGCCCATCAACAATTCAATCATCAACAGGCTCAAAATCAACATCATCCATCAATCATTATTGATAAGGCCACAAACAACAAGATCAGATGGCTGCCATTATCGGATTCTGTAGTTTGAAATTCTGTGATCAGAATCCTGAAGCACAACATGTTTATTTTACAATTAGAAGAAAGACCAAGAGAGTTCAAACAAGAGACATTAAACAATTTCAAAGGTGATGAGAAAATTCAGTATTTGACTCTGAAACATTAAACCAAACAAAGTCAAATGGAACTATGAGACAGAACAATAGTCAAAGCATGGGACTTGACAACAAGATGCAGAACGATGGTCACCAACAAGGCAGGTCTAATCCTCTAAGTCTAGAAGAATTATCAAAATGCAATTAGCCATCTCCAGGTTCAATAGAATGCATCAAAACTTTCTCCATCTATGAGTACAGGCAAGAAGTGCACTACAAGACAAAGTATGCAAAAAGACAGACAAAGAAGTTAAAATAAACTGCTTATGATTCCTCCATTGTAAATGTTGCATAGGCTTTAATTATACATATAAAACTGGGAAATTTGAATATGGGTGGAGTTAGTTTGGAATGAGGCGAAGCCTCATCTCCACCTCTCACACAGAAAGGAAGTGCATTGACAATTTCCCCATCTACGATTTAGTTTTGAATGAGCCAAAGCCTCATCTCCCCCTCTAACAAAGAAAGCAAGTGCATCGACAATTTCCCCATCTGTAAGTGCAGGCAAGAAATGCACTAAAGACGTAGTACGTAAACAGACAGACAAGTCAAAACAAACTGTTCGTGATTCCTCCTTTTTAAATGTTGCATATACTCTAATTATCAATATATGCCGGGAGATTTGAATGTAGGTCTAGATAGTTTGGAATGAAGCAAAGCCTAATCTCCACCTCTTACACAGAAAACTGTACATTTGCTAGCGGTCTATGCCAGCTGGTCACATGTCATGGTTCTGAGCATATCTCTAATAAATTTATAACTGAAACTTATATGTAACCATATTATACATATTTCATTGTGCTTAGTAGATTTTCTTTAATATGTATCCATACTGCACAGATTTCACTCTGCTTAATAGATTTTCTTAAGTACATCAATTATATATATTTGTGTTTGCTAAAGTAGTTACAGATAATCACACCTGTTTGACTCTTTAAGAAACAACCAGAGTTCACTTTAACTAAAGGCTCCCTCAAGAGTTGGTGTTACAACCCAAGAACCTTAAGGTCAGTAATGAACTATACAACATCACACTGTACATTACAAGAGCTTCCCAACAATATATAGCAAGCCTAGGTATATTAAAAATTAAAACGTGGGCCAGTAAGCTACTTGTAAACGCAACTTGAGACCTTATATTAAAAAACAAACTATGGAAATCATGAATCAGACATTCCCAAGTAAATCTACAGTGGAATAAATCTTAGAAGTAGATTATGAGCTGAAAATCAAAATCAGACATTCCTGAATCTACTGTAAAGTCTGAAATCTGAAGATTACTTAGAAACTGGACATCTGGAAGACTTCAAAAATACTAAAATCCAGATTCCAGAACTGCTGAAAGAAAAATCTTAAACTGAACTTTCCTTTTTTTCCTTTTATGAAAAATTCAAAACAATACACAATATAACATTACAGAAAACAAAGCCCTTTTTTGCCTCGTGTGTGGACACTGGACACCAATATTATGGACAGGGCATTTTAGAAGATAAAATGCACCCGAAAACATGAATAAGATTTAAGGATTGCTGCACATTATACAAGAAGGGAGTACACTTTGGAGGTTAAAACCTGGTTGGAGGTAGAAGCTCAATGCTACAATTGGTGTGAAAGGATGCCAAAAAAGATTGCCATACCAAAAGAAAACGCATTTGCTATTCATGTTGAGGATCATAAAGATCAAATTCACAACTGGGCTGATCCAGAGAATGAGAATGATTTGTCAATATTATATTTGATTACGAGTAGTTGGTCAGATTTTCTGCAACAAGTTCATTTCTATCAGGTATTTTATTGCTTGTGATTAGCTGTCTGGAATTGACTACACAGATATTCATGCATGTACCTACAGAGCTCTGCTTGAAAATGAAGTTAACGCTCAGAAACTGAAAACAAGTACAAAACCTTACACATTGGACATGAATAAAGATTAACGATTCCATTGCTAATGAGACGAGGAAGTCAGTTTTGTGCCAAAAGTGTACTGTAAATAATGGAAGAATTTAATCTGTTTATAGTTTACGGCTATTTCTTCAGTCCTTGTTCTGGTTTATCCTTGGCATTCTTAGATTGTTAACTACTGCGCACTTTTGATGGTTTTATATTATCACATCTGCTGTGTCAAATTACATGTCAAATCATTCCAGTAATTTTTTGTGGATTATTAGATAACTTAAAGTAAATTATAATGCCTTGCAAAGTTGAAAGGTACTTGTAGGCATAGCATATATTTCCAGTATGTTTAAATATGTTAATTCACTTTTGATTATATTGTTCCTTCATGATTTCTTTGTATAGCCTATATTTTCAATAGTGAATATGTGAATTTTTCTTGTCATCTTAAGATTGATACGTATGCTTTAATATAATCATCAGTGCATTGTTGACAACTCCTTTGCATGGTATCATCTTCTGTAGATTTCAGCAACATATACGATTCCAATCAATTTACATTTCTTACCTGTCTAGAATCACTATAGAAGAAATAGATTTAATCTAAGCATAGATATTGTTTTCCACAAACCAGCTGCTATTGATCAGAAGAATGTGAATCTTTAAGTTACTGACCTTACCATCTCTTTGATTTATGCAGATTTAATTTCAAGCCCATCTGTAATGCAAACATCGAAAGAGGTTAGATATGTGGCTGGTTGAAAAGATTTAATGATGATTTTGGTATTTTGGTTGTCACTTCTCAGTTCTGAGGTAGAAGCAAGTTCTTCGTTGAAGGAAGCAATTTGTGCTTGGACACACTTCCTATATAACTTGTTCTATGATCTCTTCTGCAGGCTGGACATTCTGCTGACTTGTCAACAGTTTCCAACACTCCTGAAGCCACTCCGCCCCATTTAAATAAGTTGAATTTTTGCTCAACAAGGTCCAAAAGTCAGCCTTCTTCTTCTCGTCGCCGATCAATTGGCAGTAATTTGTTTTTCTCAAGGCGTCCACATCATTCTTCCAGCCACCCATTGTCGAGGCAAATTTCGGATAGCCGAATTCATGCACGAAATGCACCAAATAGCAGTCCGGTGCCTTTGTTTGAAGGAAGACACTCCTTCAAGTTATCTGGAAGTAGCGGCGATTCAATGGTTGGATCACATGGTGGAGCTTCTGACTGGTGGTCTATGCAAACATTTTCAGATCTTGTGGCTTCTTCTAGGAGAGAACGGTTGCGATGGACAGATGCTAGCAGCCCGTCTGATTTTCGATGGGCTCCTGGTAGAGAAAGTATGGATAGAGCCACATTGGTAGCGGAAAGGATAAGGGCCAATAGTTCACAAGCAGCATCTGTACCATCTGGTGGCGATGTACAAACATGTGGCATTTGCTCAAAGCTTTTAACACAAAGGTCGCCATGGAGTGCTCAGAAAATGGTAGCCAGCAATGATCTTTCTGTTATTGCAGTACTGGTGTGTGGACATGTATACCATGCAGAATGTTTAGACCAGGTAACTCCTGAAGCATGCTGCCAAGATCCACCTTGCGCTGTATGTTCTACATGTGAAAATGTTGTTTCAAAGGGGCAGAAACTAGCAGAGGAGGTTAATGCCAGTAAGAATAGTGCAAGAGACTCTTCTTCACATATCCAGTTTTCAAGAAATAAGCTATCTAGAATTGGGGTTGCTAATGACGATGTCTTGGCCTACGAAGGTTTATCAAGTTTCAAGTCATCTAAAAACAAGAATCGCCTATCAATTAGTGATGGGCTGAAATTGTCATCCAGTTCCAGCGAAAAAAAATTCTTGAGTAAATCCTTTTCTAAAAAGCATTTTTTCTTCCGAGGAAAATCTTCCAAAAATATTGTGTCAGATGATTACACTCACAAGAAGGGATTTTGGGGAAAGCAAGAGAGGGAATGACTCACAGTATAACATCCTAAGAATGTAAGTTAGTGTTATATCATGGATTTTAAAAGAATCTATTCAATTAGCAGGGCTTATGGTGCCCTTACAATAATTTTATGGATGGAAGTATATGTGTTATCCTTGCTATAGGCTTCCTGCCCCATAAACTCCCAGAACAAAATGCATGGCCAGGGTAAGGTTTTTGAAGTATCGTGAAATTCCACCAAATCCTGAAAAGGTTTTAGTTTTGGTTACAGGATGTAATTTTTGTAACAGAATTGCATAGTGGGTAAGGGTGCTTATTTGTTTTATTCCTTCAATTTTATTTCTCTGTAAAGTTGAGCTTCTTGCAGTAAACTGATAACTTGAGGTACACTGATAATTTGATATTCAGCTATAAAGGCTGGGACGTGAGACTGCATTGCAAGTCCCTCCAGCAGGTTGCCTTGTTTTATGTTGCTTAATCCATATATCCTACTAGCATTAACTCCAAAAATATGTTGTACCATATTGGTTACATTTGTTCTCACGTCTCTTGATGTAGGCAGGTTTTTTTTTCCACATGAGTGCGTTCTCATAATGTACTATTTTTATCATTGAAGCTGCCATTAATGAAGTTTCTCGTGGCCAAGTTTGTTGGGTTTTTATGAGGTGTTTAGTTGACGTCATCTATTTTAAGTTACGAATCTTATACTAAGCAGGATCCGTTTTTACCACTTTTAAAGCAAAATCAGAGCGCACAGACATCAAGGGAAACGATTTCTTTTCTTAAAAGCATTTGGCTTTTGGGATCTCCGTGCTTCATGGGAATTACTACAAAATCCATTACATTGCTCTGATTGATTTTGGATAAAATAAATAGCATTGGATACGCCAAGAATTTAATCTCATAATGGGTACAAATCTATTCGGTTGCTTTGTTTACATCACCATTTTTCAATATTTTCTTATTCCAAAAATATACTTATTAAGCTAAGAAGTTTATTCTTGAGAGGAGCGACATTTCCTTGCCAAATTTCAAATATTTCATCTTCTCCAAGACAGGTAGGTCAACATATTTTTAAAAATGTTTTTCTCGCTAGATTGGTTTTCCTGTATAGAATGTTAAAAAATCTAAAGGCTGCAAACAGTGTCATGATTTTCCATGCAAAGTTGAAAGTTCCTTAAGATTCTGATGGTTAGAGGGTGTTCGGGCCTTTTTTTCTAACCTTGTTCAAGGTGGAATATAGAGTGATAGTCTTGACAATCTTGACGTACATTCACGACTCATATTGAGGCATTGGTAAAGAAACTCAAAAATAATAGTCGTTTACAGTGCTGTATTAGAGTTTGGTGTTTGTCCATGTTATGTCGCATGTAATATTTTTATCTTGTAACCATGTATCCTCTATTACCTCATCATATAGAAGTGTATTAAATAGAAATATGGTGATTGAGAGATCCCATTCCTACATAAGTGAGAAAAGTGAGCATTTCTGCTTTTGCACTTACGGGGAAAAATTGATATCTTTTGTGATTACATTGAAATAGACATAATGTGTTCGGGTAAGTATGGAAACTTACCAAATTCTCTACCGCAAACGAGAGCTAAATGTTTTATAATATAGAAGAGTATTACATAGAAATATGGCGATGGAGAGATCCCATCCTAATGGAAGTGAGGAAAGCATGCATCTTTGCTTTTGCGCTTTTGCACCTACAGGCACAGAATCAATATTTTTTGCAATTTACATTTAAATAGACATAACATTGAAAAACAAGCTTTTGGGAAAAAATGAGTAGATTTTTGAATTGACATTTGGGACCACATCACGTGGTCCATTATCAGGATAAAAATAATTTCCTTATCAAACTTTCCTGACTACAAAGGTGGGAAATCGCCTGGAAGGTTGATTTACATCACACCCCTTAAACAGATAGAAAATAACGAGGTGGCAAACCAACTGTCAATATAAAGCTTACCATGTTAGGCTTGGTAGTGGCTACTTTGCATTGCCAAGAGATAGGTATCACTGTTTCTTGCTTTTAACAAAACACACAACAGAATGGTAAGAATCCCGTCTTGCCTGGTAAAGGCTGCTGGAGGAGGAGACACCTAAAGGCTGGAGGAGGAGGACACCACGCAATACTTTCTTCTTAAAGGCAGTTCTATCCTTCTATATCACATGAAACTTTTTACCTTCACATTTTATTCACACACAGGTCAAAACTCAGTACTAGAATTTAGATATACCAAGTCATCATTTTTATTTGTTTAATCAGTGTTATAGGGAAACGGATATGGTATCTGATATGGATTGGATATGGAAAATTTTCGAGACCACCTGATACAGATACGACTGGATACAGAATTTATAAAACCACATTTTATACATCAAAAAGCGTAAAACATAACCTATGTATATCAATCTATATTGTATATGCTATATATTGTTGTTTTTAGATTTAGTTTTATAACATCTATCTATCTATATGTATTTAGAACAATGTTTTTTAATGATTCATTTTTATGCAGTCTTTTCTTTTTTAAATAACCCTAAACAGGATTCGGGTCCAGACGACCTGGTACTGTATCCGGACGTATTGGATATGGTCCAGACATGGGCTCATATTCGGACACATCTGGATGTGTATCCGGGCTGTATCATATCCATAACTGAATCTAATATGCGGGGGTAATCCGGGCCATATCATATTCGTATGCATATCTGACGCGTGTATCTGGGCAGTGGGGTAAGTATCTGGAAACTCTGGTTTTTACTTCATGCAAATCTTTAGATGCAAATCCTACACAACATTGTTAAAGACACAGCTTCGACAAACTGTTCTCCCTGGCTTATATCCTTCAAGTGGATTTTGTATTAAGATTTCACTTTATTAGCCAAACAAATGGATAAAGAGGTCCCATGTCAAACATGATAATGATTTATGTCTATGTATGCACTTGTGCGGGAAAAATATTGATTGGTATGCTGTTGGTGTTTATATTTCCATGTCAATAGCAGCTGCTCTGCTTTTGCTTAGACTACTGTGCAATGCTGCATTTGGTGACACTATCACGTGCCTACTTTTGGATTCAGTCGTTGCTTGTAGGAATAACTTAACCATGGTTGCAGACTGCAGTTAGCTCTTTGCTAACTCAGATTTTTTATGCATACTGCTTAGTTTAGATCCACTCCAAGTTTGATTATTTCTTTGCCAATGAAGGATGAGATCTTAAACTTCGATTCCTACCAGATATGATTTTTGTTATAGTTGAATTTAGAGCGTAAGTGGACAAAACTAATTTTTAGATTGAAGAAGTGTAAATATTGCATTTGAATTTCGAATATCAGATAGGCAAATCAAAGAACATTCTTCAGAACAGTGCTTTTGGGTGCGATTCTGTTTTTCCTCAGTTTTCTTCAACAAACAACGAAATGTAAGGGATGGCTATATCGTTTTTCGGTGCCAAAATGTTGTATTACATATATGACTCTTTAATGCATGTGTAGAATGATGCAGTAATTATTGAGCTAGTGGTTGTTATGGACTCCAAGTCCAGTAATGCGGTAAGGTCAGATAGACGCTTTAAGTGGTGTAACAACTATTTGAAGGACTTCATTCAATTAACATTTTTGTATTTGTACGTACTTCTGTTCCATAGACAAGGGACGTGAATGCTTTAGGATAGAAAAGACAAATCGCTTCATTTTTTAAAATAATAAAGCTTGTTTATTTATGTATGATAAGTGAAACCATTGGTTTTTGGAATCAGTTCAAATAATTTGCTCCCATATCAAGTTGTCTTCTTGATGTCTCTTTGATACTAGCAGTTGAATATAATAAATCTACATTTAATTATCTTGAAAAAACTAGCGGACGCTACTTACATGCATCTTTTGGTTCATATATATTTGCAAGTCCACCTTGAACAATGAGAATATGCTCAATATATTAATAATATACAACATGCATATTATTATTATCTGGAAATTAAAGAAGCTGACTAATAAGAAACAAAACTCAGCATATAAGAGTTTCCCATACAAAATAAATAGTGGAATATGAAACAATTATTTCAAAAATTTTGGAGAACAAAACCAAGCAAATAATCTGTACTACTGTGCAACTATATCATAGCAACTATTAGTTAATTTTTTAAATTGTTGATGTCATGACCAGCCAATAAAACCTTCAACACACAAAGCAAGGATGTAAGCCTCTCTCATATAAAGTTCTTCCACAAATAATATTAGAGCTGTTTATGTCGAATGGAAATACTTTCCCTAGGATGACCAAAATAGAAACAAGATATTGAACCAAATTGCCGACTTAACCCATGGAAGGGGCGACGCAACAAGAAGTTAATGGCCAAATGTCACACTCTAAACATCTATTGTAGCTGATGGTTGCCACAGTGCTGCCCATCCCAGTTGCAATTTGCTAAATGAGAAATGACGTCTAAGAGAGAATTTACATGGACAAAACCACCCTCCAAGCCAACGAAGCACCTGAACTTGAAACCACATAGCAGATCGCTCCATGCCCAAACCAACATTCTGTGAAACCATCATCCAACTCCTCGTGTCAGCATCTGAATGGGGGCAAACATCTTTTTTTGTCTCACATGAAACGAATCTTAGGGCTTCGCCGTTGAGAAGTGTTGTCATTGATGTCATTTGATGTCAAGGTTGATGTCATTGATGTCAAGGTACATTAGGTGAAGATGCATGATGAGTGGTTTGTGAGGTATGAGCTTGGGTGTTTGATATGACAAGGAAGCCATGTGACGAGAGAATTTGAAGGCAACCTCATGTCTCTCTATTGAGAGAGAATTTGAAGATGTTAAGGTTGATATCAAAGTTCAAGGTAAGTAAGCATCAAAGCATGTTTGTGTACTAGTTCTTGAGTACAAGGTGTCTTGAAAAGCTTAGACTAGACCCTATGAGAAGGTGTGCATAGTGAAGTTTGGTAAAGTAAGCACAAGTTTGTGAGAGGTTGTTTAGCATTGTGTGATCATGCAAGAGAAGTGTGGATACTTTCAGAAGTGTTTCAAGGCTAATTGTTAAGTTTCAAGTACTTAAGAAGCCTTGTCATGATGCTAGTCATAGCATGAAAAGCTCTTGTGAGAAGGTATGAACTTGATGTCTTGGTGAGATGAATGCACACAGACATGAAAGGTTGTATGAGGTTGATTGAGCATGTATATGAGGCATTGGAACACTTATGTGAGTCTCAGGGTGAGCCTACAAGGGTAGGACCTACATACCTAGTCTGCACCAAGACCACTTCTAGATCCTGCCTGGCCTAATGAGGCATTATGATCTGTTGTCAAGGCCTATTAAGGATGTAAAGCAGTGTTTGAGCATGAGAGAGGTTGCTTGAATATTTGAGTGAAGTATTGAGAGTTTGAAAAGAGGTTTGAAGGTCAGTTCAAGGCCTAATAAGGTGTGAAGACTCAGGTGTATTAAGCAAGGTGGTGAAAGCATGGCCTAATGAGGCATGAGGTTTAGTTTCCAAGGCAAGTATGCACATGTGAGCTTTCTCAGATGCGTGATAGGTTGTCCCAGGTGTATTCATGAAGTTTGGAGGTTAAAGCAATAAAAAGTGTTTTGAGGTCTCTCGAGTGTACAGAATGAAGGGTTCTCAACCTGAGAAGGATTTTCTTGTGCTCATTAGCTCGTCAAACCTCTACATGGAAACCTAAGCTATTCATTGTAGATGGGAAATGGTCCTAGCTCAAAATTTTAGGCATTTGTTTTTGGATTGAGGGACTATGCTTTATGACGGATTGTTAAGAATAAAAATAGGTTTAAACCCTCCTAGAACCCTAATAAGGACCCGATGTTGAAGATGTTGATCAAAACAACCCAAAATGGTCTCAAATTACTAGACAAACTATTGGAGCTTTTATTCAACTCTCCCAAGCGCCTCAAGGTGTGATTGAGTTGATAGGTGTGTAAACCTTACAGAAAAGTGCATATTTCTTAAAGATTTGTTGTAGCAGTCAGAGTTGACCAAGTCAAAGTATGCAAATCATTGGATGGATAAAGTTGAGACTTGTATTTGATGTCCATGGTGGTTTTTGGATAGGTTCTAGCTCTCAGGTGTACTAAACTAGTCATCTAAGACAACTTGTCGCTAACAAGCCTAATGGTGCAAACAACAAGAAACCCAAGTAACAGTGAGAAGATGACTAGGGATGTGTTATCATGGAATAGTAATGGAACCAAGCACATGGAGGTGTTTTTCAGGGCTTGTATGGCATGTTCATGTTTGTTAGAATTTTTGGAAGTTAGTGTTTATAGTGAAAAAGTTGCGCACAAGTTGACTTGTCTGGTTCAAATGAGACAGTGAGATACAAGGTCATGAGATTGGTCTGCAAGACCAATATTTGCTTTTTGAATATATTAAATGTCTATCTAATAATAATCTAATGATCTTAGAGGATCATGTTCATGCATTGGAATTCATTGAAGATGTCTATACAGGTGTTGAAGGTCATTGCCACCATGACTGCTTTAAGGCAAACTGGTAGCTTTGGGCAAGCAAGTTGCAATGATGAGTTCGAGGCTCTATGCTCTAAGTTGATGAGTCTATATTGCATATGGTGTTATTTTTTGTGACTTGAAAGTAGTGATCATGCTTTTAGAAAGATTTGAAGTTAGTGAAAGTGGTTGAAACATTGAAACCAAAGTGGCTTGTCTGGTTCTAGTATGACTGTGTGTAGTGAGGTCAAAAGATTGGTCTACAAGACCAATATTTGACATTAGACCTTGTGATTTTTGTATTTGAGAGTGATTTAGATATGTCAAAGGATATTTTGAAAGCATCAATGATCACGGGAAGTGTTCCTTTAGGTATTGAAGATCAAGTTGTTCATGACTGGGTTTTAGAGTGTTTTAACAATTTTAAGTGGAGTATTTGTAGAGAAGTGTTTGAGTCCTTTTGCTCTAAGTAGTGAAGTCTAAAGCATATGGTGATGACCATGAGGTCATGTAGTTTTTGTATACATGATTTATTTTCATGGTTGTTTAACTGATTTACGTTTAATCTCATGTAGTTCAAGACAATTTTTGTAGGTTCACAGACCTAATTGTGAACAATACTAATGGCATGCTTCAAGTGGTGATTGGAGCTAAAAAGTGCCATGGACCTAAGATGAGATTAGTAGGGGTCTATTTGAGTGGCATATGAAGTGTTCCTATGTGTGTGGTGTTTGAAAGTGTTCCAAGGAAATCAAAGGGTAACGTGTGCTAATGAAGGCCTAATTGAATTAGGTCTCTTTAAGGCCTAAAAGAAGGATCTGGTCTATTTGAACTATGGCCAACTTAATGCAATGACTGATTCATGTTTGTGGCATGACCTAAGGCCTATTGTGTGGAGAATCCAAGTGTGCATGGCCGACTAAGAGGTATATGAGCAAGATGTTTGTATATATATAAGACATTTTTTAGGCCTATGGGTGTGTGAAGAGTGCAAGTGAATAAAATAATAAATTGGTGAGCAGGGGGTCTTTTAGACCATCAAAGGAGTGTAGAGGATTAATAATGAATATTTGATAGAGGTTTTGTGTATAAGGATCAAGGTCATATGACCTAATCAATCTTGAAGAGACCTAATTGAGTGAAGAGACCTAGAAGACGGTTTGAGAGGGTTGAGTGTGAAGAGCTGAAGAGGTGGTCATCAATAGTTGGTTGAGCAACAAGATGTTATGAAGGTTATCAAAGCTATCAGGTAGCTAAGTTAGTGTTGAGTCATCTAGGGGGTGGTGCCTCCTTGCAAGTTAGTACTTTCTAAAGCCTAGCTCAATTGGTGCTTAGCTAGTTGGGGTTGGTGCTCCATGTGAAGTGGGTGCTTCACTAAATTTAGTGTTTGTTTTATATGACTATATTCCATTTGCAAATATCAGTGGGTTTTATTTTCCTTGAGGGTTTTCCACATATGTGATGCGTTCTTGTGTTTCATGCTTATGTGGATAGGTGTTTATGCTTGCTAGATCTATATGCTTGTTTGAATGGTTCATGATTGCTTAAGTGAAATTGATAAGAAAGTTTTTGAAGACTGATTCAACCTCCCCTCTCAGACATTTTCATTCCAACATTTGGTATCAGAGCAGATCCTTTGAAGTAGGTCTAATAACCTAAAGGAGATCGTAGAAGGATGACTAGTCAAAAAGCTCAAGGTGGTTTCTCTACTAGTAAAGTTATGTTCTTCAATGAGATAAACTATGCATTTTAAAGCATCAGAATGAGGACACAACTAATGCCAATGGGCCATGACATATGGCAGTAAGTTGTGGATGGATACACTCCACCTCTTACACCACCAACTAGTGCAACGGGCAAGAAGGAAAGTGAGAACAATTTTAAGGAAATGAATGCCATTCTATGTGGCCTATCAGAGGCAGAGTTTGTGAAGGTGATGCATTGTGAGTCAGCTAAGGTGATATGAGAAAAATTGAAGAATATTTATGGAGACACCAAGGTGAAGATGGCCAAGTTGCAGGTCCATTGGAGACAGTTTGAAAGTCTGAAGATAAAACCATTGCATCCTACCCTTTGAAGAATGATGAAGTTGTCAATGTCGTTAAAGGATTATGAGAAGAAGTGAAAAAGTCTATATTTGTTCAAAAAGTATTGAGATCACTAACTCCTAAGCTTGATTATAAGGTATCTACAATAGAAGAGATGCAAGATTTGGACAAGCTAGAGATGGATGGGCTTCATGACATCTTGATTGCCTGTGAGATGAGAACAAATGAAGACCTCCCAAGAAAGAAATAACTTTCAAAGTTGAGAAGAAGTCAAAAGCCAAGAAGGTCAAGGATGAGGTATGTTCAAGTGTTGATGATGATGAATTGATAACCATGTTTGCTCGAACATCGAGGTTTGGATCTGGTAAGTACAAGGGTAAGTTGCCTTTCAAATGTTTCAACTATGGTAAGATTGGTCACTTTGCATCTAAGTGTCTTAACAAGCATAATATTGAGCATGATGAAGAACATGATAAACATCATGGAGATGATAGGAAGGCTTATAAGCCTGACAAGAACAAGAAAGATTTTAAGAAATATGAAGGTAGGAATGGTCATTCAAGAATAAGAGAAGTTTCTACACCAAAGAAGACAATAACTCATTTGATGTAAATGACACAAGTAGATCTAATAGTGATGATGACAATAATGAACATGAACATGACAACAATGAAACCTTATTCATGGATATAGAAATAGACAATGAGGGTTGCTCAAATGGGAAAGGCCTTATTAATGATGAAGAAACAGGCAAAGAAGCTGAAGTGAATCTTAAGGTAGAATTAGTAAGTGCTCTATAGGAGTTAAAGTTTCAAAGAAGGAAGAATCATAAAATAAGATCATTAGTTAAGGATTATGAAGAGCAAATTGGTTTGTTTGAGGAGAGATTGAGTAACACATCCAAGGAGTATGATGAGACCATCAATCAGATTGAAGCACATATGGAGATAGTCACTGCTAGCTTAAAAGCTAAAGAGGAAGAATGTACCAGGTATGGAACTGAAGTGGAATCCTTGAAAGTAGAGTTAGATCAAGCAACTAGTAAAATGAAGACTTATGAGAGGTTTGAAAAGAGCACTGAGGCTTTAGATGACATCTTGAGTATTCAAAAGTTTGCAAGTGATAATACAGGTCTTGGTTTCAAAAAACACCAAAAGGAGGTAGCTCAAGTCAAGGAGAAGGTTAAGACAAGAAGGCCAATCAACATGAAAATACCAATTAGACAACCTAGTGCTATGATGTATGCTAATTCATTCAATGGTTACTATTATGCTTGAAATAAGTTTGGTCATAGAACAAGAGAGTGTAAAGAACCCTCTAAAAATGAATATGCATGGAATTATGAAAGGAATCATCAGTCAAGAGGTATGTATAAGGTTGTCTGCTACACCATTCATAATGTGGGAAACATTGCAAGATTTTATCCTAATAGAGGTAGAAGGCCATCAAGTCAAAACAAAAGGTTTGAAGCCTCTAGAGTGCAAGAGAGAAGGCAAATGAATGTATGGAGACCAAAGACAATGAAGGTGAGTCATCATCAGTCCACAAGCCCAAGTGGACTATTTGCTATGATAGAACATACTTCAGATGTGAATTCAAGACATGAATGTTCATTATCAGCTCAAATTGTTGACCACATGGATGTTGAAGAGATCAAGCCTAAAATGCCAATCAAGCTTAATAGGATCTTGAAGGATATTCAGTGTTTTGAGAGCATGGAGATCTGAGAATCTCCTGAGTTTGTTTTGTGTTAGTGCCATATGGAAAGGGGTGACTCCATTAGGATTCATGGAGACAATATTCAATCAACAGAAGCATGATGGATGCTTAGTTTGAGGGGGAGTTATTCAAGTTGTTCATAAGCTCCAAGTGTAATTGTTGACAAGCATATAATAAGTAAGCAGAGTTTTTCTATGTTTCTAGTAGTTGGTAATTGAGCATGACTTGTGTTGTATATGGTTTGAGAATCCTAATGACTCAAGTGATGAGCACAAGCTGTAAGGACTGAGAGAGCTAATCATATAATTCATGAGCTTCAAGAGCAAGTGGGTAGTATAGAGAAGGCATGCAGAATCATGAAGACAAGCTGGATGTTTATGAAGCTTGAACATAAAAATGAAATTGGATATCATTCATATCTGTGCCATCAAGGTGCATAAAGGAAGGTAAGTAGTCTTGTATACCTAAGTCCACTTGAAGAAGATATTTTTCAGATAAGAACAAGTGGCTAGCCTAGTGAGTTTGAGTCATATTAGTCATATCAAGGACAAGATGTATGGTCTTGTGATCAAAGTTCATTTAAAGACTATGCTTGGTCTAAGGGGGAGCTTGGTAACTCTAAGTTCTTTTGCAATTTTTGAGAATAGTTTCCAAAGAAGGACAATGAATGGTTCTATGAATTTTAGTGTATATGATCCTTTGTCATTGATGTCAAAGAGGGAGAAAAGTTCATGAAGGAAGATTTACCAGATTGGGGAAGATGAGAGTGATTAGGATGAAGAATGTTTTGCCATCAATGATAAGGGGGGAGTTTGTTGAGATGTTTTGTCATTGATTTCAAATTTGATGTCATTTGATGTTAAATTTGATGTCATTGATGTCAAGGTACATTTGGTGAAGATGCATGATGAGTGGTTTGTGAGGTATGAGCTTGGGTGCTTGATGTGACAAGGAAGCCATGTGACAAGAGAGAATTTGAAGGAAACCCAATGTATCTCTATTGAGAGATAATTTGAAGGCAACCTAAAGATTCTTCTATAGGTTGATGTCAAGGTTGATATCAAAGTTTAGGTCAAGTGAGCATCAAAGCATTTTTGTGTACTAGTTCTTGAGTACAAGGTGTCTTGAGAAGCCTAGACTAGACCCTATGAGAAGGTGTGCATAGTGAAGTTTGGTAAAATAAGAAAAAACTTGTGAGAGGTTGTTTGGCATTGTGTGCTAATAAAAGAGATGTGTAGATAATTTTAGAAGTGTTTCAAGGTCAGTTGTCAAGTTTCAATTACTTAAGAAGCTTGTCATGGCACTAGTCATAACATGAAAAGCCCTTATGAGAAGGTATGAGCTTGATTGGCTTGGTGATATAAATGCACACAGGCATGAAAGGTTGTATGAGGTTGATTGAGCATGTATGTGAGGCATTGGAGCACTCATATGAGTCTTAGGGTGAGCCTACAGGGGTAAGACCTATAGACCTAATCTACACCAAAACCACTTCTAGAACTTACCTAGCCTAATGAGGCATCATGATCTATTGTCAAGGCCTATAAAGGATGTAAAATAGTGTTTGAGCCTGAGAGAGATTGATTGAGTATGTGAGTGAAGTATTGAGAGCTTGAAAGAGGTTTGAAGGTCAGTTCAAGGCCTAATAAGGTGTGAAGACTCAGGTGTAGTAAGCAAGGTGGTAAAAGCATGGCCTAATGAGGCATGAAGTTTAGTTTCCAAGAAAAATATGCAAAATTGAGCTTTGTCAGATGTGTGATAGGTTGTCTTAGGTGTATTCATGAAGTTTCAGGTCAAAGTTTGGAGGTTAAGACAATAAAAAGTGTTTTGAGGTCTCTCGAGTGTATAAAATGAAGGATTCTCAACTCGAGAAGGATTTTATTGTGATCATTAGCCCATCAAACCTATGCATGTAAACCTAAGATATTCATGGTAGATGGGGAATGGTCTTAGATAAAAATTATAGGCACTTATTTTTGGATCGAAGGACTATGCTTCATGAATGATTGTTAAGAATGGAAATAGGTTTAAACCCTCCTAGAACCCTAATAAGGACCCAATGTTGAATATATTGATAAAATCAGCCCATAATGGTCTTAAATGATTAAAAAAACTATTTGATCTTGTATTAAACTCTCCCAATAACCTCCAAGTGTGATTGAGTTTTCAGGTGTATGAGTAGACGTATAGGAAAGTGCACATTTCTTAGAGATTTGCTATAGCAGTCAAAGTTGATCAAGTCAACATATGAAAATCATTGGATGGAGAAGGTTGATACTTTTATTTGATGTCCATGGTGGTTTTGGACAGGTTATATCCCTCAGGGGTGCTAAACTGGTCATCCAAGATAGTCTATCACTAATAGGCCTAATGGTGGAAACAATGAAAAACCCAGGTGACAATGAGAAGATGACTAGGGATGTATTATCATGGAATAGTGATGGAACAAAGTGCATGGAGGTGTTTTTAAGTAATTTTAAGATATGTTCATGTTTGGTATATGTTTTGGAGGTCAATGTTTATAGTGAAAAAGTTGCTCACAAGTTGACCTGTCTGGTTTAGATTAGACAATGAGATATAAGGTCATAAGATTATTCTATAAGACCAATATTTACCTTTTGATTGTATTAAATTTATATATAATAATTATATAATGATATCAGAGGATCATTTTCATGCATTGGAAGGCATTTAGTATGTCTATATAGGTGTTAAAGGTCATTGTCACCATGACTATGCTTTAAGGCAAACTAACAGATCTGGGTAAGCAAGTTGTAGTGATGAGTTTGATGCTCTATGCTATGAGTTGATGTATATATGAATATGGTGTTATTTTTTGTGAATTTAAAGTAGTGATCATGATTTTGGAAATATTGGAAGTCATTGAAGTCGTTGAAACATTGAAACCAAATTGGCTTGCCTAGTTCTACTTTGACTGTGTGTAGTGAGATCAAAATATTGGTCTATAAGACCAATATTTGACAATAGACCTTGTGATTTTTGTATCTAAGAGTAGTGTATAGATGTAAAAGGATATTTTTAAAGTATCAATGATCATAGGAAGTGTTCCTTAAGGTATTTAAGATCAAGTTGTTCATGATTGGGTTTTGGAGTGTTCTGACAGTTCTTAGTGGGCTATTTATAGAGAAGTGTTTGAGTCCTTTTGCTCTGAGAAGTGAATTATAAATCATATGGTGATTAACATGAGGTTATGTAGTTTATATATATATATATATATTTATTTCCATTGTTGTTTAATTTATTTATGTTAAATCTCCTGTAGTTTAAGACAATTTTTGTAGGTTCACAGACCTAATTGTGAATAGTACTAATGGCGTGCTTCAAGTGGTGATTGGAGCTAAAAAGTACCATGGACCTAATATGAGATTATTAGGGGTATATTTTATTGGAATATGAAGTGTTCCTTCTGTGTGTGGTTTTTTAAAGTGTTTCAAGTAAATCAAAGGGTAATGTGTGCTAATGAAGACCTAATTGAATTAGGTCTCCTTAAGGACCAAAAGAAGGATTTGATCTATTTGAACTATGGACGACCTAATGTAATGATTGATTCATGTTTGTGTAATGACCTAAGTACTATTTTGTGTAAAATTCAAGGTTTCAAGTTTATATGGATGACTAAGAGGTATATGATCAAGATGCTTGTATATCTATAAGGCAATTTTTAGGCCTATGAGTGTGTGAAGAGTGAAACCGAATAAAATAATATATTGGTGATCAGAAGGATGTCTTGTATATCATTATAGGAGTGTATAGGATTGATGATGAATATTTGATAGAGGTTATATGTATGAGGATCAAGGTCATATGACCTAATTAGTCTTGAAGAGACCCAATTGAGCGAAGAGACCTAGAAAGCAATTTGAGAGGGCTAATAGTGTGAAGAGATGAAGAGGTGGTCATAATCAGTTGATATATAAATAAGGTGTTTTGAAGGTGATCAAATCAATCAGGTGGCTGAGTCATCTAGGGGGTTGGTGCCTCCTTTCAAATTGGTGCTTGCTAAAGCCTAACTGAGATGATGCTTAGCTATTTGGGGTTGGTGCTCCATGTGAAGTGGGTGATTCATTAAATTTCGTATTTTTTTATAGGAATGTAGTCTATTTGTAGATATCAGTGGGTTTTTTTCCCCTTGAGGGTTTCCCACATATGTGACGTGTTCTTGTGTTTCATGCTTATGTGGATAGGTGTTTATGCTTGTTAGATCTATATACTTATTTGAATGGTTCATGATTGCTTAAGTGAAATTGATAAGAATGTTTTTGAATACTAATTCACCCACCTCTTAGTCACTTTTATTCCAACATTTTCCCCACCGTATAAGCCTTCAGCTATTTTGTTGATTTCCCTGCTAGGTTAATGTCCAAATTTTAGTTGCATAGCTCGACACGTATTACAGTCTAAGAAAGCTGATAGATGGTTATAAAAACCGATGTTGTAAACCATTGAGAATCAACCACAATCATGAGGTGAATATTACCTCTTACCATCATTGTATAAATTCCTCCAATGTAAAAATGGCCATTTACCCTTTATTAGTAGGTTAAATTTGACAATTTTAAGATGTTTGTGTAATCGATTATTGGTTCAAATTAGGTATTGTTAGTACATTTATTAATTTTTGATTCTTTTTGTACCTTATCACAATAAATTCCATATGTCACCTTCTCTTTCCTATCCCTTTTACTCCACCTTGGGCCTTGTGTCCATAACATCCACAATGCTCTATACATTGCATGGAGTGTTGGGATGCTTTGGGGCCCCTTACCCATATGACTCTTACCCATATCTCTTGTTATTTTTATCTTTTTTCACTATTGGATTCTATTTGGGTACTAAAGTGGTCCTAATTTGTTTAGAAATATACATATTCTAATTCATTAATCAAGAATCAAATGAGAAGACATTGAGCATTCTGTAGAAAAACTACCGGGCAATTGCAATTTGTTTTGTGGAAATCAAGCAATCATTAGAACATTCATTAAAGCACAAAAATTTATGTTTAGACACACCACAAGACAATTGTTTGCATTTTTATTAGAACTATTCCTATCATTTAGGTTTGCTGATTTCAATATTGTTGCTTTCTAGGTGCTTAAGAAATATATTTAGCTAGTTTCATTATTCTCTAGTTTGCCACAAACTCCAAAATATATTTAGTTTTCATTATATTTTCAAATTTTATTGTCCAATAAGGGAAAGAAGAAGAAATATATTTTGTAGGTGATCGAAGTCAAATCATATAAATATGAGCCAGGTTTTTGAAGATCATGACCAGGGGATGATAGTTGTCAAATCATTTTTTACCTATCTAATTTTTTCCCAAAGCATCCCTAGTACTTCATATCATTAGGGGAGGAGGGGACACCTCTCAAAGACTTCTTTGTTTGGTGCCAAATTTATAGGTTAGGAACCCATCAATTTTGGGTCTGCATTACAATTGTCACATCTTGATAACTATTATCAGATAATGAAATGAAATCAAATAAGCCTAAGCCTTATGCATTGCCCTACTTCTTGAGTTGGAATTAATTAATTAAGTTTGATTACTATTTTGCAAACATTATTTAGTTTACTTGATTGTAATTGAGTATTTTTATTGAAATTTAGTGTAGATCCATTTATCTATATTACATTTTGGTGAACACACATTATTTTGCATGCAACCTTAGGGTTAGATCTTGATTTATCTTATGACATATTTGAATTTATCTATTTTTTTAAAGGTTTATTCCATGTCATTCTTTAGATCTAGTAGCCATAGCTTCCTTGTGTTTGATTTCAAACCCTAGTTTAATTACTAATGCAAATTTATCCAAAGCCTATGCTAATTTTTTTTTGGATAAAATTTCAAACCTTAGGGCATTTATATGGTGAATATGTTCAATGTTTGATTTTAATTTATGCCACCAAAATAAATTATATCTAAGGATCCAATAGGAAGAGTTCTAGGATTAATAAAAAACCTATTGATTTTACTTAAATTCATTTGTTTAATTCTAGATATAGCTTGAATTCGAAAATGGAATATGAAAAAATAGCTAGTTTTGTTCAAAACATTGTACCCTCTACTATGAATGATGTGAATGATGGGCCTTTGAATGATATTGTTGTGAATGGATCTCAAATTTATAATGTATGTGAAGTAGATGATCAAGACATGGTTGATATTATTGCACATTTTAGAAAATTTGTCATGGAAAAATCTAATGAAATCATTCTACTACTAAAAGTATTGCAAGAAGTTGTAAGTCATAACATAAATTTTGATGAAGGGCTTAATATAGGGTTAACATTGAAGTAACTATATGGTAGGTAATGGATATATGAGTGCTCATAATGATGATTATGCTCTTATGTTTAGAAACTTTCTTTCAAAACATCATAATCAATTTCTTGTTTTAAGTAATGTTATTCAAGAGTTGCAACCTATGCCTTCTCATATAGTCATTTCTCAAATTTCTTCCAAACCTAGCAATGCTTCTAGTGTTCCCCATGTTTCTCTTACTTCTCAAAATTTTATTTTTACTCAACATGTTCCCATTGTTTCTCAAGTTATTCCAATTTCTCAACACATTTTTATTGTTTCTCAAGTTATTCCAATTTATCAACATGTTTTTACCACTTCTCAAGTTCCTCCAATTTCTTAACATGTTTCTAATATTCCTTTTGTTTGTTAATGATATATTGATTATAATGTTGCTTCATATGTTCTTAATCCTTCTTTTATTCCAATTTATGTTACTTCTATTTCAATTCCAAATCTTTAAATGACTATTATGATGCATACATTGGATGACTTGCAAAGTCAAATAAAAAATATTTCTCAAGCCTTTTTTGAAAGACAAATAGTATGGTCACTTATAATGATATTATTTTAAATCCTTTTGCTTATGAAATCATTAAATAATTATTAACTATTTTGACCACAAGTAAAAATAGGTCAATACCCTATAGTATAAAACTTGTATAGGGACTTATTAGGGTCTTATAGGGTGTATCATGGTCCTAACAATGTCATTTGATGTGTCATTAGCTTTGTCATAGTCACCTTTAATCCTTTTTGTCATTTCATGTCACTTAAGGTCATGTTTAGACTATTTAATGAAGTTTGTATGGTTTTCATAGAAGGACAAGTGTTCCATAGTGTCTTTCAACATCCCGCATGTTAGATTATTGTCAGATATGTTAGTCCTAATTGAAAACTTGTAGGTGTTACGTTGAAATCAAGAAAATAGTTGGAAAAGGAGGAAGTTTTGGTAGTTTCCTTTTTTGTACAGGAGTGTGGCACATGTGATAGGCATCTACAATGTCCCTTAAACTCCCCTAAAATCACTTCTACATTTGATCACCTTTGAAACACCTAAAAATGGCATAAAACTGCTATGCTTATCCATCGCTCTTCTTTGCATGCCAAAAAGGACAACTTGTTTTGGTTTAGTATAGACAACAGGAGATGAATCATCAAATGCACTTGGTGATAGATATTACTCCTTGTATAATTAAAATACATGGTAGGATTTATAAGATTGGTTGTTTTTGATTTATGAACCAATGCTAATAAGTTTACTGCTTCTTTTTACTTGTTCATTCCCATACCCTGCAAGTTTCCTCTTTGTTTGGGTTAATCCATAAAAACTAGGTATTGCACATGTTTCTAGATAATGTGGAAATCCTCCTCACATGGTTATCAATTTTTTTTGCATGTTTGCATTGAATAAGAAAAGCATAATTATCCCATTCTGCCAGTGGGAGACTATATCATAGTCTGTAGATAGTTTCATCATTTGTAGAAGTTCATATCCTTATTTTCACCTTCATAACAATGGTAATGCAAATCAACATGTGTTTTAACCTCTCACTACATGGTGACAAATATATTATTGTGAAGGTTTGGTATCAAAGGCTAATACTAATGAAGAACATAGTCATGTGTATACACAGTCAGACTTGCAAAAAATCCACCTATAGGTAGGTAAAAGGAGCCTTGCACAATAATGCTGATGTGATAAAGGTTTCAAGGTGGAGAATATCAGTTTAGATTGTTAGGAGGTCTAATAGTGGTTTTAAAACCAATTCATTATGCACATAATCATATATCCTATATTCACCCATAAGTTTATTGTATGTGCATCTACAGGTCATCCCCATAGAGGCTGAGCAGAGTTAGAACACAAGTGTTAGAGCTTGTTTGAGAGCCCCATAAAGTTTGAAAACATTGAGGGTGTCATAACATCAATAATTTAGTCATAAAGTGGAAATAAGTCTTGAAAACCATGTCTGTATACACATAATATTTTCAAACAATTATTGATTACTGACACTTTATATCTTGTAGGAACCCATCGAGTCTCAGTCTCTCTAAATGCACACCTTAAGGGGTGCACCGAGAAAGGGGTGGGTAGACCATTGGTACTTCTTAAGATTATTGTACCTTTTTATGCTTTTCATTTACACACTCATCTCTTAAAACCATTTAACCTAAGCTTATTCTTCTCAGCCTTACCCATTACAATCTTTTTCCATGCTTTATCCTCCTTTTCTTGCTTTAATTCCCTTTTGGTTAGTCAGATATAATAGGTTTAATGGGTTGACCCTATACAATTTAGGGGTATTTTTCACTCTTTGAGTTTGTTAGCCTTTTAATTGACTTTGTGAATTATCCTTGAAAACATATAGAGTCAACTGGGTCGACCCTGTACATCCAAAATTTCTAGGAGGATTTAGGGAAAGATCCACCTATATATACAAGTTCATTTCCAACCATTTGTAAGAAGATAAGCAAAGAAGAATAAGTGAATATGAATATTTGATTATTGACCATTCTAATTGAGGAATAAATCTTAGGGTTCCATACTTTTTTTGAAGATATGGATATTGTCTTATGGAGAAGTATTTTGGATGCATAGATTGGTTGTGTAGCCTAGAGCTGATTTGTCTTTGTTATCCTTACATACCACAATAATCTCTTGTAAATCACCTTGGTCAAGGGGGAGATTGAGGCTCGATAGGTTTGCCTTCAAAGGTAAGTATTCCCAGATTTATTTCTCCTTTGTAAAAGTACATAGATAATGTAGTTGTGCTTCTTTCTTCCATGCATTAGGATTCCGTATACATTGACATGAGTATGTCTTATATACATGCTTAGTTTAGTTTGTTTTGTTTCTAACCCCCACTTTGTGCCACAAGATTTATCATACACTAGATTAGATTTACTTTTTTATTTACTAGAATAATGTGAACATTAAACCTATGAGTCTTTTAGGGTTGTTAAATTATTTTGTTAGAATGTAGGCTTTGGAACCCTTCCTAGCATGGTGTATTGTGACAAGTGATCCCCTAATCAGGTCTATTGGATCTCCATATTAGTCATGCCCCTTTTTAAAAAATGTATCCCCAATCATAAGTGTAGGTATGCTCTATATTTTCTGAGCTAGAATTGATTTATAGACATGATGCATTTCTAATTGCATACATTTTGGTGAACCTGACGTGAACTAACCCTTGTAGGATTTATTCATCTTATTTAATTTTATTTCATTATTTCATCATTATTTTTATCATATATTTATCATATTGGATCAACTTTGTCGACCTAATATTTAACTTCTATGCACAAAATCTTAGGTACAGGCTACTGGATCAATCCTATCGACCCAGTACAATTATTTAAATTTCCAAACATCCAGTACAAACTACTAGGTCAACCTAGTTGACTCTGTACATTATCAAACATTCAATTCATACTATTAGGTTGACCCAATCAACCCTATACATTTTAGGCACTCAGTAACAAGTTTTTGTAAAGCTTGATCGACCTAGTCGACCCAGTTAGTAGAATTTATAAGCATATATAAAGGTTATTAAACAATAATCTTCATTATTTGCATACCCAATCCACCAAGGTTCCTTTATATCTCTTTGTATCTTTCTTTATAGTCTTTCCCTTTATATTTTTCACACTTTAAAACTACCTTTGCATAGTCAACTGGATCGACACTTCTGACCTAATTCTATGTGATGTCTGGATAACTAGGTTGACTCTGCCAACCTTGTTCATTTTCAGACCTTACTTTTGTAGTGTAGGTTCAACTCTATCAACTCTATTTTGTATTTTGTGCATACATTATTGACCATATCAACATTGTACCTTGTTTCAAAGTTGGAATTAACCTTATATGCTAGTAATTATTTCACACTTTAACTTTTTTTGTTGCTTGCATGCTTAGAATAGATCACATAGTTTAATTAGGTGGTTTTAAATTAATCATTTAGTTTAACTATTTTATATTTTATTAACACATGGCGAAATCATAATATATAAACAACCATTTTAACATTTACCTACCCAAGGCCAACCTACTTAAATTTCATCACTAATGGGGAAGTCGACTTGATACTCCGGTCAAGTATAAAGCATGGTTAATGGAATATTTTGGCTAAAACACCCAACACCCTTATCATTATATTATGTGAATTGAGGGGGTAGGCCTTAATACCAAGTCTATATCATTGCCACTATAGTCCCTTTCAACCCAAACTACCTAAAACTATCCTTAGATTGCCATTCTAGTTCCTTGCTTACAACTACCTAAAACATTGGTGTAAGGTTTTATTCTGTGTGCTTTAATTGGATTGGCCAACATTAATCCAATTGATTGGTTATTTCCTTTCAGCTATTTATTTTAAAATCACTTTCAAAATATATCTTGTTTTAGTCCACAAATCTATCATTAGTTTCTAAATTTCCCTTTTTGCTGTACTAGGTCAACCTAGTCGACCCTGCACCTTTTTACAACACCTATTTATTATACTGGATCAACCCAGTCAACCTTGTATAGTTTGTATACCTTATTTTATCTTTTCCAATCCCTGTTCACTATAATGGGTTGACCTAATCGACCATATACAATTTATAGACCCTATTTTTGTGCTAGGTCAACCCAGTTGACCATGTATAGTTTTTATCATTCCCTATTTTTTTGCTTTCTCATCTTGCTTTCTTGCCCTTTATCATGGAATTTATGTTTGATGACAACACTGAGTTGTAGTTAGAAGACATGATGAATTTTACCAACCCTCATAGGGTCTCCCATAGATAGAGTAGGGCTCATCTCTTGGATGCTAGTAATGTTCATATTACCACTTGCAAAATGAACTATGTGACCCCTCCTAATATCTCTTCATAATGTAATCCTCTTTTCTCATTAGAAGACCAACCTGAATTAGATTATACCCCCAAAATGCTCTTCTTTATCTTTGAATTTCCTCAACATTGAGGAAAGGATCCTTCTACCATTTATAGTCTTATGATTAGTGGTCAAGTTGAATAAACTCATTCATCTACTCCTACATTCTCAACTGGATTAAGGGGTACCACTTTCTCTGATTCTTAGCCTCTTCATTTGATTATGACCCATTCTCATACCATGACCTCTTATTCTCTAAATTCTTCCACCTCTATGCCTAGTATATCCATTAACATGGTAGGTTTTACATCTAGTGGGCCTCTCATAAGACCCACTACCCTTAATCTTTCCACTAGTGCATCATTTTATACCTAATGTAATCATGCTACTAGTGCTTCTTCTTCTCAACCATTCACTAGTCCATCTTTTGCTATAGAAGAAAATTTTGCCCCTACTGCTTCACATTTTCATAATTCCTCTCATGCTCCTATAAACACCAATAGTGGTACCCAAGCTACTAACACCAACTCTAATACTTCTAAAAATTCTAATCATACACATCAACTATTGTTACAAACACTCAATCAATTGAATGCCTTTCAAGCTCATATCACAAATCAAATGATGAAAATGCAAAACCACCTTCTTTATCTTCAATCTCATCATCAACTAATGGCTTGGAGAACACATAATTATAATATTCCCCTCCTCTTCTTGATATTCTCAAAGCAATCTCATTCCTCAACCTCCTTTGGTCAATAAAACCATTAAGCATCTCCAAAATGAACCTCTCACTACTCAAATTTTTAACATTGATATAGGAGGTATCAAACCTATAATTTCTTATAATGGATCAACCGATCCCATCCTTCATCTTAAAACATTTGGAAATATTTATAAGTATTGGGTCAAATTAATCACCTTTTTTGATGCCAAACTATTGGACAAAACTCTCACAGGTGATGTCTTAGATTGATACAACCAACTTAGAACTCATTCCATTACCAGTTTAGAGGATTTAGTGAATGCTTTAATTCAAGAATTCTAAACTAGTGATCTTCCCAAAAACACTTTGGCCCACTTTAACATGAAAATGAAACTACTCAAGCCTTTGTTAAAAAGTTGAAAACTTTGTCAAACAAATGTGAACATAACATGGCTGATGATAATATTTTCCATCTCTTTACTAATGCTCTTTTTCTTAAACTTGGGTCCACACTCTCTCTTCACATATATTGGAGGAGGGTATTGACCAAGCTAACTGATAATATTTCCTTATGCATCAATTTGAGCCACCAAAACCTTCTATGGCTCCTCATCTCTTACTTAAGAATAAAATTTCAATGTTACCAATGATGGTGTTATAGATTCTTATGACACCATTCACAATGTTCAATTTATCATTCCTATCCCTTCATCAGAAACAACTCCATCTTCTCAATAATATACCAATCCTCATTTATCTTCACCAAAAAACATTAATGTTCATAGACATTTATCCTCAACTGAATTTCTTAAGTGTCTACCTAGGCCTCTTCCATGAGATCTTGACCCTACTCATACTATGAAATCCTAGTATGATCCTAACAAGTTTTGTTGGTTTCACACTAGTTGGGGTCATTCTCATGAGACCTGTAGACATATTCATGATTTAGCTATGGATTTTCTTCTTGGTCATGATTTTGATCATGATTCTATCATTCGAAAGCGTCAACAAGCTTATGAAATTAATTTTAAAGATTATAAATCACATGATAAAACTCAAGTCTTAAATCAAGCAAATGCTCATTTAGCTACCTATAAAGATCCTCTTCCTAATCATCAACCTATTCAAGACAATAAATATAAAGCCACCCCTTCCACCAATAATGTAGAAAGTCTTGTTGAACCCACTTCTTAAGAATATGTGGTTAACATGAATAATATATGAAGGGTAGTTGCTTTTATTGATTCTGAACATTTCTACACTCCTCCATCTAGAACATATTATGTTATCTAGGATTATTCTTCAACTCATTTAAATAAGTTGGGGTAAGATGAACTTATTACGTTTGATGATTCAATTTTTGACTCTCCCTTGGATAACACTTCCTTTTCTATTTCTACCACTCTTGTAACATCTTATAACACTAATGATACTCAAATTTCTACTAACACTTCTTCTATCAATTCTCAAAATCAACTTCTACTTCATCATCTCAACATTATTTTCAACCTTGTTCTAAATCTTATTCTTCTTATCAACAAAAGTTCCAATGTACTTTAGCTCCTCCTTCCTAGGACCTCCTTAATTATTATGTACCTATATCTAAAAACCTTATTATGGGTTATGATGAGTGGGATTCCATTACAAAAATCACTAATCTCCCATCCCAAATTCTATTTCTTGAGATTATGAGGACTTATCCCCATCATACAAACTATCTCATTCAACTATTATTCAAGATGAATGTCCCCCATCCTCCGCTAGTATGATGGGAGGTAGCCTTATTTAGATCTAAGGATAGTATATTACAATAATGTGAAGAGATGTCTATCAATGCTGAAAAAACTATAGAAACTTCTCTTTCCTTAAAATTTCCCATAGCTTTTATGATTCTTGATGAGATTCTACTTCGTATGAATGATCCTCCCTTGTTCATTAGTGTTCAAATAAGCAATATCCAAGTTAAGTGTGCATTGATTGATGAGGTTTCTAAGACTTGCATTGCCTCTTTTGACTTCATTAAGACCCTTGGATATTCATAATGCAATCTCAAGTCTACACACAACCCTTGCCAAGGATATGATAGAAGACAAATGCCTCCTCTAGGTTGTATGTGGCTTCCCATTACTATCCCACATATCATCGTCCATGTAAAGGTGATGATATTTAACTTTCTCCTTTATTATAACATCTTGCTTGGTAAGCCATGGACTCATTGTATGAGAGATATCACTTCTTTCACTTGTCAATAAATTAAATTCCCTCATAATGAAGCCATTTATAGGATTCAAGGTGATACTAACCCTTAGAATTTCAAACAATTCCAAGACCATGGTATCTTCAAGATTCCTACTCTTGAACCTTTGCCCAACATTCCATTTTGTGAGTCACATCATCTTGATTTCTCATTAATTCAAATTGAGGTTAAAATGGGCATCCATAACTTATTGGTCACATTCCTCCTAACCTCTTAGATTAATATGATGATGATCCTGATGAGATCAACCTAAATATTAAATTTTTTGATATCTTACCTCATCTCATCCATATCATCCTGTTTCCTTGCAACCTCATTCTTGCAATCCTCCTTGTAATGATATTCCTATAGTCTTAACCAAGACTCAACATTCTATTCACTACACTTCCTCAGATGACAAGGTCATCCCTACTTGTGTCATTGATCTTCATACCCTCAATTACGATAATGGTTATTCCCTATATGATTCATTCTTAAGTAGTCTTGTAAAGATCTGTGATGTTGAGATTGTCCATTATCATTCTTATTTACTTGAGTATTTTCATGTTTCTTCCCATCTTCCTTAATTTATAGTTCCCAATTTTAGTATTTTTCCTCTTTATCTTAGGGTAGAGATGGTACCAACACCTCTAATTTATGAGGAGCCTCATAGGAGTATGCTCATGGATCGTGCTATGACTAGGCCTTACCAATTTACTAATTTGCCTAATCACCATACTTGGTTCACTCCTATGATTAGTGTGACCCTTCTTAGACCTTATATAGATCTTACCCCTCCCTTAGTAGAGCCCTTATTAGAGCCCATTCATATTCCCACTATAGTTGAGCCTCTTCCTGCTCCTGCTATAGTTGACCCTATTATCACTCCTGCTATTACTGAGACTACCTCTGCTTCTCATCCCATTGCTCCTTCCATTGAGCTTAGTTCCATTCCTCCTCCAACACCACCTTCCATTTGTGATGGTTTGATTACTTTGCCTAATATGGATCCTTTACCCACCAAATGGGTTAACAAGTGTTCTCTGACTTCTTCCACTCTTATTATACCTCCTTCTAAGAGTGCTTCTCCTAAGTCCACTCATAAGCATATCTATTACTTCTATGGGAAAAAATAATCATTCTTCTACCCATTGTCACAAGTTGAGATAATATATTGATACTTTTCATCCTTCTTCTCCTTCCTTAGACAAAGCTACACCTCCCTTGAAGGTTATACTTGAACATATAACTAAGTATGGTGAGGTGTATTATTTATGGCACAAATGTTGCACCCATCACATCAATCATTACCACATCCTTCAACAACATCTTAAGGATAAAATTGTATCCATTACCGGACCTTATTTTGTTCCTCCCATAGGTCATTCCCATAATAAGGCTCCTCCTTATTCTCCCATGGATCTACCTATGGTTCTATCCCCACCTATGGTCCCTTTACCACCTTTTGTGCCTCCACCTGTGATTCCTTCACCTATGGACCTTTCCTCACCTATGGATCCCTCTCCACTCATGAGTCCCTCACTCATGGATCCTTCTCCACCCATGGTTCCTACATCTCCCATAGAGCCTACTCCCACACATTGTCCTGAGCATCCCTTGCCTGATTTTCCTAAGCATGATCCTTTGGGCACTCCTACTTATTCATTTGAGTAGATTAGAAGAGAAGTATTTTCCCAGTCTTCAACAAAGATTGATGAGACATTAGTAAAAGTTCATATCCATCTTCATAGAGACTTATTTGATGTTTTGGATAATGTGTGTGGGTAGATTTATCATTATCTATGAACACATGCATGGCACCTTTATATTTACATTTTGATTGGATGTATTTGAAACTATGTCAAATCCATTGTTTTCTTATATGGTGATTCTTTACTATTTGGTACTATATCTTGCTTATAGTCATTTATATCCACATATAATTGTCTTTATTTATCATTACTTTCTTTTTATTTTTGGATTTTTTCTCAAAAATCTCTTTTTGTGTCTTCATGATTGTTTGCTATATTATCTCTATTTTCACAGATAATTATCATTGTGACTTAGTTATACAAACCCTATTCCCTTTGGTTCTTGTTTCCTTTTACCATGTGATCAATTAGCAAACAATGCATCTCATTATAATTTCCTTTTAATGGAGTCATAAACTAAGCACATACATGGTTGAGACTTGAGATCACATGTTAGTTCATTGTTAAGCCTAAGTGTCCTAGTCAGTCTTTATCTTTGGTTACTTAGCTTCATTTAGCCTTAGCCTATAACTCATTCATGTGTATTACTAAATTTCTCATGATTGGTCATTTCAAATTTGTATGAAAGAGGAAACTTTAAAAGTATTAAAAAATTAAAATCCAAATCATTTAAATAAAAGGCAATGATATAAAAGGAAAAAATATTTGTTAAAATTCAAATCACACTTAAAGACATGATTTAAAGCACATATCCTTTTTCTAGTCAAAGCTAAAACTCCATAGTTGGCCTCATGGTAGAACCAATGTAATTTGGGGTGAGATAGGCCAATAGATTAGAAAAAGAGAATACAAAAAATATTTTAGTGCTACCTACTTTCTCATGCAAGTACCCAATCTTTGTAGTAGATAGACAACTCGATAAGGGGTCCTGAGGAATGGAGAACATGTCATGCAAAGGTAGGTCCATTTTATTTTTCTTTTACCAATCTACCTTCATGATTTGCTCTTAGTATCACGCTTATATGCCTACAAAGATTTGTGTCTATAGCGAACATGTTTCCTTTGTACATTGATAGTCACTAGTCACTTAGTGTCTTCTCATGTCCTTAGTATGCCTTTTGTCTCCTAAGGTCTTCTCATAAGATGCCTAAATATTGATTTTTACATTCCCTTTTTCATTTCCTATATCCCTCATATTTCCTCTTGAGAAATATTATTTTGTCTACTGATTTCTCCCCTTGGGATTTTATTTATGAGTTATTTTGTATGACCAATGATAGGACCTGGCTATCCTCACAAATTACCACCTTTTTCCTTCCTATTAACCACATCCTTTATTAACTGATTGTCCCAATTTTAAACCCTAGTGGTGTTCTCTTTGTGATTTTTAGTATAAGACTACATATAAGACCTGACATTCCTCACAAAATTTTCTAATAATACAAGTCATAAACAAAATTACATGTGTCAAATATGAGATAAGATGTGATTGATTATGAAGTTACACGTCATTGACATGCTTCCCATCTTGATTTAATATGTTTTATGCTTACTTAATTTCTATTTCACTTTTATTTTCTTATTTTCTGAGTGCATGTAAGAATACAACCATTTCTTGAATTTTTCATACTTCCCAGTTTGAATTAGTGTGATCAATTTCAGACCAATCTTTTGCCAATTTTTTCTTCTTCTTATACTTTCTAATGTGATTTAGTATAATTGATTGACTTAATTTAATTTGTTTTTATACCATTTGTGCCCTTTTACATACCTTCTATATTATTACATTATTTTCATACTTCCTAACATGATTTAGTATGATTTTACTTGTTTTAATTCAATGCAAAAATATCTCACTTTGGTTTAAAAACAAATTCCTTTTTACCATCTTATTTTACCATCCCTTGGCTCTTAGTCATTTTCTTGTTATTACACATTTCCCAACTTGAAATAGTGTGTAGTACATTTTTGATTGATTATATTTTACCATGTCTTTTTGCCTATTTCTTTTTAACCATACATGTATTTTTCATAATGCTATAAAGGAAACCACATCTCATATATTTCCTATAACATATACAACATATAAATACATGTGCTAGAAATAAATATATCAAATCATCCAAAACCACAACCATAATGATGACAACATGCACAATAAACATCAATATGTCAAAAATATATATATCAACTCTATGGCTGGGCCCCATCCTATCTATCTCATGGCCTAGCCACATTATCTATTGAGGCCTTAGTCTAAATCCTCTAAATAGTATGTTATAAGGAGGCCATATAAGATCTCAATTCCTCTACCTATCCCCATAAATTCACTATCTATACATGTGTCTGTGCTAACTTGATCTAGGTCACTATATGAGCTTGCATCAATTGAGTCTACATCATAGTATGTGCCTATGTCATCTAATTCACTATAGCTAGATACACAACTCTCTTCTCTACCAAGGCCTACAATTCTCATATGTCATTTGTACCCATCTCTACTGGTGGCTACATCCTCTCCCTCTATGCTCATATCTACCTCTTTTGCTAATTTGAACAAGCTTACTTGAGCTAGGGTAGATGGTACACTAGGCTCCTCTAATGCAGTAGGGTTATATGATTATAGAGTCTCATCTAGGATGTCATCGAGTGATCCCCTCATAAGGGACCCCCATATCTCCTCTTAATCCTTAGTAACACCTATAAAATCACACCTAGATAGATATTAGCTCACTATTATATCTTGTAATATCTATCTACCTTTAGTCTCTATTTCAAAATGAAAAATTAAGCAACAAATTAATCATCTTTTTTACATGTTTGTGTCTCAACCACTATGGTCTCACCAACTGTATGACTACCTAGCATAATATCTCCATTTGTGTGTCCTCCTAACACCTCCTCTATAGGTCACCTCCTTATCTCAAATCTAACTATCATGGCTCACATCCACCTTAGCCTACACCCAAGTGGCCTCTCTATCATCTAGCTCTCCTCTAACTCACTTATTGGGTCCTCAAGGATGGTGATAGTCTCCACTCTCTCTTTCTCCTCCTACCTCTATTGATGTTATGTCCTCTATGGTCATAACTCATCTTCCTATGTGTATACAATAATATTTTTAACTTTTATCAAATACTAATGCTTTACATCTTGCAATAACTCATCATGACTCAATCTCTCTGAGTGCATGCCTCAAAAGGTGCATCGAGTATGGGGTGGGTAAACCTTTGGTGCTTCACAGGATTGTTGTCCCTTATCACCACATTATTTCTCACCCATTCATCTCCTAAAACCTTTCCCTAAGCTATTTAACTTCACTTGCACATTCTTCTAGTCTTTTCTCTTTCTATCATTCTTCTCCTTGATTTACACCCTTTTTACCTATTCAGTTACTAGGTCAACCTGGTTGACCTAGTGTATTTTGGGGTCACTTTAGCTCTTTTGACTTGTTTGTCTTCTGATTGACCTATCACAGACTTTAGGCATTATCCCAATAATGTACTAGGTCAACCCAGTTGACCAAGCATAATTGACATGTCCTAATGATTTTTAGGTGAGATACTCCTATATATAGAAGGTCATTTTTGTCATTACTAAGAATATGCAAATAAAGAGTTATTATTCACTCGTGCTTCTTCACAATATGCTCTTCCACTATTCTACTTGAGGAGTCTTAGCTTAGGTTTCTTATTTGGAGAATCTAGTCTTGTGGATAGGTCTTAGATGCTTTGGCCTAACAAAGTGATCCTTAAGAACCACAACAACCTCTTATGAAGCCCTATTTGCCAAGGGAGAGATTGAATCATGATGGGTTCACATTTAGGTAAGTATATTCTAGCTTTATTCTCCTCTTTTTTAGTAGATATAAATAGCATAAGTGTTAGCTCAAATAATATTACTCTTCATATTCTATATATTAGGGTGTTACTCATAATTTATTTGAAGTTCCCTATACATATTTGATTGCTTTGCATCTAACCCCTCACATTGTGCCACAAGCTTTGGTGCACACTAGATTAGTTTAATTTTCTTGTTATTAGAATAGTTTACTTTAATGTTTATTAGCATAAGTGAATATCAAATCATAGGGATCTTTTAGGGCTATTTTTTGATTGTGTTAGACTATAGGATTTGGAACCCTTCCTAGAATGATATGTTGTGACAAATGATCCCTTAATTGGGTCTAGTAGATCCTCATATTGGTCATGATCTCACTTAACAAGTGCATATTGAATTAGAAGTGTAGGTGTGCTCTATCTTATCCTATCTAGTATTGATTAATTGTGCATCATGCAATTTCATTTGCATATATTTTGGTGAACCCAACGTGAATCCTATCCCACCGTTGGTTGAATTGTCCTCACATTTCCATTTTTGTTTCCTTTTTTAATTTAACATTAGCTTCACTTTATCTTCACCTTCATTACATTTTGGTGAACCTGACGTGAATCTTATCCCACATTTAGTTGGATTGTATTCATGTTTCCATTTTTTTTCCTTTCTTATTTAGCATTAGCTTCATTTTATCTTCACCTTCATTACATTCTAGTGACCCTGACATGAATCAAACCCTTGTAGGATCTCTTTTAGTTATATTTCATTATTTGTTGTCATTATTTTTATCATCATTTTATCACTTATTTCTTCCCTATTTTACTTCTCTCTATAATCATAAATCCAATACATTTTATGATTTTTAAAATGGATGAGTAAAACTAAAGATATAGGTAAAACAAAATCCCTATATCTATTTACTATACTAGGTTAACCCTGTCGACCTAGTATATTTTTCAGCCTCTATTCATTATACTAGGTTAACTTGGTCATCCTAGTACTATTTATAGACTCTTTTACCTCTTTTCTAGCCTCTGTATAGTGTACTAGATTGACCTAGTTGACCCATTATAGTTTTATAGTCCCTATTTCTGTGCTAGGTTGATCGGGTTGACCTAGTATAGTTTTATGCCTTCTCTACTTTCCAACTTAACTTTCTACATTCTTTATATGTCTAACTTAGTTTTATGTCTTCCTAGTTTTCTTCTTTGTCTCTATATATTATTCTTATTACTTAGCATTATTTATCTTTCCTCAAGCATCATATCCCCTATTAGAAACTTCTTGGATAACTTGAATATATTTACACACTCTATGGGGTTCTCTTTTCTTCTTATGCTTTGATATCTCTTATTTCTCTTTTTAGCTATTAGGGCATCTTGCGATGCCCATCCACACATTACTTTAGCCTTTTTGTCATCTTGTGATGCCCACCCACATATCATTTTAGACTTTGGGGCATCTTGTGATGCCCATCCCTACATCCAATTATCCTTTGGGGCATCTTGTGATGCCCACTCTTATTCTCCATTACATGCTACCAAACTAATTCAACTCCAAGAAACCTTCTAAAATGCATAGGCTTGTCTTTCACATTCTCATCATTGATATACCCTTTAATGTAAGATCCATTTCCTTCTTGTCATATTTTCTATCTATATCTATCTAAATTTTATTTTAGGTTACTTAAGCACGAGTCTCTCCCTTTATAGTAGTTCCCTCTTGTTCATAAACCTTTAGTCCTCCCTTTTGGTCTTTTGGTTTCTTGATGTACCATAGGCTTCATTATCTTATTTTTCATTCTTTTTCTGTTTGCTAATTTTGATTTAGCACCCCTTGGGTTTTTATTTTGTGAGTTACTTCATAAGGCCATGGATAGGACCTGACATCCCTCACAAAACCACCATATTTCATCTTATTTTATTTTCCCTTGTTGCTTCTTGCCAATGTTGTTTTGGCACCCCTTGGGTTTTTCTTTTATGAGGTGCTTTGTACAAAGGATCCCTCACTTTTTATTTTATTTTACTTCTTATCACCCTCATGAGTCTTTCTTTTATGAGTTTCTTTGTAAGACCACTGATAGGACCTGACCCACCTCATAAAATTACCATTCTTTTCTTATTCTTGATCCTTGATTGTTAAACTTTAGCTTTTGATTATTTTGCTAGATGGAATTTGTGAACAATCTATGTTAGCATGTTTTCCTCCATTTCCCTCTCTCTTATGATAAGGAATCACCTTTTATTATCATTATATTCCTCTTTTTTCCCTTTATCATAGTTTTTGCAATTTGAAGCAATTCAAATTATTCCATGTGTCATTCCTCTTGATTTCCCCTTTCTCTCATCTCCACATTGGATAAAATAAGGTCAAAGTCAAGATAGCACTTTTATTTCACCTGGATTTATGAGACTCTTAGACCCCATGCTCTTTGAAGTTCTCTCTCTTAACAACCTTGTCCTAAAGTTTTAAAATGAAAGTCATCTTTAGCGCCCGTGTTTGGTTTTCCAAATTTGTATGGAAGAGGAATAGAAAAATCCATCCAGAAAGTTAAAAGACAAATCATTTGAAACTAAAGTCAATGATATATAAAAGGCAACATACAAATCTCAAAAGTCAAATCACACCAAAAGACATGATTACAAACACATCTCCTATCTCCAATCAAAGCTGAAAATCCAAATTCAACTTCACATAGAGCCAAATTCCTTTGGGGTATGGTAGGCCAATAGATTGGAATAGGGGAATTAAAAAAAAATCTATGGTTCTACCTACTTTCTCATGCAAGTACCCAATGTTCACAGTAGACTGAAGACTCTATAAGGGGTCTTGAAGAACAAGGAACACATCATGGGGAGGTAGGTCCATTTTAATTTTCATGCATATAACCTTCATGGGATGATCTATATACTCTATTTGTTTATCTAAGACTTGTGTAGCTAAGATAAGTTCTTCAGAGTTCCTTAGGTTGACAGTCCTCTTATTTTGACAAATCAAATTTGAGTGTCTTGACTTTGATAAAGAGTTTCTCTACCTTGGTTTTTACTTCATTATCCCCTCCACCCATTTCATTTCCCCCTTTGAAAACCAAATTGTGACTCCAAATCTATTTTCCATCTTCTTTAAATTCCTACTTCATTTCTTAAAAACATGCGAGCACTACTTTGTTTCAGTTTTATCTACCTTTAGACATAAAACAACATGTTTGAGAAACTATGGATCACCTTTTTCTTTTACACCATAAAAATGTTCATTTACTAAACTTACTTAACTTTCCCTTTCTCATTTATCATGATTTTTCTATCCTATTATTGTGAACACCTGATTTCACACCCTTTTTCTATTATTGAGTGAGATGTGGTTTGTTACTTCTCACTCATCAATGTTGTTTTCCCTTTTATGCATCTTTTTCCATTGTTGAGTGAGAAGTGGATTGTTACTCCTGACTAATCAATGTTGCTTTACCATTTTGTTTTCCATTTTTACCATTGATTTATCTTGATTATCATTCCTTTTTAAACATTTATCCTTGGTTTGAATTAGTGGGTTTACCTTTTCTTACTTTTGGCTTACTTGTTTGAGTTTTTTGGTCTTTAGTAGCCTTGGATTTTTGATTACCCAATTTAATCTTATTTAAATTGGTCATTTGGTCTAACATAACACTTGTCACCCAACATGCCAGAGTCCCAAGTAAATCATGTCTACATAGCACCAATTATCTTGGATTTGCTTGCATTTGTTTGTTTTTGCTCCTTAGTTCTATATTTCTAGGTTTGTCAAAAGTAGTCTCTGCACCCTACATAATCAAAACTAAAAATATAGCTGACAACCATCCTATGATAAAAGGTAAGTCAAGTTATGCATTGCATTTAATTTTTAGTTATTTAATTTTTAAATTAGTTTCCATTTCAATCATTTACTTTCAGTTATTTTATGTTTTTCAAAATACTACAAATTTTTTTTAACATCAGCATTGTATGTGTCCTTATGTTCTTTCTCGAAGCAACATCCCCTATTACACCTTAGTAACACATGATGAGATTCAAGTGGAACATATGTATACACATAATATTTTTAACTTTTATGAAATAATGATGCTTTACATCTTGTAAGAACCCATCGTGATGCAATCTCTCTGAGTGCATGCCTTAAGGGGTACACTGGGAAGGGGTGGGTAAACCTTTGGTGTTTTACAAGATTATTGTCCCTTATCACCACATTATTCCTAATCCATTTATCTTTTAAAACCTTTCCCTAAGCTATTTCTCTTCTCTTTCAAATTACTCTAGTCTTTTCCTCTTTCTATCCTTCTTTTCCTTTCTTTACACCCTTTTTACCTATTCAATACACTAGGTCGACTTGGTTGACCTAGTGTGTTTTGGGGTCACTTTAACTCTTTTGACTTATTTGTCTTTCAACTGACCTAACATAAACTTTAGGCATTAGCCCGAGAATGTACTAGGTTGATCCAATCAACCTAGTAAAACTAACATGTTCAAATGATTTTTAGGTGAGATAGTCCTATATATACAAGGTCATTCAGATCATTATTAAGAATATGAAAATAAAGAGTCATTATTTACTCATGCTTCTTCACAATATGTTCTTCCACTATTCTACTTGAGGAGTATTAGCTTAGGTTTATTATTTAGAGAATCAATTTTTGTGGATAGGTCTTGGATGCTTTGGCCTAACAAAGTGATTCTTATGAACCACAACAACCTCTTACAAAGCCCTATTGGCCAAGGGAGAGATTGAATCATGATGGGTTCACATTCAGGTAAGTATATTCTAACTTTGTTCTCCTCTCTTTTAGTAGATAGAAGTAGCATAAGTATTGGCTCAAATAATATTACTCTTCATATTATATGTATTAGGATGTTACTCATACTTACTTTATTTGAAGTTCCCTATACATATTTGATTTCTTTAAATCTAACCATCACATTATACCACAAGCTTTGGTGTTCACTATATTAGTTTACTTTTCTTGTTATTAGAATAATTTACTTTCTTGTTTATTAGCATAAGTGAATATCAAATCATGGGACTCTTTTAGGGTTATTATGTGATTGTGTTAGATGATAGGATTTGGACCCCTTCCTATCATGATATGTTGTGACAAGTGATACAAGTGATCCCCTAATTGGGTCTAGTAGATCCCCATATTGGTCATGATCTCACTTAATAAGTGTATACCCAATCGAAAGTGTAGGTATGCTCTATCTTATCTGATCTAGGATTAATTCACTGTACATCATGAAATTCTGATTGCATACATTATGGAGCTAGTGGTGGTATCTTTAGTACCACTACCTCTATATCCCTCTCCTCCTCTACTCCTTGTCATGCTTGCCTAGTCCATGGCCACTCATGACGTGCTCTAAGCATCAGCCTCATCATTATTAGCCCTAGTCCCCTCCTCCCCCTTGACTCTCTCACATGTTGAGCCCATTACTCAGGCATCAATATCAGTGCTACTAGATGAGGTAAACCCATCTATCCTAACACATATGCCACTAGATGTGGCTCTCTCCACCAAGTATAATGTCCAATTACCTCTATCCTTGTTGTAGCTGGTGCAACTATGTACCAACTTGACCATGTAGTCACTATGTCCCCATATGGATACCACTCTTTGTTTGCATGTCTAAAAATCTAGAGTGATGACATGTGGGGCATAACCCACACTACTTATTCCTTTCTCTATCTTTAAACTTGAGGTGACCTATCTTCAACTACACAGGGCAATACAATCGATCAATACATGGAACACCTCTTATAAATCTAAGTTGTCAACAATATGATCAGTCTTATATATTTATTCCATTTGACCAACACCTCATATAGATCATGTATTAGCTAGACCCAGATGATATAACCAAGATCTTATAGTATGCCCTCCTCTATAATCCTCTTGCTCAAGGCTACCACGAACAGTGATACCTTGCCATCTAAATTATGACATAGCACGTGCTATGTCACAAGTCCTATCATAGCCTTTCAAATATCCAAAATCTATGATGCATACACATAAAACATGATAAGTCACCTATCTTTTAATATTGTATATGATCCTGTAGCCCACATAGTGAAGGCTCTCCTCTCTTCCAGGCTATCTGGTATGCCTACAGTCACTGATGCTTCTATCACTAGTAGCCCTATGATGGAATGAACATCCTATAGCATGATAGATACCTCTATCACATCCCCATCCACCTCTAATATAAAGTTATTAGTCAATAATTCCCAACATTCAAGGAACATGACTAATAGATCTGAGCTCAGGGTAATCCTACATATGTCAATTATACCTCCTAGGCCCATAACTACTAGCTTAGATCTATCACCTATGGTTAGATGCTCTAATAGATTTGGTAGCCAAGACACATCTACCAATCTCCAAAACTAGGGTCATCCCTACAACTAAGAAACAACAAAATATGTATTAGATCTTCCATGTCATGTATAATTAAAATATATTCTTTTTACAATTTTAATAAAAACAAGCCTAAACTACTTTAATTCATTTATTGTTACCAATTTTTAGCCTACTTGATCCTTTTTTCCCTTACTTGGTCATTTTGGGTCATTATAGCCTTTTTTCAGCCTTTTACACACATTTACATACAATTTTGGTTCTCCCTATTTTTAGCCTGGTTGACTTAAAAATCTAAGTCAACCCTCTTATTTTCCCCTCCCTATTACTGTGATGACATTATGAACTTTTTGGATCAATTGGAAAACTATACTAGGTCAATAATATACAAAATCTACTAGGTTAGTACACACCTATTGGGTCGATAGTGTGGATTTTGACTATTTTTAGCCTACTAGGTCGACTGGGTCGACCCAGTTGTTTTTAGCTACCAACCCCTTACATTTTTCTAAAAAATACCTTTTTTCTATTTTTTTCTTAATTCCTCTAAACCCATTACCCATTTTACTATTTGCTAACTATATAATCTAATTTTTCTTCATTTTGACATCTAAAAATGCTAAAAAAAATTACATTTTTCTAAAAATTCACTAAATTAAACAAAATACTCAAAAACTAGCTTAAGATTCATAGTTGCATATGTGTAGTGCACTTGTTGCTACTCTTAGAGCTCCTCCTCATCTAGCCTATCATCTCCTCACCATCCTAGCTCATTTGGTCTTTAGAGATCTTTTTCTCTCCTTCACAAGTCAAAATAACAAAATGACTTCTCTTTCCCCCTATTTAAAAACATTTTTCAAAATTCAAATTCTTCAATTATTTTTTCTGTAGAGTCCTTGTTTTATCTATATCTTTATTTTTACTCATCCATTTTCAAAACCATAAAATTCATTGGATTCATGATGATGTAAATAATGTTTTACATATCATATGCTTATTTTTTAATTTTTTTTGATTTTTGGCTATTTTTTGCACTAACTTCTACAGGTTCACCTAGTGTTCTTCACATTTGACACCTTCACCTTTCTCTTACAGCCTACTTTTTTTATCTACAACACTAAGGTAAGTAAAGGTATATGTTTTTCAATTCTATCCTTTCCTTTATCTTATTTTCTACTTATTACACTTTACTTGGGATTATCATTGTGTGTTATCATGTTCTTTTTCTTGAAGCACCATCCCATATTGCACTTACACGACACGTGATGAGCTTCGAGTGGGGCATATTTATACACAAAATATTTTCAAACTTTTATTGATTATTAACAGTTTATATCTTGTGGGAACCCATTAAATATCAATCTCTCTAAGTCCATGCCTTATGGGGTGCACCTAGAAAGGGGTGGGCAAACCATTGGTGCTTCACAATATTGTTGTCCCTTTTTCCACTTGCCATCTACACACTTTTCTCCTAAAACCATTTACCCTAAGCTTATTCTTCTCAGCCTTACCCATTCCAATATTTTACCATGCTTTATCCTCCTTTTCTTGCATTAATTCCCTTTTGGATAGTCATTGTACTAGGTAGATTAGGTTGACCCTATATAGTTTAGGGGCATTTTTCACTCTTTGAGTTTGTTAGCCTTTCAATCGACCTAACTCAGACCTAGTGAATGTTCCCCAAAAATATACAGGGTCGAGTGGGTTGACCCTACACAACTAACATTTTTAGGAGGATTTAGGGCAAGATCCACCTATATACAAGTTCATTTCCAACCATTTATAAGAAGAGAAGTGAATAAGAATAAGTGAAAATAAACATTTGCTTATTGAAAATTCTACTTGAGTAATAAACCTTAAGGTTCCATACTTTCTTTGGAGATACAAATCTTGTCTTGTGGATGAGTCTTTTAGATGCATAGATAGGTTGTGTATCCTAGAGCTGATTTGTCTTTATTATCCTTGCATACCATAACAATCTCTTGAGAAGCACCTTGGCCAAGGGGGATATTGAGGCTCGGTGGGTTCTATTTCAAAGGTAAGTATTCCTCACTTTATTTCTCCTTTGTAAAAGTATATAGATAATATAGTTGTGATTATTTCTTACGTGCATTAGGATTCCATATACATTGATGTGAGTATATGTCTTCTATGCATGCTTAGTTTAGTTTGTTTTGTTTCTAACCTGCACTTTGTACCACAAGCTTTGGTGTTCACTAGATTAGATTTACTTTCTTGTTTACTAGAATAGAGTGAACATTAAACCTATGAATCTTTTAGGGTTGTTGCATGATTGTGTTAGACTGTAGGCTTTAGAACCCTTCCCATCATGGTGTATTGTGATAATTTACTATTAGTATAAATTATAAATACATAACTTTATCCTCCTTTAAGTTGTAATAAAATTGGAGAGTATGTGAAACATAGATTACAAATACTTGAAAATCAAAACTTTAAACATAAACATAAATGGAAATGGGAATGAAAACCACAACAAGAACACATAGATTATGTGGTTCACCCAACTTGGGATACGTTCATGGAGAAGTTTTCAACTCTTTTATTAAACCAACAACACCTAGAGAATATAACCTATAACAACACCTATCATACACTATCCTCACTCTCTCATAACCTCCTTATTCTTTAATGCTTCAATCTTTTACAAAAAATTCAATTTCATGCATAAAACCAAGACTAAAAACTAAGTCTTCAAAGCCTTCAACAATTCACAAAAATGAAGCATGCTTTTGGCTACGTAAATTACCATAATTAAAGCCAATTACAAAATAATGCAAAGGAGAAAAGTGATGAATAGTGAAATATTTCATCTCATTTCTACTATTCCATGAATAGTGATTGGGGAGACATCATAAAGCATGATACACCTTTCAAAGAGTATCTTTGAAAACAATCAATTAGTACACCCCACTTTCAACCATGCTTTTCCCTTGGGTCAAAATATACCCAATCAAGAATAGTGCTTGTCCCCACTACCCCACATGTCTCCAATAAAATTTTAAAGAATCTAATCACCTTTTGAATTTATCCCTTTGGACATAATCATGGCACCACCAAATTCAATGTCACACATATCACTTTTGACTTTATTCTTTGGACATAATTATGGCTCCACCAAATGCAACATCCCACTTGAAATGTGAATGAATTTTAAATTTAAAAAACTCCTCATAGTGGAGAAAAATATCCCATTCCACCTCATGCCTTTGTGGGTCATGCCACATCAGCTTTGGAGCCACCTCATTGCCTAGTCACACATCCACATCACCCATGAATAGTAAAAGCGAACAGTGTCAGGTGAATAGTGTTTGTGTGAATAGTAAATTCACACCTAATAATTCTCCCACTTGAAGTTAGTATTCACAACTTCCCACTATTGCATCCATTGCACAAAATTTTGATCCTAATCTTACTTGTCCATGAAGACCAATCGAATTTGAATACAATTTCAACTTCACTCTTGTGACCATCTTGGTCAACATATCTACAGGGTTTTCATTAGTATGTATCTTCTCCAATTTTTATTGCTTTTCTTCCAATACTGACTGAATGAAGTGATACCTCAACTGAATATGATTCATCCTAGAGTGAAATGCTGAGTTCTTTGCTAAGTGAATGGCACTAGATTGTCACTAAAAAGTATCCCTTTTCCTTGTTGGTGTTCTAACTCCTCCATCTATCTCCATAGCCAAATCATCTCCTTGTTCACCTCTGTAGCCATAACATACTCAATATTTGTGGTATAAAGTGCCACCAATTTATGTAGACATGTGATCCAACTCACCACTATACCACCTGCAGTAAAACATTACTCCTCCTACCATCCAAATCTCCTGTCATGTTTGAATCAACATATCACTATAGAACAACATAAGATCCACCATAATATAATACTAAATCCATGGTCTCTCTCAGATACCAAAGAATCCACTTAACTGCCTATTAGTGCTCCTTTCTTGGATCACTCATGAATCTACTCACCACTCCCATTACATGTGTAATGTCAAGCCTTGTACACACCATAATATACATCAAAATGCCCACAGCTCATGAGTAAGGTATTTTATACATGTGATTCCTTTCTTCTTCCATCTGAGGACTCTACTCCTTTGTCAACTTAAACTGGCCCACCAAATGAGTCCCAATAGGTTTTGCATTTTACATGATAAACCTCTCTAATACCTTATTGATGCACTCCTATGATAGTGTTAATGTCTGATTCTTTCTATCTCTAGATATCCTCATCCCAAGGATCTTCTTAGCAGTACTAAGATCTTTCATAGTGAAAGAATCACCCAATTGTCTCTTGAAGGCATCAATATCCTATATGTTAGACCCTATCACTAACATGTCATATACATACACAAGTAGAATAATATAACTACCATTTTTAAATCTTTTGAAGTACACATAATGGTCAGAATGACATCTAGAATAACCTTGTTCTAGCATAAAATTCTTAAACTTAGGGTAGCATTATCTAAGATCTTGTTTAAGGCCATATAAGATCTTTTTTAGTTTGCACACAAATTTCTCCTTACCTTTTACTTCAAAACCTTGTGGCTACTCCATGTATATCTTCTCCTCCAAATCCCCATGAAGGAATGTAGGCTTCACATCCAACTATTATAGATGTATGTCTTTCACTGCAACTATACTCAAAATAGTTCTAATATAAGTCATTTTAACTATAGGAGAAAATATTTCATCAAAGTCTATACCTTTATTCTATGCAAACCTTTTCACCACCAATTTGGCCTTCTAATTATTTTTGTCACCATACTCCTTCAACTTGTAAACCCATTTGTTCTGCAATGACCTCTTACCCTTTGGAAGCTCAACCAAATCCCATGTTTGGTTTACCATGAGAGAGTCATACTCATCCATAACCTACTCCAACTTCTCCTTGGCATCAACCTACACTGATTCTTCAAAGCTTTACTTCTCACCACCATCAATAAGTAGTAAATAATTGAATGAAGGAGAAAACTGATTACATGGTCTACTTACTCTTGTAGATTTTCTCAAAATAGGAGTTTTTGGTTCCTATTATTGTCACACATTCTACATAGGTACCTTTGGGACATTTTCAATCATGAGGTCCTCCATCACTGTGTATTCTTTCTTGGCTTCCTCTTCCTTATTTTCCTACAACTGATCCCTGTACATGACTTTCTAATTGAAGATTACATCTATACTCTGAATGATTTTCCTATCTTCCTCATTCCACAACTAGAATCCAAAGTCATTAGTAACATATCTAATGAAATTACATTCTTGAGATTTAGCCTCTAACTTGGATCTATTATTTTTATCAATAAGTGCAAAAGCTTCACAACCAAAATTTTTTAGAAAAGAATAGTCAACCTTCTTACCACTCCATGCCTAATCTAGTATGCCACCATCCAAGGCTGTTGAAGGTCCTCTATTTATTAGGTACATGGATGTATCAACCACATCCACCTAGAACTATAAAGGTAACCCTACATGTAACCTCATACTCTTATCATGTTCCATGATTGTTCTATTCATTCTCTGTAACACACTATTCTATTTTAGTGTTCCTAAAACCATTCTCTACCTTCAAATTCCATTTTATGAGTAGTAGTAATTAAACACCTTGATGAAGTAATCACCACCATTATCTAACCTAAGGCACTTGAGCTTTAAACCTATCTAATTTTAAACTAAAGCTCTCCATCTCTCGAATGTGTCAAATACATCAGATTTATTTTTAATACAAAAAACCCAAAATTTTCTAGTAACATCATCAATAAATGTGACATAATACCTTGAACTACTAAGTGAAGATACCTAAGTGGATCCCCATACATCTGTATGAACAAGTTGTATATTTTTTGTCTTCTTGGCTAGTATAACCTTTAGAAATCACACCCATTTATGTTTTCCATAAATACAGTGCTCACATAAGTCCAAGTCTATCTCTTTGAGACCTGGTAATCTCTCTTTTGAGTGAAGTATTTTCAATGCCTTTTCATTCATGTGGTTGAGTCTGTAATGCCATATAGCTACATCCATACCTAAAGTAGCTATATCACAAGATGAGTTAGAAGACACAATGGATAAATTCAAATTACCTACTTTCTCACCTTTGTCCACCACTAGATCACCCTTGGTAACTTTCCACAAGTCACCAGTAAAAGTGACCACACAACTGTCACTTCCCAATTATCCTACAAAAATTAGGTTCCTCTTCAACTTTGAAACATGCCTAACATCCTTAAGCACCCATGTTCTCCCATTCTATAGTTTCACACCCACACTACCTTTTCTAACAATACTACAATGCTCATCATTACCAAGATATACATGTCCAAAATCACCTTGAACATAATCTCTAAAATAGTATTTATTAGGAGTAGCATGAAATGAAGCCCCTAAATCTAAAACCCAATATTCATTAATGTTATCCAAAGAAAGTATAAGAGCATCTTGTAGTGTCTCACCTACTACATTTTCCTTTTTATTACCTTCATGTTTCTCCTTTCTTGATTTTTTGTGAAGAGACCAACATTATTTCTTTGTGTGACCTAGATTCCCACAATGCCAACGCTCCATCCTTTGGGTGGATTTTAACCTTGAAACTTTCCTTGATTTCTCATGATTTCATCTTCCTCTAGTCTTTGATCTCCATCGTGTCTCCATGGACAAATAATTTTCTGATGTGGATGTTTCACCCATGCTTCTCCTTCACATTTCCTCCCTAAGGATAAACCCACCACATCCTCAAACTTGAGCTCTATGTTGTTTAAGACCGGGTTGGTAACTGCCATAACTAAGGTATTCAAAATTTTAGTGAGAGAACACAAGATAAGAAGAGCTCTAAATTAATCATCAAAGTTAATACTAACATAATATAACTAATTATTAATTGTATTGAAATCATTTAAATGGTTAGCAACAAAACCATTTTCATATTAAATAATTTTATCATTAAAAATATCTTATTAGAGGCAGAAGGTTTTTCATACAACTTTCCCAAAGCTATCATAAGAATTTTTTTAGTCTTTTCTTGGGATATGTTGAAGGCCACCATTGATGAAAGACATAACCGAATGGTCTTGAGTGATTTTGTATTCAACAACTCCCATTGCTCATCTATCATGGTTGTTGGTTGTTTTGATTTTCTTCCCCAAGGTAAGAAGAGATCTTTTTGGTTTAGGTAATCTTTCATCTATATTTTCCACAACCTAAAGTTATGTACATTAAACTCCTCCACCTTTGATTTTCCATCCTCTGCCATATCTTCCACTCAAGTTAAATAATCTCTCTAGCTTTCTTCAACTTAAATCCAACATTAACTAACCTTCTGATACCACTTGCTAAGATAAAGTAAAAATGTGGAACTTTATCCTCCTTTAAGTTGTAATAAAATTAGAGAGTATGTGAAATAGAGATTAAAAATACTTTCAAATCAAAACTTAAAACATAAATGGAAATGAAAATGGTAATGCAAACCATAATAAGAACATAAAGATTACGTGGTTCACCCAGCTTGGGTTATGTCCACAGAGAAGTTTGTAGCTCTTTTATTAAACCAACAAAACCTAGAGAATATAACCTAACAACACCTATCACACACTATCCTCACTGTCTTACAACCTCCTTATTCTTCAATGTTTCAAGCTTTAAAAATATACAATCTCATGCATAAAACCAAGACTAAAAATTAAGTCTTCAAAGTATTCAACAACTCAAAAAAAATGAGCATGCGTTTGGACAAGAAAATCACCATACTTAAGGCCAATTACAAAAAAATGAAAAGGATAAAAGTGATGAATAGTGAAATATTTCATCCCATTTCTAATATTACATGAATAGTGATTAGGGAGACAACATAAAACATGATACCCTTTAAAAGAGCATCTTTGAAATTAATCAAGTGGTACACACCACTTTCAACAATGATTTTCTCTTGGGTCAAAAGATACCCAATAAAGAATAGTGATTGTCCCTAATACTCCACATTTATCCAATTAACTTTCAAAGATTTCAATTCTATTTTGAATTTCTCCCTTTGGACATAATCAGGGCACCACCAAATGCAATATCCCATATCACTTTTGACTTTCTTCTTTGGACATAATCATGGCTCCACAAAATGAAATGTCCCAAATGAAAATAAAATGAATTTTTAATTCATAAAATTCCTCATAGTGGATAAAAATGTCCCACTTCACCTCATGCCTTTGTGGGTCATGCAACATCACCTTTGGAGCCACCTCACTAGCCAATCCCACATCCACATCACTAGTGAATAGTAAAAGTGAATAGTGCCAAGTGAATAGTGTTTGTGTGAAAAATAACTTCACACCTAAAATTTATCCCATAATTGGGTCTAATAGATCCATATTGGTCATTCCATCGCTTAACAAATATATCCCCAATCAAAAGTATAGGTATGCTCTTTCTTCTTTGAGCTAAGATTGATTTATAGACATGATGAATTTATGATTGCATATAATTTCCATAGTTTGAGAGAGTCACTTCAAGGACATGTTACCTTAACATCTCCAAAACAAGGATTTTTCCTTACATTTAACTCTCTCATTCTAGAGTATGTTGAGGTTTGTGCTAGCCTAGATGTCATCATAATATAGTCTAGGATTAGGGGTAATACTTTGATGTAGATGATAGATTGATTAACCATGGGAGAGTGATATCAAAATTTTTCTAATTCAATCCATTTTCCACTATAGACACTCAATCATCTACAATATTTTGAAACCTAAATAATCTAATGGTGCAACATGATCAAATGGTAGTTTGCAAAGCATGACAAGTGACCTTATATGATGAGAAATAGTAATAATGAACCAAAGGGTAGTTGAGGGGGTTTATGTTCATGTTTTTATGGATAAGATCACCTATATGTGTCCTTTTACTCTTATAATGATCACATACAATTTGACTATAGTGTGATAGTGCACCAGAGCATGACAATTTTGTCTTGGCACAAGTCCTTAGTATTGGGATTTGAGTCCGAATAGTTGAGAGATGATATCAATGGTTCCAAGAATAAATTAAGGCAATAAATTAAATTTCTAAGGTTTAAGACACCTATAGGCATCTCTCTTTCCTAAGTAAGTAACATAGTCTGCTATAGTAAACTTGATTAGGCCTAGTCAAGTAGAGAGAGAAGGATTGAAGAGATTAGCATGGATGATGATGAATTTAGATGTTATAATATCTCCACTATGGTGATATCCATCTCATTAGATTCTAAATACAAATAAATAAAGTATAATTTGAGTTTTAAGCCTTAACCTATTGTTAATACATAAACCCTGCACATCGTCAATGCTACATGGTCTAGCTTGAGGGTTTTTGAAGAATTTAAGGGCCTATTGGTGTGATATAACTTTGAAAACTGGTAAAAAATTTCCTCAAGACCTATTTAATCCCCTCATATATTCACATTTTTTGAGAAGATATGGTAAGTTCCCTCTATTATGTCTCAAATAAAGGGTACTCCTAGAGAGACAAAGCTACAAGTTGGGTGAGTGAACAGTGAAAGAATGAGTTGGGAGATAATAAAAAACTAAGAAAATGGGTGTGAGAGTTGTTGTAAGCATGAAAAAACATGAATGATTCCTCACAGTACTAATAAATCAAACAAGATGGCCTAAACATGTAGGAACATAGTTAGGCCTATTAGGCCTAGTCTAGGCCTAAAGCCCTAATGGGGTCTCCCAATACCACTTCGAAGGAAAAATTAACTTTATAATGCATTGGAGAAGCTTAAGAGGGAGATATGAAGTTTTTTGGATCTTTTGGCCTATAGAATAAATCATAAGAAATTCATTTTGGCCTAAAAGACACCTCAGACCTATCTAGAATGTATTCCCAAGCTCAAGAGGCCATCTTTAAATGCTCATAATAGTACAAAAATTTAGCATGGAGACACAAGGAGTTAGGAGATTTTGAAGAGGGTCCCTAACATGATATTATTGGAATTGGTCTAAGGTTTCAACATTAAGATTGTATGAACGATCCTTAAGAGTTTGAAACACTATAAACCCTCGAAAACCCTTGCCTGAGACCTGATGGGAAAGAAGTGAGTAAAGATGCATTTAGGAGGGATAGTATGACCTGTAAATGGTTTTGGTATTGAGGAAAAATCTTTCAATCTCTATTCCATCTAGTTGTTTAGTACACTACTTGTACGAATAGGGTATAAAATAGGTTTTATTGATATATTTTATGTGTTTTTTAGGTACATAAGAGAGTTAAGGGATGAGGGTAATAAGGGGAGGATAATTGGGACTTTTCATAAATATACATGATCATTTATCACAAAAAATTGGCATGGAAACACTTCTATAAGCTCCTTCACTTCAAATAGTTTATGAAAGACAATGACAATGGAGGGTGACCACCAAGTGAGAAAGTGATAAGTCCAATTGGAAGGCATTTTAAGGTCTAATTAATGGATTTGGAATCAAGGGGAATATTTATAGGTTTCATATCACCCACTACATGGATTTAATTGAATAATTTATGGTCATTTGGGTGATAAATGTAAGGACAGACTCACAAGGATAGTGATGGTGACTGAAGATGATGAGAACATGTGTCTAAAAAAATACCAATGGTTAGGAACACATCTGCTACATGTTGAATATTTTTTATAACCTTTCTTTGATAGTGCACATGTGTCATCTCTCCCTAGTTTGGTTTGGAGTGCTCAAGAAAGGCCTAATGATGAAGGTAGTTTTAAGAAGCCAACCGAGAGTATCCTTCACCAATTTTTGAGAGTTTGATGCTTCTAAGGGACATTTATCCAAAGACACATTTCATGGTATATTTCATACTCCATTATCCTTTAAATTAAAATTTTTCTCTTAGCTTGACACTTGTTTTTATGACTCTTGAGCTTCATTCTTCTCTCTCTTCTCACACATTCTATAAATGCTAGCCATTTTGGATGTTGTTTTCTAATTCCACACGTAATATGGTGAATCCCTACTAGTTTGATGTTGTATTTTTCATTTTAATAATACATGCAATCTAGTTTTGAGTTCATAAACTATATTTTTAAAGTGTGTGAATAAATGTATAGTGAATAACCAAGTGATTGATGTCCATCCTTGCTTTATCTCAATCCTTCCATATTTGGTGCAAAATTTTCCACTCTAGCAAGTCACATGAAGTATCATTAAGTGTATGGGTCTATTTTCAAGTGTAAAAGTAGCCTTAGTGTCTGAAAATGATCTCTAGTTCACTTATCTTGAGTAGTTTTCATGTATATCACCTCTATGTTGAAATACTAATGCTAGAGTACTTTAGGACTTTAAAGGTAGTGTTGTAGGTATTTTCTCTTAGTGAAATATTATGATGATATAGATATATTTATGGTTTATCATCCCCTTAGAGTAGTGTAATTTCATGTATATTTATACCTCTTTTCATCTAAGCAATTAGTTAGTGTAGGTGATAAGCACTGAAGGATCAATCTAGGGAGCTAGCCCTTATACCTAGAGGTCTACCATTACTATAGGCAATCCATAGGCCTAGACGTATTCCAATGTTGCCAAAATATTAGAGTAGGATTAAAAAACCTCAAATAGGGTGAAATATTTTGTGACAATAGTTATGGCATGCTCTGTGGGACCATTATCCTAAAGATGGCTTGTTAAGGTGAATGCTAGACTTGACAACACCATAACTACATATAGTGTTTTACTCAACATTTGATGACTCCATTTAAGGTAAAATTTTATTGTAGACCATTTTTTTATCATATATTTATGCTCATACTTCATGGTAATTATTATGTCATATTATAGTAGAGATTTTAATCCCATCAATCTACCTCTTCAACCTGAACTTCCTCTCGAAGTTCAAGATCCTTAGCCTATTCTTCCCTTTGAAGAGCAAGAGGAATTTGATAGCCAAAAAGACCAAGAAAGTGAAGAAGAAATTGAAGAGAACATGGTTAGGAAACATGCCTTCCTAGACTTGAATGCTAAAAAACCCATCCATATTGATCCATATGATGACATTCCCCCTAATGCTACAAAGAGTGTTCCTACATTCAATGGTGAAGGCCATGTCACTCCTAGTAAGCACATTATGGATATATCAAACTTATATAGTTTTCATAATGTTACTAATGTAATAATTACCATTAGACTCCTTTTCATGTTCCTTAGATGGAAAGCACTTGACTGGTATAAGAATTTACCTGGTGAATGTATCACAACTTGGGATGATTTTGGAGAGCTGATAACATTAAGGTTTGATGACAAGAGTGATCACACATCACTCATACATCAAATCAATGTGATTAAAAGATCCCCCAAATATATAATGCATGGTTTTAATGAGTGATTCCAAAGGAATTAGCATTAGTTACCTCCTCCCATGAGACCACCTACTAGCTTTGTGTTTCCCACATATTTGAGGGTTATTGGTACTGACATAGACATAATGTTACAATCCATGAGTGGCTACACCTTACCTGAAGCATATGACCTTGACATTAGATTTGAGAATGGATTCATACAAGCTATAAAATTTTCTCCAAAAGTGTTCATGCCTCTATTGCCAAATAATTCTACTACTACCCCGAGTGTTGCCCAAGTTCCTAATGCCAACATAAAGTCAAGGATTGCTCCTAAGAAGGTAGAAGAGATATTTAATTAGGAAGCAAAGTCCAAATTATTTGAGGCTTAACTTAGGAAAAAAATATAAAAAAAGGTTTGAATCAAAACCCTTACCCCTATAATTAGTAATATGGTCAATAATATGGGCAAGGGAGAGGTCAAAGGCAAGCTAATTTCAATAGGCCTACCAATACATACAATCCTAATTTAACCTCCAACACAAGAGCAATGGTATTAGTGCATATCAACTTGGTTCAAGGGGAGGAATGATGACAAGGTCAATTCATGGATGAAAATTAAGGTAGAGATCAAGCTTTAGTTTCTCAAGGAGGAGTCACTCCCCAAGTATCAATAGAAGATGAATTTTTATGCAAGCAAATGAATCATGACAGACTAAAGGAGTAAGTTTTACTAATTTACTAGTTGAAGACACCTATGCCCTCAATCAAGGTAATTAAGGTGTAGAAAACACTAGATAAAAGAAGAAGGCTATATGATATGCTAATGGCGTGCCTACAAGTTCAACTAGTCCTCTTACAAGGCATCAAGATGCGACTGTAAGTATGGTAGTCCCTACTACTCCTGCACCTTCTTTAAATTAGAATGTTGGAAATTGTGCTCAAGGTGCTTCAATACCCCAAGTTATAAAGACTTACTTCCAAGGACTCAATAAAAGGTAATTACTTCTGATTTAAACATTATTGAATCATTAAATAATGCTAAGGCATCTATCTCCCTTTGGGATCTCTTTCACATGCCTAGCCAAAAAGAAATTTTGTAGAAGTAACTATCCAAAATCCATGTTAGCTCTCCATCATCAAGCCATAGTAATAATAATGTTGTTCTTACTAATTCTCTTAATAAAATTATATAACCCTCTACTAAAACTTATAAGCCTCCACCCTTCTTCCTCACTTTCATTATGGGGGATAAGCTTATTCATAATTGCATAGTTGATAGTGGAGCTAGCACTTCGGTGATGCCCAAGGTTGTAGCTCATAAATTAGGTCTAAAGTATGAACCACATAGTAAGGGGGTATTTTAACTTTATGGGACACCTACTAAGTTATTATGATTGATCAAAAGTTTGAAATTATTCCTTCATGATTTCCCAAGCTTCCCCATTCTCCAAGACATTGTGGTTGTTGACTTGCCTACCCACTTGCTATCTGCCTCTCAAGAGATTTCACAGCCAAGATTGGAGGTTACCTCTCATCTGATTGGTCCTTCTTTTATTTTAGGACAAGGTATGGAGAAATGATAACCATTAGAACTCAACCACTTCCTAAGTTTCACATTGAGCCTTATGTAGAAGCAAGATCCAATTTGAATTATGTCATCAATGATAAAGAGGAGTCTATTATGCATGATGGTACATTTTCCAAGGTTAAGGGCATATATGATCTATTTTTGGATTAGTATGGTATAGACACATATGGATATGATGCATATACCTATTTTGAGTAAATTGAACTTGGCACCTATATCATCCATGAGGGAACATATGAGCAATCTGAGGCAAACATTGAGCATTCTTTCTCACAAGTTTTTGAAGGCATTTACTTGATTCATGTGTATGATGATGATAGTTTTAAAATCATGATAGTTCACTATGGTGAGAAGAACAATATAATTCTTCCTACACTTAATGAAGGAACCCTTGAAGATGACATTCATGAGGAATAAGATGACCTATGATAAAGGTTCAATGCCATAAATCTAGAGTTTGAATAGTTTGGTAAGTCAATCTTTCCTCCTAAGAAGTGTGAATCTACTAGTAAGTTTATTGATGAGCCTAACAAGAAAGTTGTTGAGTGTTTTATCAAACATTAAGTTGAGTGTCATGTTATGAATGAAGATGAACATCAATATTCTATCTAAGAAGCTACAATCATGAAGGAACCTTATGAAGCTACTGTCAAAGAGGTTGCAACTATGGAGGAGTCTCATGAATCTAAGATAGATATGTTTGTGTTTGAGGATAAATCAACACCTCAACCAATGTTTTAACCATTTGTAGATGTGTTAAAGCATAATGAATATAAACTTGATTATCCCATACACCAAGTATATAATTCCCAAGAAGAAGGCAAGGTTGAGACAACTATCATTCTTCCTAACACTCAGTTTGAGAGGTGCAATTTAGATATGACAGGGATTAATAAGGTTTCAAATTCAAACAAGATTATTATAAGGTAGAATATAAAATCCTTGAAGGCCCAAAGTAATCCACTTGCATATAGAAGAAGAGATAAGGATGGTAAGCTTTTTGACCATCAACATGAGCAAGTATTTGTTGACAAGCATGATTCACATGCTAGTTGCTTTCATGGAGCATAAAGGATGCAAGAGGAACCATATTTGACCTTTGTTGAAGAAGGGTGAGTTATTATTCACCTAAAATGAGGTCTTTTAAATATTAGGATAGGTGTCTTTATTTGTTTTTGTTGTGTGTGTGTGTTATATAAGTGTTCTTGAGAACACATGTGTGTTTCCTTTAGTGTCTTATTTTGTATGTATTTTCTTGTTATTTGGTGTGGTTTCATAGGAAATTAAGTGTCAAAATTATTCATAGGTGACTCCATATCCCAATGGATATGATTAGGTTACTGATCTTTGACATAACTAGCTTGCTACCCATAGGTAATTACCAAGAATGTTGATTATTTTGACCACAAGTCAAAATAGGTAAACCCCCTATAGTATAAAACTTGTATATGAGATTATTAGGGTCTTATAGGGTGCATCATGGTCTTATAAATGTCATTTTATTTGTCATTATCTTTCTCATAGTCACCTTTAGTATTTTATGTCATTTCATGTCTCTTAAGGTCATGTTTAGGCCATTTAATGAAGTTTATACAATTTTAATAGAAGGAAAAGTGTTGCAATATGTCTTTAAACATCATTTATGTCAAATTATTTTTAGATATGTCAGTCTCAACTAAAAACTTATAGGTTCTACATTGAAATCAATAAAATAATTGGAAAAGAAGGAAGTTTTGATAGTTGTATAGTTTGTACAGGAGTATGGCATGTGTGGTAGGCTTATACAATGTCCCTTAAACTCTGATAAACTCACTTATATATTTGATTAGCTTTGAAGCACCTGAAAATGGCCTAAAACCATTCTTTTCCTCCATCACTCTTCTTTACATACTATAAAGGTCAACTGGTTTTAGTTTATTACAAACAATAGGAGATGAATTAGGTCAAATGAACTTGGTGAGAGATAATACTCCTTGTATAATTCAAATCGATGGTAAGAGTTAGAATATTGGTTGTCTGTGCTTTATGAACTAATGCTAAGAAGTTTAATACTTCTTTCTACTTGCTCATTCCTATAACCTGTAGGTTTTTTCTTTGTTTGGGTTAATTCATACAAACCAGTTATTTCACATATTTTTAGATAATGTGTAAATCCTACTCACATTGTTCTCAAATTATTTTGCATGTGTGGAGAGAATAATAAAAGCACAGTTACCCCATTCTACTAGTGGGAGACTATATCATAGTCTTTAGACATTTTCATCATTTGTAGAAGTTTATATCCCTATTTTCAACTTCATAAAAATGGTAATACAAATAAACATGTTGTGTTTTAACCTCTCACTACATGGTGATCAATATATTATTTTGAAGGTTTGGTCTCAAAGGATAATACTAATGAATAACATAGTCATGTGTATGCATAGTCAAACTTCCTTGCAAAAAAGCCACCTACATGGAGGTAGAAGGAGCCTTGTATAGTCATGGTGATGGATAAAGGTTTCAACATGGAGAAGATCGGTTTAGATTATTAGGAGGTCTAAGGTTAGTTTTAGAACCAAGTCATCATGCAAACAATCATATATCCTATCTTCACCTATAGGTTTCCTATATGTACATCTACAGGTGGTCCCCACAGAGGTTGAGCAAAGTTAGAACACAAGTGTTGGAGATTTTATGAGATCCCCATCAAGTTTGAGGACATTGAGGGTGTCATAACATCAATAATTTAGTTATAAATAAGAAAATGGGCTTGAAACCATGTGAATAGTTTAAGAGAGTCACTTAAAGAACATGTTACCTTAACATCGCTGAAACAAGGATGCTGCCTTACATTGGACCCTCTCATTCTAGAGTATATTGAGGTTTGTGCTAGCAAAGATGTCTTCATAATATAGCCCAATCCTAGGAGAAATTATTTTATGTAGAGGATATATTGATAAACCATGGGAGGGTGATATATGAAGGTTTTCAATTTAATCCATTTTCCACTATAGACAATCAGTCATCTACAATATTTTGAAACCTAAATAGTTTCATGGTGAAACATGACCAAATGGCAGTTTGAAAAGCATGATAAGTGAGCTTATATGATGAGAAATAGTAATAATGGACCAAAAATTAGTTGAGTGGGTTTATTTTTATTTTTTTATGGATATGATGACCTACAAGGGCCCTTTTTCTCTTAGAATGATCACCTACAGTTTGACTATAGTGTGACAATGCATTAGAACATGACAGTTTGGTCTTAGCACAAGTATTTAGGCATGAGATTTGAATCAAAATAATTGGGAGATGATCTCAATGGTTCTAATAAGAACATATGGCATGAAATTCCATGTCAAATTTGAAGACACCTATAAGCATCTCTCTATCCTAAGTAACATAGTTTGCTACAATAAACTTGATTAGGGCTAGTTAAGTAGAGAGAGAAAGATTGAGGAGATTATCATGGATGATGATGAATTGAGATGTTATAATAGATATAATATGGTGATATCCATCTCATGAGATTCTCAAGATAGAGAAACAAGGTGAAAACTAAGTTTTAAGCATTGACCTACAGTCAATACATAAACCATGCATACAGTCAATGCTACATAGTCTATATTGAGGGGTTTTAAAGAATTAAAGGGAATATTGGTGTGATATAACTCTAAAAAATGTTATATAATGTCCTCAATACCTATTTAATTCCCTCATATATTCAAATTAGCTTAGAATATAGGGGAAGTGCCCTCTATTTTGTCTTAGATAGAGGGCATTCCTAGAGAGACAAAACTACAAGTTGGGTGAGTGAACAATGAAGGAATGAGTTGGGAGATAATAAAACACTAAGGAAAGGTGTTTGAGAGTTTTTTTAGTCATGGAAAAACATGATGAGGCCTCAAATCACTAAAAAATCAAACATGATGTCCTAAACATGTAGGAACATAGTCAAGGCTATTATGTTTAGTCTAGGCCTAAAGCCCTAATGGGGTCTCAGTACCACTTCTAGTTCCAAATGAACTTTTTAATTCATTGGAGGAATTTTATGGGGAGATATTATTTTTTTTTGAGATTTTGGTCTATATAAGAAATCATAAGAAAGTCATTTTGGCCTAAAAGACACCGCATACCTATCTAGAATGCACTCCTAAGCTTGAGAGGCCATCTTTAGATGCTCACACCAGTATGAAAATTTAGAATGATACCCAAGGAGTTAAGAGATGTTGAAGAGGGTACATAAAACTATTTTATTGGAATTGGTTTGAGGTTTCAATGTCAGGATTGTATGAACAATATTTGAGAGTCTGAAACACTATAAACCCTCCAAAACCCTTGCCTAATATCTGATGGGAAAGAAGTGAGTAAAGATAAATTAAAAAGGGATTTTATGAATTTTAAATGTTTTTGTTATTGAATGATACTCTCTTAATCTCCATCCCATCTAGTTGGTTGGTACCCTACTCATATGGATAGGGTATAAAATAGGATTTATTGTTAGATTTTATTTATTTTATAGGTACAAAAGAGAGTTGAAGAATGAGGGTAATTATGGGAGGTAAATTGTGACTTTTAATAACTATAAATGATAATTTATCATTTAAAATTATCATGGAAACACTTCTACAAGCTCCTTCACTTCAAACAGTCTATGGAAGACAATAAGAATGGAGAGTGACCACCAGGTGAGAAAGTGATAAGTCCAAATGGAAGGCCTTTTAAGGTATACATAATGGGTTTAGAGGTAAGGTAACTCTTGAAAGGTTTCATATCACCTAATACATGGATTTTTTTTAACAAATGATGGTCATTTGGGTGACAAATGTAAGGATAGAATCACAAGGCTAGTGACGGTGACTACATATGATGAGAACAAGTGTCCAAAAGAAGATCAATTATTAGGAACATATATGATGTATGTTTAATCTTGTTTATAACCCCAAATTGATAGTTCACATGTGTTATCTCTCTCTATTCTAGTTTGGAGTGCTTAAGAGAGGCCTAATGATGAAGGCAATTTCAAGAGGCCAAATGAGAGTATCCTATGCTAGTTTTGGGGAGTTTGATGATTTTAAGGGACATTTTTCCAAAGAGAAATTTAATGGTATATTTAATAATCCATTATCATATAAATTTAACTCTATCTCTTAGCTTGAAACTTATTCTTGTGACTCTTGAGCTTCATTCTTATCTCTCCTCTCACACATTCTATAAATACTAATCATTTTGTCTCTTGTTTTCTAATTCCACACTTGGTATGGTGAAGCCCTGATGGTTTGATGTTATATATTTCCTTTTAATAATACATTAAATCTGGTTTTGAGTTTATAAAATATATTCTCAAAGTGTGAAGAAATGTATAGTGAATAGCCAAGTGATTGATGTCTATCCTTGATTTCTCTCAATCCTTCCATGTTTGGTGCAAGTTGTTCCACTCTATTAGGTCACATGAAGTGTTGTTAAGTGTATGGATCTATTTTAAAGTGCAAAAGTAGCCTTATTTTCTATAAATAATCTATTTTTCACTTATCTTGAGTAGTTTTCATGTATATCACCTCTATGTTGAAATACTAATGTTAGAGTACTTTAGGAATTTGAAGGTAGTGTTGTAGGTATTTTATCTTAGTGAAAGAGTATGATGATATTGTGGATATATTTATGGTGTATCACCCCCTTTGAGTAGTTTAATTTCATGCACATTTCTACCTCTTTTCATCCAAGTAATCAATTATTATAGGTAATAAGCACTTAAGGATGAATCTAGGGAGCTAGCCCTTAAACCTAGAGGTCTACCTCTACTATAGGGAACCCACAGGCCTAGAGATATTCTATTGTTTCCAAAATATTAGATTAGGATTGAATAACCTCATATAGGGTGCCATATTTGGTTTCAACAATACCCATTTCTAATAGGGTTTGTTGCATCAAAGTTTGAATTGTTTAATTAAAATGAATATACTTCTCATCATATTAGGGCTTGCTATGCCTCTGATTTAGAATTTTATCATGATGATAGACTATTGACCAAATTATTCCTAAAGATTTTGAAGGATTATGAACTTGATTATTTATATAATTTATTAAGTAGATATGTACGTTATTTTACCACCCTCATTGATGATTTCTTGGCTCATTTTTAGATTAATATTAACATGTATGTCACATTTTCAAAATTAGATCAAATCAAACAAGGATCAAATGAGGAAATTAGTGAGTATGTTTAAAAAGATTATGGTTATTATAGATACCTAGATCAGGTCATAGGTACTTGATAATGTTAAATTTTAACACATCCTAAACCACTCAACTTGTGTCCAAATACATGACTCCTATTCACCATTCCTTTAAGTCATTTATCTATATGCCAGATTGAACCTTGTTTGTCATCACTACTACACATATCTCTATAATTAAAATGTTCAAACTATTTTGTACTACCCTTAGACTACTTCTAACTCAGGATCATTATCCTTGATTCTCTGTGACAAGTTTGCCTTAGGTAGATAGGTCTATTACCATGGATATATCCACCTATAATGGCATTATACCCATACTAAATAATGATAGTTTACAAATTTAATTTATTATTTTATATCTTCAAACACATTTCATAAGGTTTGTTAAAGGAAATTATCAAAAGGTTTCATTATAAATACAAAACAAAAGGTCATTTATTATATCTAGTTTGGCACTATTTATTGAGCACTTATACACTATCACACATTAAAAAAATATACCATATTATTTTCAAATTCAAGATCATTCACTAAGATTAGTCATAAGCTTAAGTGTAAATCATCTAAAAACAAGTGAAGAGTTATCATTATCAAGTATCAAAGCCAAAATTCTAGCTACATACATATAATGAAGGAGCACAATTACACAATCACTCTAGTTGGGAGAACTAAATGTGGCTCGATTACCTCTTTGAGGTATTTGGATAAATATATAATGATGTATCTTCAATAAGTTGATTAAGTTCAATTAAACCCATTACACACCCCCCCTTTTTTTTAGGTTTCAAGCTCTCAAAATTACCCATAGGGTTTCAAAGTCAAATAGAAGGAAAATGATGATCTTGACACAAACATGATCAAAACATCTAAAATCGCTCAACATACATAGGCATATAAGGCATACCAATCATAGTTTTTGTACAATCAATGTAAACAAATCCATAAGCAAAGGGCATGATTGGCTTGCACTACTATTCAAAGAATGTAGTCTTGTCTAAGAAAATTCCTAGATTTTTTCATTGATCTTGAATAATTACCATATTTTTTAATGATAATTTTTACTGTTAGACATTAGAAATAGTCAATCAATAATCTGTATCTAAGTTAATATAGGAATTGAGGAAGGCCTATAAAATTACACAATGAACATACATTCATACAACATTGCTCACATCATAGAAAGAGATTCACCAACAAAGAATACATTATATTACACTAACTAAATATATAATGTACATTTGTACAACCAATAATGGTTGCATTAGAACTAAACTTTGAATAGACTACATTTACACTAACTCCAAAGATTACTCTAAGGTCCAATATAAATTTCCATAAAGACAAAAATGCTCCTTATATATGAAAAGCAATATGTCAGAGAGATTGTTATTAATTGAGTGAAAGGTGGGATATGATCATTCCCCAAGTTACAACATACCCTTGTCACACATATGAGGATAACTACCACTTACATAATGTTATACACACAAATAATGCATGTAATAAGTAACATCTTGGTAACACATTACCTAAGGATGACTTCAAATAGAGTATAAAAAGGACACATACCAATAATTAAATTAATTTATTTCTAGTATTTTCCAAAAATAACATGTTTCTATATTTAGAAAATTGCAATCAAATTTTTAATAACTATATATATTTAACATTATAATATTTCAAATTTTTATAATATTTAACCCTAAAATAAAATCTAAGTGTTTGGAGTTAGTATTAAATTTTGATTAAAGGGGTATATAGAAATGAAATGGTATAAGGGTGATAATTAAATCTATAACAGGTCAATTAGATGCTAAATTTAGATATAAGCATACAATGAATTTTATTATGCCAAAATAGTTTAAATATATAAAGTATAAATATGTTAGATATATAAATGATAAAGGATTCAAGTACTTATCTTGTTCTAATACTAATGCAGTACTGTATCTAAAATAGGTTGAAAGCAGATGGGAAGTAGATTCTAGAACAATCGTCAGATTCTCGATCTGACGCTTGTGACTCTCTACATAATAATGTCAATTGAAGATGGTTGCATCAACACTATTATTTAGGTTAGATGCCAATGTATTGTATATAATATATATTAAAACATGATATGACCACTTGGATGCTTTTGGGTTCTGCTTGACCTTCACTTTGGGGCATTCAGATCTAGGCAATGAATAGTTATTGCTTGTGTAATGGTAGAACCCTAGATTTTCATATTCAATATGACCTTGGGTAAAAATGGGTTAGTGGGCACACAACGTCGATCTAACCCTAATGACCTTGTTGTCAAATGACACTACCTACATAGCCAATAATTTAAAGAGGGCCTTAGACTAATGTACTTCTCCCCTACATGTTGGATTATGTGTGAGTCATACAATGTGTACAAAGTAAGTACAATAGTGACCTAGCTTGTAACTTGTAAAATTAAGATTTTGGGATGATCCTTTAATAATTTATACCTATAGATGTGTAGTCTCTATGACTGGGATGTAAATATGAATAAATAGGGAAGTTTTTGATCAATTGAATGCTATTTAAATGTTTTTGGGTCTTTTCCTAGATATTGATAGGTTTTTTAGGTAAAGAATGAATGAGGGTTGATATTGTAATCATATCAATCCATTTGGAGTTAAAAATTAGATTAAAGCACTTAGTCTAACCATTAGGATACATTTCATTTGCAAATTAGATCTATTTAAAATATTAGACACTTGTATTGGGACATGACAGTAACGTTGATGCTACTATCTAACCCAAATGTTAGTGTGTAAGGAGAAAGGGAATAGGTACAAGTTAAAAAATTACAAATATGTAAGATAAGTACATATTAAGCATTTTGATCAAGACAAGACCTAGGTCATTAACATAATATAGGTCAACTTAAGAGATATATGCCAAAGGACACAAAGATAGAATAGATGTGAGACTTGTAGAAGCGAGAAAAGGTAGAGAACTAATAATAATAACCAACATTTGAGTTTACCAAGTGTACAAGACTAATATTCTATATAATCACAAAATATCATCTAAATTTGCTTCCCATTTAACCTAGTAATGAAATTTATAATTTAAAGAAAATAAATGCATACTTGTGTATTTATGCACACCTTGTCTTTGTGTGTGCTGAATTTGAATGATTTTCTAGTGATTGACCCACAACCAAGATCATGTTATAATATAAAATTAGTGTATATAATCTAGGTTGAAATTACTTGAAATAGATTGAAATTTAAAGAGTAAGGTTTAAGAGTACATCTATGTGTTGATGTAACTGCATTGCCTATTGACAAGTTATTTTATAAAAAGATACATCATTGTAAGGCTATACAAATTGATATTAGGATAAATATAGATACATATTTAAAGTGAATATATCTAAGGAGATAGAAAGAGGGATAAAGATAAATATAGGTAGGCACATGCCCCCAACTTTGGAGTAAAAGTGAGTTTCCACCTGATAGTTGATATTAGCTCAATCATGAAACCCAATGGTACTTATAACCTAGTGAGGTTTGATGATCAAGAACAACCTAAAAATTTGGAAATATTGAGTGATTTTATCACCTCAATCATACCAAAAGGTGAACCAAATACTATAGTAGATTGTCTCTATGAAATTCCTTAAAAGTCTATGGGGTATTAGTACAAAGAATTCCATGATATGGTAACAATCCATAAAAGAGTTTTGGAATATGAAACTGATTTTTATTTTGTAATATTAGGTACATGTTGCATAAAAAATGCACCTTAGATATGTCTCATTATAAAACTATATATAAAAATAGTATCAATGTATAAAATTCTACCACAACTTTGAATCTAAATCATATGAATGCATGCTTTGGTGAATTAGAATAACTATGTAAGTGTGGAGAACATGTTTCTAAAAAATGCCCCCAATATATATGGAGAAATACAAAAACTAATATAAGTTATAATGTGGATGATATGTTTTTAAAACATGCCCCCACTGTAATCTAGATATTTTTTTATATTGAATAGATGTGGATAACATGATTTTAAAGCATGTCCCCACTGTAATATAAAAACTATGAATGTGTAGAATCCATGTCCATATGACATCCTGTACTAAATATGAAAACTAATATAAGTACCATATAATAAATGAGTGTGGAGAACATGATTCCAAATCATGCCTTCATTAAATCTAAAAATTGATATAAGTACCATATATTGAATGAGTATGGAGAACATGCTTCCAAAGCATGCCCCCACTATAATTTGAGAACTATGCCAAGTGAGGAGAACATGTCTCTATGACATGCCCCCACTAATATGACCCACCTTTTAAGGTAAGGGAAAGATAATAACGGGTAGTTACCTCACCTCAAAAGGAAAAGACAATTGTATACTCTATGAATGTAACCACATAGCATATAGAAGGAACATGTCTAGGTAGATGTATCATTGAAACACATTTAATCAATGTGATCACATGTAAGCCTAATATGCATGATAAATATAATGGAAATTTTTAGATAGTAATAGTACAAGCTTAACAATCAAATAAGCATACACACAAGATCACTCAAAACCAAGTCAAAAAGGTGATGGTCCAAGGAAACCACAAACAAGGAGCATGTTCAAATGCTACACAATCTAAGGGACATGACTTAGTCAAATGCATATAAAAACAAGAATGACATATTAAAATTTCCATAAAATAAAAATAAAAATATACAAGTGTCAATGAAAGCATACATAGGCATGGGGGTTGAAAGTAAGAGAGCATATTCAAATGCTTAAATAAGGAATAAAATAACAAGGCAAGACACTCAATGAAGTGCATAAAGTAATACATAAGAAACCAATATAAACATGTCATAATTCCCATGGATCCAATGTTTTAGGAAAAGTATGTCACATGTATAACATATTAGGTACACTATGTAAGATATAATCATGGATAATAGGCATGTGTAAGTACATATGTAAGTTCAATCATGCTAATGTAGAGTGATCATAAAATCATATAATATGTGTATATGAAGATCAAATAAGTGGATGCCCCCAATGTCCATATGACATGAGTCAAAGGAAAGCCCAACATCTGAAATAGGAATGTATCATATATCTATGTATGCCTGTATCACACTCAAGTAAAAGTGTGACATGTATGTTTATGTATGAGTAATTGAGTATGTCATCCATCAATATAGAAGTAACACATGGATGGTAAGGAGATAATAGAACATGTAAGTGTCAAAAGTGTTTTTTTAGTTTTGAATGTTTTTTTTTTTGAAATTTTTAATAGGTTTAATCAAATAAGTCCTCATCCTAAAAAGGTGGAGGGCAACCTACAAAGGATTTTAAGTTTTGTTTATATCAATTTAATACCAACATTTCAATATTTATGTATAATGGTTTTCCTAAAGCCAATGGTGTCAAAAAATAATTGTGTCCATCATGCTATATGAAAATATTTGTACCCATATGAGGAAAGTTTACACACATGTTTGTATTGTCTAGCTTAGCATTCCACTCAACTAGCCAATTTTTTCCAAACTTTTGTTTTAAATATTGTTCATTTGATGATATCCAAATAGTTAAAGCTTCAACATGTGGGATGAAATAAATAGGTAAGTGAATGTATCTATGATATTTAGGATCCAAGGGATAATATATTATCTCATTTATAGTATGTACCAATTGTGCCAAAAAAGTAGTTCCACAAGTTGTATCCTGCTTATTTGGATCAAACCCGATATGGTTGTAATATACCCCATCAATATTAGTAGTAATATTTGAATCATCATGCTTTTGTTGATTTGTGATAAAATTCTCATCTAAAAGAGAATAATTATTCTTCCTTTTGCCTATTATGGACACATAGTATATGTGTCCTTTTCTATTATATTGATGGATTAGATTTTTCAATGCTACATAGTGATTGGTAGTATGGCCAATGATCCAATGGTAATTGCAATATGGTAATCTATTTGTGGTTAGTGGTCTACTACTTGATTTGTGTCTTGTATAAGGTAAATAAACCATTTCATGTTCAAGTACTAAGGATAAGTTGGTGTCAGTGGTATCCTATTCTGGTGTGATCTATAGTATGTGGGGTAAATCCTTTTGAGAAGATTCAACACTATTAAAATGATGTACTTACATTTGGTCCTTATAAGGTTAACTCAGTGATTTTAACCAAGAGGGATGTATGTAATAACAAACATTTACATGCTCATCTACTATTTTTGTTTTACCTTTGTTTGGATTTAGTTTTATATTTTTTGCATATGGATTTAATTTATATGTGTCATGACCCATAGGTTTAAATAGGTTATGTGAAAAGTGATCAAGTGGATAAAATTTTAAGTTTCACATTTTCTCATCTTTCATATCATAGGCTATGTCATCATCATTATCATAATAATCTAAAACATGGCCCTCTTTTTGCTCAGTATTGACTAATAAAGGAAGCTCAAATGTTTGGGGTTCTTGTGGTTTTTATAACTCTTTTTTAATGGTTATTTCTCCTTATGCATATATATGTTCACGTTATAGTTTATTGTCTTATTTGTATCTAGAGAGAAAGGATCCATTGTAATTTACTCACCTATTTCATACATATGTATATGTTCAGAAGTTATGGATTGTTTAGGTGGTACTACTCGAGGGATGCCTTTAGCTTCAAAAAGTATATTTTATAAGGTCCCATAATGTATGAGTTTTACACATTGATGAAGTGTAGATGGGATAAATTATATTATATTTATTCAAGGTCTACCCAAAATTAAATTATAATGTAAGGATTGAGACATGACCTGAAAGGTAGTTGAAATTATTTTTGGTCCTATAGTCAAATCCAATGTAATTTGTCCAAATGGAGGGATATGTGAATTATCAAATACTTTGATGTGCATAACAATGTTTTGAGTAAGTCTAGTGTTGATAACCATGGTGGTTAGGAATCACACGCTACAAATATTTAAGCCTTATCCATTATCAATGAGCACTCTTTTGATACCTTTATTTTGTATTTTTACTTGTATGAACAAAGGCACATTTTAGTCAATAATATCTTTGGATGGTAAATTAATCAAATCAAAGGTGATGAGCTTGTTATTATTTTAAAGATATTTCATAATATTCACAAAATAAGTAGGCTCAATATCACTCAGAACTTGTGTTTCACATAATGCTTCATATAGGATATCCTTATAAATAGGATATTGCTTTACGATCTCAAGAATCAAAATATTTGCATATATATTGCTCAATTGGTTAACAATGTCATATCCTTTACATTTTATTACAAGCCTTGGTTTTGATGGTACATGTATATTAATAGGTGGTGGCATGGGTTGAAAAACCTTACCTCTTTGAGTAGTAATAACATGGACCACAAAATCCAATATAAGCTGTGGGTAAATAATGAGTGTGGGATGGTAGTTGTCATTTGAATAAGATACAAGCAAGATAAATGGTTGAGAGCATGCACATTAGCATCTAGATATTGATTCTATAACATTTCAAAATGAATATAAAAAAATATTAATTATTGTGTTCACTTTAAAATCCTCTCATTATTACCATAGGTTTACTTATAATATTTTATAAGGCAAGTAATGTACCAAACCATAAGAACTATGACATATTGGAATTTAAAGTGGGTAATAAGGGCATCCATGTTGCACATATTTTATGATAATAAGGAATAAACAATAGAAAAATCATAAAACCCTAATTGACCGAGGGTTTTGATGTTCAAATATCAGGTTTACCAAATGTTCAACCCTAAAATGAAATCTAAGTTTTTGGAGTTAGCATTAGATTTGGATTAAATGGGTATATAAAAATGAAATGGCACAAGGGTGATAATCAAATCTATAATAAACCAATTAGATATTAAACTCAAATATAAGCATACACTAAATTTATTATGATAATATAGTCCAAATATATAAATTAAAACTATGATATATATATATATATATATATATATATATATATATATATATATGACAAAAAATGAAGTACGTAACTTGTTCTGATGTTAATGCAGTGTTGAAGCTATAACATGCTGAAATTAGGTGGGAAGTAGACTATGGAACAATCATCAAATTTTGGATCTGATGCTTCTAGGTCTTTAGATAATAATGTTATCCTGGGATGGTTATATCCACACTACTATCTGGGTTTGACACTAGTGTCATGTATGGACTATTTTTTATAAGATGTGATCGCCTAGATGCTTCTAGGTTATGCTTTGCCTTCACTCTGGTGTATAAATATTTGGGTCATGGATAGTTGTTGATTGAGAAATGGAAAAAACCTATCTTTCCATCTCTAATGTGAAATTGGGAAAAAAGGGTTAATAGGTACATGGTGTTGAGTTAACCCTAATAAACCCACTATCAAATGACACTGTCTACATAGCCAATACTCTAAAGAGGGACTCAAACTGATGTAGTTCTCTCTTATGTGTTGGATTGTGTGTGAATCATACAATGTGTGAAAAGTATGTACAATAATGACCTAACTTGTAATTTGGAAAATTAGGCTTTTAGGATGCTCTTTCTATACTTCAGACATGTAGATGTGCATTCCCTATGACTAGTATGGAAATATGAATAAATAGGGAAGCTTTTGATCAATTGAATGCTCTTTAGTTTTTTGCTAAGTATTCATAGATTTTATAGGTGAGGAATGAATAAGGGTTGATATTTTATTTATATCAATCCATTTGGTTTAATACCTCACATTAAATCACTTAGATCAACCATTAGGATATGTTTCATTTACAAAATAGGTGACTTTAGGGCACTAGACACTTGCATCAAGACATGATAGTGGCACCGATGCTATTGTTTGACTTGAATGTTAGTATATAGGGAGAAAGAGAACAAGTATAAATTAAAAACTTGTAGAGATATAAGATAATTAAATTTTAAACATGTTAGGCAAGATAAAATACCTAGGTCATCAATATAAGATTGGTTAAACCAAGAGAAATAGGCCAAGAAGCATAAAGATAGAGCAGATGTGAAACTTGCAAAAGTGGGAAAAGGTAGAGAACTTAGAGGAACAACCAAGGTATGAGCTTATCAAGTGTACAAGACTAAGGTGATATATAGTAAAAAAATATCATCTACATATGCCTATTAAAAAACATTTAATTGTTAAATAAAAAATAGGGTAAAACATACTAGTGAACTTGTACATTTTTGAGCATTAGTTTTCTGATTTTTATCCTATAGTTTCATATCAATATTTGATTTCTATCCATAAAAATATTTTATTATGATTAGTTTTAGATTTAGATTTTAATTTGTGTTTCTTTATTTTTATTACTTTTTAAAAGTTGTGTTCTATTAGTTTTAAAACTCATAGGAGCTATTGTTCTGGGCAAGGAAATTTTTAGCTTTAATTGATCTGTGCTGTGGGGGTACTGATCTAATACTCAAGCCATTAAATAACACTATATACAATTTTGTTTCCATGTACCTCACATAAATTATAAACACAAGGTTTTTTATTTTTTAACCATAGGAAGCCTTTTAGCCATTTGGTTTTGTAGTGCATCGGTAAGTGATTAACCCTAAGAAGTTACTCTTAACTTACCTTAGACAAAAAATAGTGTGGCTATAAGACACTATAATCCTCCATAGTTAGTGCCTCTTTTGACCTTGTTCACTATTTAGGTCTATGATCAATATATTTGAGAGCCTCAAAATTAAACATAACCTATCTAGTTACACCCATTCTCCATTTAATTTTTCACATTTACATGGTTCTATCTAATTCTACCCAAGAAACTTTATTCACTTTTTCCTCTAAGGTGTAGTGCTCGATTAATTAGAATTCAAATAGAACATATTAAAATTTCTTTTAACTCTTCTAAATTTGATAATACATATATTTTTATTCAATTTGATAATGCAATTGTTCAAAGTTATGTAAAAATTGAAAAATGATGTTGATGATGAACATGATAATCACTATATTGAAATTATGCATGATAATCAAGATAATCCTAATAGTTTTGATAGAATTGATTTCAATGAGCTTATTGGGGTATACCCTAAGCAAGTCAAATAATTATCCAATTTTTATCAAGGACTTTGTCAATGTCCCAAATGAGTGGATTGGGTTGTAAAATTTGTCTTAGCATCTAAGACTACACATCAAGCTAAGTTTTCAACATCCCAGGCACAATAATAAGAGGTTCCCTTTAGATTTTTTCATACTCCCACTTAGAGTGTTTCAATTTCTATTATTTCTTCTACTCCTATATAAACACCTCCAATTACATTTGTGAGATCATCCCTAGGTATAGGGGTATCATAAGGTTTATGATAGATTAATATGTTTATTTTTACATAGGTATCATACACACATCCTTAAATTACTATGCATGATCCACCATCAACGTCACCTAATGCACTTTCTTTAATAGATTGTTATAGATTTACATGATAAGATGTTTCCATTAGAGAAAGGTGTATAAAAATATAGCCATTCAATATATTCCAATACTTTTATTCATAATCCTTTGGCACCATATATATCATCTTACCCATTACTAGCAAAATTTTTAGCTCTGAAAATACCACTATGAAGGCAAATGCGATCCTGAACAACATCTTCGATCATTTCATGCAAGATGCTTGGATTATTATTACAATGGATTTTTTTTAACAAATATATTTACACTAAGCCTCAAAGAATATTCTTTTTGATGATTTTATGATCTTCCACTCCAATCAGTTAAATCATTCAACCCTTTGAAAATTTCTAAACTCAAGTAAGGGTCCAATGATAATTAGTGAATATGTTATTTGATAGAAAACTATGTTAGTTAAGATGAAAAATTATATGTAAGATAATGAGTTTCAAGATATATTATTGCAGAGTTTTTTAGTACCACTCCATGATTCTATCATTCTCAACAAATTCAAATATTTTGATGAGTTATGCCATATAGTTAAAGAATGCAAGGTCTAGTTCATAGATTTGAACAAAATCAAGTATGCACCAAATTTTAAATCTAATTCAAATATTAAGTTTTAAAGCAAACCTAGCTACAAGGTTAAATCTAATGAAAATAAGAATGAAGTAAAAGTAACATTCAATGTAGTATCACAACCAGCTTCAATTGACATGTCTACCAAATAGATAAATTTCATTGTTACCATCACCTCCCCATGTCTTTTTACATAAATTAATTGACTGTAATCTCATATCTCTTCCTCTACCATTATAGGTTGATATGAATAAAACTAAACGTAAGGGATTAAATAGTAACATATATTGTAACTATCATAGATATATTGGGAATTCTAAAAACAAATGTTATAGGATAAGACGTAAGATATAAGATCTCATTGATGAAAATATTATTGAGTTTATTGAAAACCCATAAAGGAGGCTTGATGATAACATAATGAAAATGAAACACTAAAAAATATTTAATAATCCATTTTTAAACCTTGGCACAAGAAAAAATATGAATAATTTAGAGGTTTAGCATGCATACAATGCACATCCTCCTCCTTATACATATGGGCATCTAATAAATGGTATTATTAGTACACATTGGATGATAACAATATTGTTGATGATGATTTAGATAGACATGCACTCTTTATTCAATCTTATATCAACAAAAAACTGATACAAAGTGTCGTGATCGACAATGGCTCAAGTGAAAATGCATGTATAATGACACTTATTCACATGCTGGAGTACATAAAATAGGATTTACAAGTTAAATAAAAAATAGTCAAAGCATTCAATGGACATACATAAAATAATCTAGCACATATAGTGCTATCTATCCAAGTTGGCTCAATAATAATGGCTACTACATTATTAGTCTTACCAAATAGAGGGGTATTTGATATTCTATTAGGATGCCCTTGGATACAAAATCTCCACATAGTGCCATTTATAGTACATAAATGTTTTAAATATATACATTGTAATATAGTGGTCAAAGTTTTAGGCATTTGATATGAATGCCCTCCACCTCCTTCCCCATAACCACTACAATTCATTATTGTACCTATTCAAGAGCACAACATAGAGTTATTTGTTGCACCTCTTCAAAAGCGTAATATAGAGACAATTGTTTCACCTATTCAAGTGAATGACATAGAGATAAATTCTACACCTATGCATGATATTTCTATATAGTTAGTTTAGAGGAACGTAGTACACCCTCCTACACAACAAGTTTCACATCAAAGATTTATTCAAATTTTAAAAAGATTCATCTTCTATAGTGCATCCTAAGTCAATACCATGAACATCTCAATGTGTTTCACATATAAAAGAAGCTTTGAAACCTTCTCCTACTATAAAATGGACTCCACCAAGTCCTACACCTTTTAGAGTTACACATATTTCAAGAGATCCTATGAGTAGTGATTAAGATAGTTACATTACAAAATTATATTATTTTTTAGATTCTAATTTATCTATATGTACCAATTTTCATTCATGAAAAGTCACCCTCTAATTATATGATACAAGCACACACTATGATATTCCCATTGGTGGGATAATGGCTAGTTTTATTTGCACACATCAAAATTAAAAAAAATCTCAAAAAATAAAAAACATTCAAATATTTCAAAAATACAAAAAAAATTCAAATATGTCAAAAAATTAATTTTTTTTAAATATTTAAAAATATAATGAAATTAAAATATTTCAAAAAATTCAAAAATGTTCAAATAGTTTAAAAATATAATAAAATTCAAATATGTCAACAAATTAAAAAACATTCAAATATCTCAAAAATAAAAAAACATTCAAATACTTTTAAAAATAGAAAATCATGACCTGAGCATGACATGAGTTAGTTTACTTCATTTACATATGCTATTTATCACATATTTTGGTAGATAACATATTATTTTTTATACACACATGAGTTTCAAGAGGTATATGAGTGTGTTGCAAGACATACATATTATACTTAGATTCCTAGATGCTAGACTCCCTTCTACCCAGTGTCCATTTGGGGACATCTTATTCTATAGGTTACATTATCACAAGTTATATCTATATATGACCTTATATGCCATGATGAACTACATATATTATAGATATCTTATTAATTTCTCATATATTACACTGTGTTATATGAATATGTTGTTTTACTATGATGTGACATAGATACATATGGATTACACTAGTTTTCACTTGTTCTATGCTCCCTTGATGCTACTACTTTCTTGCATGATAGGCTAGAAATTTCTTGCTTATTGTGTGTGGCCACTTAGCCTTATGTGTGTGACATCTCCATGTCCTTTTTTTGTGAAATTATTAATGTCTTTTACATTTAGCCCTTGGCCTTGTTTTTTTATGACATGTTTACATCCATTGTATGTGGCCTTTGACCTTATGTCTGATATCATGTGACATTGTGTGTTGTGATTATGGAGCTTGATTATATCATGTATTTTTACTAGGTGGTATTATATAAATATGGTTATTTTACTACATACCTCATTGTTTAATCTTTCTATAAATGACACTTGTACACCTCACATTACATATGTTTTAGATTGAGGTAAAAGCAGGTTTTGAAGGGGCCCCAAAACCCTTTAACAGAGAGAAAAATAAGAACAACTAAGCCCACAGGCAACGCCTAAAAAATGCTACAGTGAGGTAGCAAAAACAGGTTTTAAATGGTCCTGAAACCATAAGAGACACATCCGGTCAAAACCCAAAAACAGAAGTTTGGTGGTACAACAAACAAAAGCTAACACAAGGAGAACAAAGATCAGTACCAGTTTCTTAACCAACAAGAAGGACCAGATTATTCATCCAGTTCCAGTATCAAGTTCATGGCTTCTTTTCCTTTCAAAGCAGTTTCCTGGGTGGTAACCTCCAGCAAAGCTCCTTTTTGTGTATCTTTTTTTCTGGAACTTTGCCTTGTCCTTTTGCTGGGACCCTCTAGTGCTTTGGTCTCGTGACAATTACAATACTATGATGACATACTCTCCACATGTTGACATGATGCTACATGATTATATCTTTATCACATGATAAATTTAAATTTTATTTTGAGATGAGTGACTTACAAACTACATCCCTCATCTTAAAAGGTGGGCATTATAGTAAGATTATATTAGATATTCAAGCCTCCATGAGTAGAAAAATAAAATTTTATGACAGAGTATAGGGTTCAAAGATTCAAATTAATGAAAAAATCATATTTATGATACAATACATGTTTTAAAAGTTTCAAAGTAATAGATAAATTAGATACATGAAATATATTGACGCAGATTCTAAAGGCAAATGAAATGCATATGCAATCACTTTACAAATAATTGAGTACAAATTCATACACTATTAAATGCATATGCATAGACATATGAAAAATAGTTACATGAATATAAATTGTAACATATAGTTAAAATTTAACACATATATGCATAGAATTATATATCATTAAACACATATTATGGGTCATGATATTGTTTCATGCAAATATATACATTTTTCAAAGTTAAAATACATGATACTAGTTCACATGCATATACACTACAATAGAGTTTTACAAATTCAATGAAAAATGGTTATTATTTCATTTTAAATATATTGGAACTAAGGTCATGATAGGGGCATGAATATTACTCACTCTTTTGATCATGAAAGTAGAATCTAAATATGTCTACAGTGGTGTGATTCATTTTCTTATGGGTAATGTACATTTGAGTCTAGTGCTACTCAATGACCTTGGAATTACTTCTAGTGAATTCATTATATTGTTCCATAAAATATTTATGGATGACATACACTCAAGTTTAGTGACACACTTGGCATCACTTATAGTGAATCCATCATGGTTCCATCTTATTTTGGATTAGTACATTGGGTACTTTTACCATTCATGAGAGTTAGCGCATGCATATTTATAACTCAAGGGTTGATTAATTATTCAAAATTGAGACTTGATCATTAGCAATTCACCAATGGTTCAACATGAGAAACCATCTCTTTAAGTTATTTGACAAGAGGAAACATTTATCCAATGTTTCATCATATTTTACAAGTTATATAGAAATGTGGTTTCATCTCCTTAAAAGTGTAATCCTTCCTTGCTCTCCTTTTAATTTTTAAATTTCAGAGTTTAAAAATTTAAAAATTTAAAATATGAACAATGATTACTTCATGTGAAATTTTAGGGTTTTATATTGAGTCTCTTACATAATTTAAGCTTCCTATCAAAGATAAACTATGTTGTACACACTCACTTATTATTTTCTCATTTACTCTAGAAATTTCTCTACCAAAATAAATGGGAGGAAATGTAGATACCTAATTATTATCACACGTAATTGATAATTTTAATTCTTGACACAATTTAAACAAATTGAATTACACTTAAATGCATTACTCTTAATCACCATTCTTCTAATTAATTGTATATATACACACTTGATCCATTTTTTCATCATCACTACTACATATTAATTTCCAAGTTAATGATCAAACCTATTTATATTACTCCTAGATTTTTGCTAACCTTAGGACAATTGACCCTTATTTTTTGGGATAAGTCCATGTTATTTAGATAGGTCTATTATCATGAACCTATCCACCTAGTACAACCTCATCCCTGCACCATTTAGTGGATAACTTACAAATTTTAAGTATTCTTTTGGGTCATGTCACAAGATTCATAAGTCAACTGAAAGATATTATTCAAAAGGTTCACTATAAATACAAATCAAAGTTAATTCATTAAAGGACTTGATTTTGATTTGGCATCTATATATTAAATTATTACACATTGACCAATTATAAAGTATTCTTCCCAAATTTAATATTTATCACTAGGAGTAGTCTAAAATCAAGTCTAAAGCATTTCAAATCAAATTAAGAGTTAGCATTGCCAAGTATCAAATTCAAATTTTTAGTTACATAATACAATCAAGGAACATGATTATACAATCAATCTAAGTGGGACAACTACGCATGTTTTGATTCCCTCATCAAAGGATATAGATACATAAGCAATGATGAATTATAAATGGGGGTAATTTGGGTCTGCTTAACTCATTACACTTCCCCTCTCTTTTTGTTGGTTTCTATCTCTCATAAGTGCCCCTAAAGTTTTGAAGGCAGAGAGAAGGATAACAAAGAATTTTGTGCAATACTAATATAAGTATAGTATCTCATCCCTATAAATAGATATAGGAAAAGGAATTATAATATTCATAGATTTTAAATAGTTTAAGCAAACAAATCTGCAGTTAATGGACATGACCAACCTGTGCTACAATCCATGGAACATGGACATATCCATAAATATCCAAAGACCATACTAGTGGATCCTGAGCTATCACAGTCCTATATCATCATAATTTACACTATCAAACATCATTTATAGTTAACTAAAAATAAGAAAAGATAAGTATCTTATATTTGGTTGTACTTACTATTTTTAGTACTCTTCACTTATCAATTTTAATTTTAATCAATTCTGATTTACATTTAGATTTATACTTAAATGCCATATATTATAATATAAATAATTCTATTAAGTTTCATACTTATTAAAAAAATTTATTAGTTAAATAAAGAATAGGATACAATATTTCCATAGCCTAAGCATATGACATGGGGTATAACTCTCACTAGGGCTCAATGATGGATAAGTAATTGTAAGAATGCAAGTAAAAGTAAATGATGGGTAATTTATTGTATTGAAGTTAAGGTGTAATGGTCAACCAAATAGGGGTATATACAACCTAAGATGATAAATGGAAATCCTAAATAACCCTATATATATACCAACTTATTTGATATCAGGAAGAACAAAAACAAGGATACAACATAAATCTAAAAAGGAATACACTAAGCAATATCCAATCTATTAAGTAAATAAAAAAGAGTATAGGGATATAAATAATTAGTATCAATTGGATAAAAAATTATTTAATGTCCCCATTTGGCTCATGTGGCCCTTTGTAAGATATTTTATATGTTTAGGACCTAAAATTATAGGATGAAGACTTGGATATTTATTTTATAAAATTTGGGGATTAAGAAATTGTTAGTCTAATATGACAATTTTTTGAGTAAAATTAGAATGTATAAAATATACAATAAATACATAAAACTAATTTAGAACTTATTATTTATGGAAATATGATAAAAATGGAAAGTACCAAATAAAAATAACTTTAGCTAGCACTCGAATCTAAAAGATTATAATAGAGATTATGTGATTGACTGTATGATTGTGTGAGGTTGCTATGAATCAAGAATTGGGCACCATTTGAACTAGCACAAGGTCACATTAGTTGAATAAGGTTGGCCTACACTATCATATGTAAGGCGCAAAAGTGTCTAATAGGATTTTTATCTTTATTTAAATTTAGATCAATACACATTAACCTATATGTCTTATGTGTGTGATTAGGGTTGCTCAATTCACCACACAATCCATTATGTACCTTCTTCTTCACTTAGAACCCTAGCTAAATTAATACTTAGGAACAAATTCAATGAAATGGGAAAAAGGGTTAGGGATGAAGTTGTGTTTGACCTCAAAAACTCATGTGTTGAGTGCTACCTATATATTAATAATTTTAAGAGGGATAAAATTACATGTAGTTCTCCAATACTATGGTGGTGTGTCTAAATTACTGGTGTAATGATATATGTTGGTGAAATCCTGGTGTAATTATATGATTCAATAATGACTTGTGACCTTGGAGGTGTAAATAGACATAGCTAAGGGATACTTGGGTTGTATGGAATCAAAATTGGGAAGAATAGGCACTTTCCTCTCAATATGAAGTTATAATTATTAAGGTATTTTCAATGTATAAGCCTCTTGCCAAATTGTGAAAAATGAATAGAAACTATGCTTATATAATTTGGCAATTACTCTATTTGGAATTTATAAATGTGTGAGATGGCATGTTGGGTGAATTTAAATTTGATAAATTATCCATTTTTTGGAAGGAGGATGAAATTGGTGGCTACAAACACTATCAATGAGTTGGATTTCCCTAAATAGGTGACTTTGTTTAATGAGTAGACATAATTAAACTAGAAGTGTGGATCTTTATAATAGTGACTTTAGGATACATGGAATAAATAATAGGAATATAAAGTATCATAATTTCTTAGGGATAAGAGGATCATCTGTATAGAGTTAGAGGAATAACAATTTAAAACCATGGAACTAAGCATGTACTAAGTGTGCATAAGGGTGGAAACAATTTCATTATTCTAGAATTAAATGTTAATTTTAGTGACTATAATATCCTAAGTTAGGAACTCCAAATACCTATCTTATTGAGCTTCAATGACACCTCAAGACAAAACCTCAAAGATAAGGTTATAAAATTTATAACTCTCCCAAATATTACATAAGTGAGTAAATGGAATTGTAAAAAGAGTGCATAAATGTGATATATATTTTAGTAATGAAATGTGACCCTTATATATATTTTTATAATATCTAAAATTAAGAGAATAAAGTTAAAATATGTTAGTTGAGGTCATATTATATCAACTAAGATGATATAGTATAAATAACATAATACAAAATACAAACTCAAAACTATATCAGGTTGGATAATACAATATAGGTTAGGAAAAATATGAAACAAACTATATTGACTAGATTGATACAATAAAATATAGGGAAACTAGCAAATCTAGGAAAAAAGTAGATGGAGAGGTAAGGTAGAAAGAGACTTAGAAGAGGTCAGACTAATAGTATCAAAGGTGTGACATAATAGTATACAAACATATCTCCCAAAGTACCATGAACTAATCGCACCTCATTCTTAGTGCATCTTTTAAAGCATGCACTCAAGGAGATTGATGCGCTGACAAACCCTTGTAAGAGAAAACATTTGTAAAGTGATAAAATTGAAAATATAAGGTGTATACATATGCCCCAATTGAAGCTAATTACATGTCATAATAGTGTAATGTAGGATAGTGCTTTGGGATAAATACATAACAACACAAAATAACATTAATGAAAATAAATGCTGATAAATGAATGATTAAAATTAATATATACACACCTTGACTTTACCTTTCCACATCAATGATGCATTCAAATACCATAGTCTCAATCATGGAGGGCAAAATAACTATATTTGAAAATCCCTAAGGATACAAGGATAAAAATGGGAAAAAGTAATGTGGGCATACATAGGATGGTCAATAAATGGATGTAAAATGACAAAATATAAAAAATGCTTGAAAAACTTGGAAAATTGGTAAGCTAAGCTCAATAAGGATAGTTTCAAACCAAAACACCCAAATAAGCAAATAAAAATAGAGGAAAATCAATAAAATATGAAATATCAATGCTACTTAGCACTAGAAAACCTAACAATTCTTCCAAAGTAAGATAATTAACAATCCAAATCAACCAAAGGACAAAAATAATATATGCACGTTATAAACATTAATTTAAGATAAGTAACAAACTAAACTCAAAAAAAGATGTTAAAAAGGTAGAAATGGGACAAAATGACCCATAAAAAGGTGAAACATAAAATCATAAGAGGGAAAAATGGGTTTAGATGGAACCAAAAATTGAATATAAAACTCATGTTCCAAACATAACTAAGATAAATCATAGAAAGAAAATGCCATGACCAAGAGAGCATCTTGAAATAACTCAATTATGTAGCTTCTATTCTAATGATGGAAAAGCTAGAAATACCATATGCTATCATGTCTGAAAGAGATGGAGAATAAAAAGTAAATAAGATGAGAGAGATTTAGAAACACACTTGCCTATCAAGAGGAAAAATGGAGGGAGGGAATATAGGGTGTCAACAAGGCAAAAACATGGTATTTATAAAAAATAAGACATTCAAATTATGTTTTCAAGACTAAGATTTTTGAAAATTAATGGCCCTAGAGAACCCTACTTAGAAAACATAAGCTTAGGTTAACTAGTGGAATATAAATATCATCCCATGAAGTCTAACATGCATAATGTTTTTAAAGGATCCTACCTTCCCACAATGTGTTCCCTATTCCTCAGGAAACCCTTATAGATATGCCAATCTATAGTGAAAATTGGGTATTTATGTGAGAAATTAGGTGTCACTAACAAGATATAATGATGTAATGAGGCCTCCTACCTTATTCTACTAGCATACTTCACCCAAATAGACCTCAACTCTATCATGAGGCCAATTTTGGATTTTTAAATTCAATTAGAATAAGAGACGTGCCACAAATATCATATCTTTTAGTGTGATCTAAATTTTTAGATCTAATTTACCTTTTAACATTGCCTTTTATTATGATTTAACTTTTAACTCTTTTGGTTTTTTCTATTTTTCTCCTACATATGGATTCAAAAAAACCAATAATAGGTTCTAAAAATGACTATCATAAGAGATCTTACATTAGTTGCTAAAGAGGATAACTTAAAGACGATGGTGCCTAAAGACTCATATCTTGAAATTAACCTTGGTGAGCCCAAAAAAATGAAAAATAGGAAGCCATGGAAATGAGCATTGAATGATTGGGTTACCCCAATAAAAAAAAAAGTGTAAACAAGGATGTTACAATGCCATGTATATATGAATCATCATAAGAGAAGTTAAAGTGTGGATGATAATTTTACCACAAGAGAATATGATTGACTCTAAATTAGGAAAAACACTACTCTTGACCATCACCTTATATTTATAAGAAGATACCTAAGTAAGGTTGGGATGAAAATCAATCTATGTAGCAAAAATATGAGTGTCTTTGAAGAGGTTCTATTTGATTCCACAGGTCTTATCATGTAACTCATAAGATAGAAATCCAAGAGGTATGAGTAAGATAAAGTTATGAAGTATGATAAATATACGAAGCATATAAAATATATCAAAGGACCCAATTAGTGTACATAATGATAAAAGGAACCTAATAATTATAGATGAAATAATGGTTGATGAAAGAAAGTAAATGATTGTAGAAAGAGGATGGGTGTTTGTGAGGAAGGCCTAGTTGTATTCCTTAAGGTCTTACAATAACACTCACAAACCAAAAAAATAATAGGTGTACAAATGATAAAATACCTAAGGACCAAGTATAGGTACTAGGGATAATGTGAAAGAAGCCCAGATATGTGTAAATAAATGATACAATATAAGAGAGTCAAAGTAAAAATTTCAAGAAATGTTAGCTCAATAGAATATAAACTAACTATAAGCATGTAAGTAATATGTACAAGAAATGGAAAAATAAGTAAATTTAAACTAAGAAGAACATATGTTAAAAAAATTAATTTTTCAAGAACTGAGATTTAGTTGGTTCCTTGAAGATATTCCCCTCAGTCATCTACAATGTATAAGTGCTAGGTCCTAAGTGTATCTTTGATTAGGTAAGGAACCCACCAATTTTTGGAGTAATTTCCCTATTTATCATGGGTGTAATCCAGTTTCAAAACTAGGTCTTCAACATTAAATTATAAAATTTGACATTTTTGTTATGTTGTTTAGAAATATGATTTTTACACTGACAGTTATGGTATAAAACACTCATACATCACTCATCAAGTAGGTCTAAATCATGATGGTGAGATTCAAAAATCTCTTCACTGAGAATTATGCTATGAAGACAAATGTGTAAAGAGGGTAACTCCACTTCTAGTGGTAAGATGGTTTTAGAGTCTTAAACTAATGAGAATAGAGTTACCTCAGTTTTAGTACAAATACTAATATGGCAAGCCCAAAGTGTGGGATATAACTTGAGATTCTAGTTTGAAAAAGAATCTTTAATAGTATTTTGACATAATATTATTAAGGAAATTTTTTGTGACTCCTACTTGGCCATTGCATTGAGGGTGATAATGTGTGGAAAATTTATGCATAATTTTAATTTCACACAAAGATGCTTCATGTCTTTTTTTGAAATTCCCACCATTATCAAATATGATGGTGTAAGGAATTTTAAATGACATATGATTTGGATAAGGATAAATTTAGAGATAGTGACTAAAATAACATTAAAAAGGGGCATACAACTTAACAAATGATAATTGCATCAGGGGTTGGGGGCTCGCATCTGCACGGCCCCCTCAAACCCTTCCTCATGTGCATCTGCACGGGACTGTAAAGCCAAATTTATTATTACATGGATCTATATTTTTACCTTAGATTTCCATATTGTGGATGGAACTTGGGTTGGATTTCTAGCCTGAGTTGGACTGCCATCCATAGGCAGGAGGTGGCAGTCGTGCTAACCAAAACCCTGACCTGCATGGATTGGTGATTTCTTCGATGATATTTTTGAATGCCATGGTGGTGATTCCTCTAAGCAGAGGGGGTGATCTCATAGATGATTGGGTGGATGGAATGGGTAGTGGCAGTGCTGGATTTGGGGTTCATTGATTTAGCCATGGAGGGAAGAGGGAGCGCAGCCGCGGATGTGGTCGTGCTGAAACCCTAACCTTCACAACCATTCTTGAACTTTAGGTTACTAGATCTCAGTTTGAAGATGGAGGGATTCATGGTGCTGGTGCGTGGCATTGAAATGCGAGATCTTTTATTGTGTGGTATTTTATTTTGCTTTGGTTTTTCTATATTATGGATGGAACCTGGGCTGGATCTCTAGCCTAAGGTGGACTACCATCCCGATCTAGTTTGTGAAGAAAATAGTGAATGGATGGGGGAAAATTTGTTTCCTCTGTGGATAGTGAGTGAGCTATGGCACCCTGTTTAGGGAAAAAATGGAGAAAACCCTAAGCCGTGGAAGAGCCCTGCTCAAGAAAAAAATGATGGGTGTGGCAGATCTGCCTATGCCATGTTGGTGCTTAGGGACAAAGGCGTACCAAACACTATGGGAATCGATTGGAGGTCATGCAAAGGAAAATTTTGATGGCTGCTATTTGTGAGCAATGCCTTTGACTTTGTGTTCTTGGGGATGCTGGATCGAACCTGGGCGCCTGATCTGTTCTTTTTAGAGATGGGCGATGGTGTCTCCGTTTTTGAGGTTTCAGGTCCTTGTAAAACCTGGTTTTCAAGTTTTTTTGCCTGGTTTTGTTTAGGTTTCAGGTCCTTGTAAAACTTGGGTGCTTTTAATGGTTTATATTGGTGGTTTTAGGTCCCTGTAAAACCTGTTTTAGTTACTATTTTTTAGTAGGTTTTAGGAATGACTTTCCTGGTGGTTTTTAATGCTCTATCCTTCTTGGTTCTATTGAGGGTTTTGGGGCCCCTTCAAAACCTGATTTTACTTTAATCTAAAACATTAAAAAGGGGCATAAATCATACCCATAAAGTAATCGATGATGATAATAATGAAGACATGTCCATATTGCAATTGAAGTAACTTTCTAATGAGATCTAATCCCCACATAGAAAATGTCTAGGAATATTTAAGGGTTTGAACCTTCATTTGAGGAGAGTAAATGAGATAATATTGGAGTTAGAGAGGAATTCACTTCTTCACAAAATTTATGGCATCTTTTTAAAGGGTAGGCCAATAGTATTTCTTATATAGGAATTTATGGGATATAGCATGTCCACTACAATGGACACTAAAAATGATCCCATGCACTTGCTTAAGAAGAGAATGTAATTTTTCATGAATAACAAAACAGATTAGGGTGAATTTTACATTATGATAGTAAAACATATTATGCCTAAGAATAAATCTAAATTATTGATTTTAGAGTCTAGTCTTTTCACAAGAATTAGTCTCAAGAGGATAAGTGTGATGTTTGATAAATTGGATGATGTCTTTATACCATGAGATTTTTTGAGTAGTGATAGCTTAAATGTGACAAATAAGAGACTCATCCTTAGGTGCTAATTTAGAGAGAGATTACCTCATGTGGATAGGGAATTGTTAGTCATGCAATATTTACTGAGGATGAAAAATATAATATGAAGAAACAAGAGATTTGGTGATAGCATTTTTATCTCATAGAATTGCATCAATGGTGAAATAATTAAAACATTTTATCAAGAGTAGTAGCAAGTTGATGATATGATATAGGGTTTTAACTTTCACATTGATAATTTTCACTAATTTGGTGACATATAATTTGTGAATCACCTAAATCATGTAAGTAGGAAATGCCTAAATTGATGTCTACTTGTATCCCAAGGATGATAGCTTCATATTTAGCCATGTTTTTAGTAGCATCAAAATTCAATAAAAAATGTAGAGGAATGATATTTCCATAAGATTCAGTGATAACACATCCTGCCCCAACTCCTTGAAGGAAGTTAGCTTTGTTAAAATAGAGTGTCCAAGTATCCTCTCAAAAATTAATGGTAACTCCAGGTAGTTCTTATAAGGTAGATTTTGTAGATGGATTGGACTTAAAGACTATAATTTTAGGTTTTTCTAGGTTTTAAGCATTGAAATTAACCATGAAATTATGGAAGTAGTCTTTAAAAATAATAATTAATTGATGCCTTTGATCATGAGGAGATCCTCATCTAGAGGAGTATCTAGAAGGTGTCACTGAGTTGGTATAAGTCTGGAGAAAAATTTGATAAAAAATAATTTAACCTTTGAATGAGTTTTGAGTGATAATCTTAAGGTTAAATTCCATCAAGAGGACCATCTATTTATAATTTGATCCCTAGGTAGGAAATCCTTAGATAAGAAATGGAAAAGGGAATTGGAATGGAATATGACATAGGCAGTTTGATGAAGCATGTAGTGTTGAATATTTTGATGATAAATTAGATTATAAGGTAATCACACTCCAATTTCATGTAGTGGGTTTCATTATATATGAAAGAATAACTAAATAAATAACATATTGTTTGCTGAAATCATCTTGTTGTGCAAACATTACCCCAACTAAGACATGGGTAGATGATGTATACAGGATGTGAGGGTAATCACTAGAAGGTGGTCATAAAGTAGGAGGATGAATAAATATTTTATCATGTTATCAAAATCTTGTTGTCAAGTGTTAGTCCATTTGAGAGTAAATACTTTCTTAATAAGAGTGTATCGAATATTTATGATAAGCTAACTCAAGAAAAAATATTTGGATGGTCACAAGTTTCCCAAGATAAATGCAAATATCAAGAATGGATTGAGGTATATGTATGTTTCGAATAACATTGATATTAAAAGGATAAATGTTAATCCACTGTAGTGAGACCAATAATCCTATAAGTTTTTTATAGTAACATTGAAAAACACACTTATGAGGATTTAGCTTAACAAATTATTTAATGAGGTGAACAAAGATGATAACTAGGTCGTGAAGATGATTTTAATGACACTTAGATTTAGCTATAGGGTAATATATATAGGTTTCAACTATTTTTTGGATGATATCATGGAAAATGTGGGTCATTTCATGTTGGTAAGTTACACCAATGTTTTTGAGGTTGAAAGGCATCTTAATATATAAATATGTTCCCCAGTCAATGGTAAAGGTTAGTTTATGCTGATCCTCAAGGGAAATGTGAATTTGATTGTACCTAGAAAAACATCCATGAGGTAAATATTCTCATAGCTAGAATTATAATAAATAATATCATTAATGGAAAGTAGAGGAAAATTATCCTTAGGGCATGCTAAGTTAAGTTTAACAAAGTTAATATAAATGTGAATCATCATAATGACTTTCTTACTAATGAGTACTATGTTGGAGACCCATTCAGAGTAATCTACATGTCTAATAAACTTATCATCTAACATCTTAATGACTTATTTATGACATAAAATTGAAACCTTAAGAGTTGAATTCATGCACCCAAATTTCACATAGTGTATTATTTCATAAAAAATGTAATGATGATGTAATGATCTCCATTAAAAAATTCTTAAACCTAGTCCTCTCCTTTTAACTAATATTTTTTTCTAATTTTTGATGTTGTAAACTTTGAATTTTTAATTTTGGGTCTATATCCTTTCATGTTTCAAAAAAATTTAAGCCATGATGAAACCACTACAACAATTGTACAAACTACCCTGATGATTTTTATAAACACCATGATGGTTTCATAAAAGATTGCGTACATAAAGCTGTGATTTTGTCACCGTTCAAACTTTTTAAAAATTGAATCCTGAGAATTAAGTTTTCATGCATTTTTCATGATTTTATTTGAATTATTTATTTATCTCTCTTGAGTTTTCCATTATAATTTCCCAAGATACTTTTAGTCTTGATTATGTCAATATCAAACACCTCCAAGTCAACATCAACAAGGTCCTAGTCAGGATTTAATAACTCCAAGTCATAATTTTTCTTCTTCCTTACAAAAATTTAACTTTTATTGAAATTTTGGATTTGAAAATTGAATAATTTATTGAATATTACAAGTTTTCATAGATCCAAAATCAACCTTATGTTGTTTTGAAGAACTTATCTTTAGTTTTTATTCATTTTCTATTTATTTGCACAATATTGGAGAAGGGAGTTCATGAGTTTGTAACCAATACTTTGATATTCATGATCAATTAGCCATATTTAGATAATTTATTCCTCCATATTGTGTTTTTTATTCTATTTTATTTTTACTCCCACTTGTTGGAGAGTTCCAAGGTCACCATTGAGCAACATATCAAGGAGCTAGCTACCCGAAGATTTAACATTTGCATCAACTAATTCTCCTTCACTTGATCTCATTTTTGGTTAAGTTGGAGGATTATTTTTATTTTGTATTTAATATATTACATTATATTTCCTTGTTTATTATAATTTTTTTCATTTGAAAATTTAATTAAAAAAATTATAAAAATAAGTTATTTCCTCTTTCTTTTTTATTACAATGGAAAAGTACCTCTATTATCTTAGTTGTACTCAAGCATCACAAATATAAAAAGAACAATAGATTCCTCATTATAATAAGATAGATAGATACATCTTAAAATTAGATAAAACCAACAAAAACCATTTGATTTTTAGTTTACAAATCACAAATTCACATACACAAATAAACATCAACAAACTTGCATGCATAAAAAATATGAAAGGAGAAATAAAGTTTGAATCAAATATTTATTTTCTTATTTGCATAGAAAATAAATTAATTCTAATATATATATATATATATATATATATATATATATATATATATAATATTTCATCCATATATTTAAATATCATTTAGTCACATAAAATATAATCAAAAATCCCAAAACTTGCATATTAGCTTTCACACATAGGCTAGATCCTGAAAACTTAGAGGTTGCATTTACATACATAAAATCTCAATTTTAGATCGAGTTTCACATTTTCATAATAAAATATTTAAAGTTTTATTATCTTTTATTCCATTTTCCTTGAAAATAGAAAATAAAAGTATTAATTTTAGAACATGCACATGAAATTTTGCATTCATAAAAGAGAAGAAAAAGTAAAAAGCAAATGCATTGTTATTTTAGTTTCTAGTTTTAATTGACATATGCATTATTAAAATATCAATAAAATAAAAAATTTAAAGAAATATTTAATTTCCTTTACTTCTAATCATTTTTATTTCAGAAAGTAGCATAGTTTCTTTTCATTTATAAAGCCTTGTCTGAAAAAAAAACTAAAACCTAAACCAAACCTTATTAAGACAAACATAATTATAAACCTTGATTTTAACATTTCAAAAAAAAAAAGTAAATTTTCAAAAAATAAATCAAAATAATATACATGATTAAAAATTCAAAATAGATATTTTTTCAGTCTTAGATGATGCTCCCAAAGCGAGCTCATCTTCACAGATTAGACATGTTTCCCTGAGTACCAACTAGTAACTTGTTTAACCCTTTAATCATCTAGATTATGATTATATAGATGTTAAAGGGATATATCTAAATGAAATGGCACAAGGGTGATAACTAGATCTATAGTAGGCCAATTATATTCTAAACTCAGATATAAGTATACACTAAATTTATTATGCTAAGATAGTCTAAATATGGAAAGTATAACTATGCTAGATATAGAAATTAAAAAGAAGTAAAGTAATTAAATTGTTCTAATGATAATTTAGTTATGGATATAGAAAAGGTATAATAAGGTGGAAGGATATTTTAGAATAGTCATCATATTTTAGTTTTGATGCTTTTGTCTCTCTAAAAAGTAATGTCAGCCTGGGATGGTTGTGTCGACACTACTATTTAGGTTTGACACTAGTGTCCTATATGGAATATATATTGAAACATGATGTGACCACTTAGATGCTTCTGGGTTTTGATTCCCCTTTTCTCTAGTTCATGATTATCTAGGTCATAGATAGTTGCTCTTTATGAAACGATAAAACCCTAGTTTTCCATCTTCAACGTGACCTTGGGGAAAAATGGGCGAGTGGGCATATAATGTCAAGCTAAAACCAAAGACCACATTATAAAATGGTGATTCCTACATAACTAATACTCCAAAAAAGGGCATCAAACTCATGTAGTTCTCCCCTATGTGTTGGATTGTGTGTGAATTATACAATATGTGTAAAGTAAGTACAATACTGACCTAGCTTGTAACCTAGCAAATTGGGCTCTTGAACTAATATTTTAGTACTTCAGATGTATATATGTGTATTACATATGATTGATATGGAAATATGAATAAATATGAAAGTTTTTTTGAATTGAATGGCCTTTGAATGTTCTTTTTTGTGAATGCTGGGTATTCATAGGTTTTTCCAAGTGAGGAATGAATGTGGGTTGTTCTTATATGTATATCAAATCCCTTTGGAGTAATAACTCAAATTAAATAACTTATTCCAACCATTATGATATGTTTCATTTTAAAATTGGATGACTTTAGGGAATTAGACACTTATATTGGGACATGATAATAATGTTGACACTTTGTCTATCTTGAACATTAGTGTCTAATGAGTAATAATGTAGGTACATGTTATGAACTTGTAGAGATGGAAGATAAGTACATTTTAAACTTTTTGGGTAAGATATAAGACTAGGTTCATCAACATAAGATTGGTCAAAATAAGAGATATAGGCCAAGGGGCACAAAGATAAAACATATGGGAGATTTATGGAAGTGGGAAAGATAAATAATTGAGAGGAACAACTAATGTCTGAGTTATCCAAGTGTAAAAGATTGAGGTGATATATAATTATAAAATATTGTCTACATTTACCTCCCATTTAATCTAATAATGAAATTTATAATTTAAAGGAAAATAATGCTTACCTATGTGTGTGTGCACATCTTGCCTTTATGTGTGCCCAACTTAAGTGCTTTGATGATGACTGAATTATAACTAAGAGCATGTTATAGTATAAAATATGCATATAATCTAGGTTTAAATTATTTAAAATAGATTTAAATTAAAAGAGAAAGGTTTAATAGTACACCTGCATGTTGATGTAACCAACTTGCCTATTTTTAAGTTGCTTTGAAAAATATGTATCATTTTAAGGGTATGAAACTAAGATTATGACAAATTTAGATAAATATTTAAAGTGTAAATATCTAAGGATATATATATATACATATATATATATATATATATATATATATATATATATATATATATATATATATATATATATATATATATATATATATATATATAGAGAGAGAGAGAGAGAGAGAGAGAGAGAGAGAGAGGCCCATGCCCCAAACTTTGAAACAAAAGTGAGTTTCCACTTGATAGTTGATATTAGCTAAATTTTGCAACCCAATTAAACTTATAACTTGGTGAGGTTAGATGATTAAATCCAACCTAAAAACTTGGAAAGATTTAGTGATTTGATCACCTCAACCATTTAAAAATATGAACCAACTACTACAATGGATTGGCTTAATAAAACTCTATAAAATTTAGTGGGGTATTAATATGAAAAATTCCATGATATTAAGTGGGTTGTAGCCAATGGTGAGGATGATGGTGTAAAAGGTGATACCTAATCATCCACCAAGATACAAATTCTAGGAGATACCAAATAGGGATGAGGTCGAGATCATGCCCTGGGTGAATTTGATAGACTGGATTCCCCTCAATCCTTGGCACTAAGACATATAAGCATTATATACACCTAATTTGTTTTAAAAATAAGGGTTTCAATCAAAAAAATGTTCATGATATGGTAACAATCCATAAAAGAGTTTTGGAATATGAAACTGATTTGGATTTTGTAATACCACGCACATGTTGCATAACATATACACCTTAGATATGTATAATGATGAAACTATATATAACAATAGTACCAATGTATATAACTCTACCATAACTATAAAACTGAATCATATAACTATATACTGTAGCCAACTTGGATAACTATGTAAGTGTGGAAAACATGTTTCCAAAGTATTCCCCCATTATACGTGGAGAAATATGAAAATTGATATAAGTACCAATAGGGAGGACATGTTTCCAAAACATGCCCCCACTATAATCTAGAGATGGTGAGTACTGGATAGATGTGGAGAACATGCTTCCAAAGCATTCCAACACTAAATATGGAAACTGATATAAGTACCATGTACTGAATGAATGTGGAAAAAATGCTTCCTAAGCATGCCCCCAATGAATTTTATAACTATTAATGTGTGAAATCCATGTCCATATGACATGCCCCCACTAAATTTGAAAACTATTAAGCACCATATATTGAATGAGTGTGGAGAACATGCTTCTAAAGCATGCCCCCCACTAAATCTAAAAACTATGCTACGTGTGGAGAACATGCCTGTATGACATTTCCCCACTAATAGTTAGATCACCTCAAAAGGATAAGACAATGGTATAATCTATGAATGTAACCATGTAACATAGATAAGGGAACATGTCTAGGTAAATGTATCATTGAAGCACATAAAACCAATGTGATTACACTTATGCCTAAGATGCATGATAAATATCATGGAAACATATATATAGTAACAATACAAGATCAATAATAAAATCAAGCACACACAGAAGATCAATAAAAAACAAGTCAAAAGGCAATGGTCCAAGGAGACCATAAACAAGGGGCTTGTTTAAATGCCACATAATCGAAGGGAAATGCCTTAATCAAATGTCTATAAAATCAATAATGACATATTCAAATTTCCATTAAAAAAATAATGGCATATGCAAATGTAAATGAAATCATACATAAGAACATGGGCTACAAATAAAGGAGCATATTTAGGTGCTCAAACAAGTAATACAATAGTAAAGAAAAACACTCAATGAAGTGCCTAAAATAATTCATAATCAACCAACATAAACATGTCATAGTATCTCATGGATCTAATGTGTTAGGAAAAGTTTGTCAAGTGTATAACATATCAACTACCCTATGTAAGATGTAATCATGGATAATAGGCATGTGTAAGCACATATTTAAGATCAAATATAATAATGTAGAGTGATCATCAAATCCTATAATATGTGTATCAAGATCAAAGAAGAAAATGCCCCCAATGTCCATACAACATGAGTAAAATGAAGTCCCAACATCTAAAATAGGAATGTATCATGTGTTAGTGTATGCCTGTATCACACTCAAGTATAAGTGTGACACATATGTGTATGTGGCAGTAACTGAGTATGACATCCATCAACATGGAACTAACACATGGATGCCAAGGAGACAACAAAACATGTAAGTGATGAAAGTGTTTTTAGATTTTTGAATGTTTTTGATTTTTTTTGGTATTTTTGGAATTTTTGAAGAGAAGGGATCATCCTACGATGCCATCCAATGGATGGTCATATATATCTCCCCACTATGAATCTGGTGTAATACCTTGTTTACACTATCATGGAACATGTATAAGTGTAATATTCATCACTATGGTATCAATGGTGCTCTATATATGTAGAATAGGACTTTATGGTTGTGAATCAATAGTATGAGTAATGTGAGTAGGTTTTCTTGGAACCCATCATTGAGTGCTTATTTGTTTCTCTGGTATGACAGTATTATCTACATTTTTATGTGCTCTAAATATTTGATCATGGTGTGTAGTAGAAGATTGATATTCCCTGGAATCCACTATATGTCTTTGGTGTAATGGTCTCTAAAGTACTAGCTACTTATTAAAGGGGATTATCTATTACTTATACTTTTGCAGTGAATTAGCCTTAGTAGGATTGATACCTAGTTATCTAGGTATAAGTTTATTTTATTCAATAGGATGCTCATATATAATTCAAAAAACTATAATTACCCTATTGATATGAATTTGTTTAACAAACACATGTACTATAAAAGGTACTATTAAAAGAGTGTGTATCCAATGTCTTCCCAATAACATATTAAATATGCTTGTAGAAAGGATAATTGAGAAGTTAGTAACCACATTTGTGGGAATGACCTATAAAGGTAGGTCAATATTGCCAATAACCTTATAGGAGGTCCTGTCGAATGCTCAAATTGATCTAGTAGATGGGTGTAAATCATGGTGAGTATAACCCAAGTGCATAAGTAATGTCCTGGTGTATTTTTTTCTCTTAAAAAATTTATTAATCATAACACTATGTATGGGGTGTTTTTCAAGGTATGCTCAAATGAATAAATAATGGAGATTAGATTCATCATCCTTAATTTCACTATCGTGAAAGGAAATATAAGGTTTTTAAAATGTAGGAGGTATATATCAAGTATAAGTATCAATAATACCATCTAGTGGGTGCCCATAGTGTGATGGATGAGGATGTGTATTATATACCATTTACACTTCTAGTTCCTTCTTAGAATGGTATTGCAAAGAATTGTTAAATATTTTCTATTTATGGTGATCACTAGGTTGTGAGCTTGAATCCCTTTAGAGGATCCTAAAATGTAAGCTTTTGGTCATTGATAAGATCTTGAATCTTGTGCTTCAAGGTAAAAGATCTGCCTATAGAATGTCATAGTCCTTAATGATAATCATAATAAACATTTACATCATATCCTTTGGGTATAGGTCAACTCATATCAACATTAATAAGATGAGGGAGAGATATAATTGACACTCTAGTAATTGCAAGAATAATGAAGTTAGGGACTCAGGTAAATGTGTAAATTATCTCCTTAGTGCATTAAATAAGATAAATTAATTAGGCTCTATGAAATTGTGTTAACCATAGTAGTTGTTTCCTTTTTAGGCTTAGGAGGTTTTAACTTATAACTTGGTTTATTTGTAAACTTGGTACTAGATGTAGATGCAACTGGTGTGTTTTCTACATACTTGAGCTTATTTAATGACATAAGCTTCATTTAATGGTCCTATATAACATGGAATAAATCATTGAAATATTTGAACTTCTTTAAAATAATGGAATCATGTAAAGGAACAAGCAAACTTTACTTGAATATATCTTACAACTCTTTATCTACCATAAGATTGGTCATTTTGTCTAGCATTGTCTTATATCTCAAGACATATTCATTGATAGGTTCATTGGTTCCTTGTTTTATTTTAGCAATTTGGGTGTAGGAAGCCTTTTCAAAAATGTTAATGCAAAATTATGATAAGAACTTGTCATCAATAGGTTTGAATGCTTTTACAGATTGGAGAGATAAATAATAGAACCACCTCAAAGCAAGTCCTTGAGGCTTCTTGAAAATAATTTGGTCAAAATTTTATCATCGAAAGAATAATCAAGGCATGCCACATAAAATGTTTTACTATTTTGTTTTAGTATTTTTTTAGTTTGTTTTCCTTTAATAAATAAATTTACTAAAAATAGAAATGATATAGGGTTTTAAAAGGGATACCTATGATGGAGGTTGTGCACCATTGATCCAACAAAGTGGGAACTCATTTTTGGCTAGGAAGGACTACCTACACACAAGAGACAACTTGGAAAAGATTGGATTAATAGGATAGGTAGGTGGGTTGCCTAGTACTAGACTAATTCTAAGAAATAATGAGCTTCCTTAGATGGATGTCAACCCACTCTATTTAATTAAGATGGTAATGAAATGACATAAATGAAGATGGTAAGATGTTAAAGATGTATATATTTAAGAGATAAAATATGCTTATTTAAAGATAATGGATCATACTTTAGAAAGCAAACAATAAGATTAGATCCAATACTTGATTGAACTATCCAGTATTCTACTAAAATTGATTCAAATTTAAGACAAAATAGTTTCACAATGATCAATTTTGATTCCTTCAGGATCGATGTCAATTCCATGTATCGACATCAATTCCATGAATCGACATTGATTGTAAGTAGGATCGATGTCTATTATGATAGAAAGTTAGGATCCTGAAACAAACTACTAAATGATAGATTTAGAAAGGTGTAAGGTGGCCTAGGAATTTAGATATAACTAGACATGAATAAATGATAAAACAAAAAAAAGAGAAGATTATGAATAAAACCAAATAAACTTATCTTAAATGAGTTTCAATTATCTAGATACATATATTGGATTTTTAGTCTTGTTGAAGAATGTCTAATGCTAATTAATATAAGAAGGCCTACTATTAGAGTGTTGAATAATGTCCTACAACCTATCTAGGAGAATTCCTATAGCACTCTGGTGTAAATTTACTATCCCTTATAAAGATCAATGTGTAGACGTTTATAATTGATGTAAATAGATTGACATTGATCTTAAGAGGATCGATAACAATTCTATTCTTTTTAGCTACATTCTACTTGGTTATTTTTAATCATGTGCTTAAGCTAAGTAAATAGGTTTCTTACTTGTTACATGGGTTTTGATTATGAGGGAGGTTGTTAAAGATAAATATTTACTTGGTTAAAAGGGATTTTTTTTAGATATTTTAGGATTATGGGTGGTTAAGAGAATTATAATGGTAATTAGTAAAAGAAATTACCTAGTATATACATAAATTAAAAATTTAAGTATAAGTTGACATTTATATATAGACATTTACTTCCTTATCCTTAAATGTTTATTTTATGTATATATTACTTCATCATACTTTAAGTTATATTTTATGTATATACTTTTAGGATGTTTGAGAGGGGTTTTAGACCTTTAGGAGTTATGATGTAAATGATAGGTTTTGGAGGATTCCACCACATTTTATACTTAACCTATTTTAAGATTATAGGAGATTAGACTCAGCCATAATGCACAAATCATAAAAGACCTATGGTGCATAATTATAGTGTCTACAATTTTGTTTAGGATCACCCTTGCCATTATAAAATGTGAACTTAGGTGCAAAAATCTAGTTAGAAAAGGGTGAAAAGATATTTCAAGTGCAAGAGCGTTATGCAACACATCCTATAATCTATAGCATGAGAGGATTTTCAAGATTTTTGTTCAATGTTTGTAATCTTATCTTCCAAGATTTTTATAATTTGAAGGAATGATTGAATTATAGGCCTAGTGGGATTTATATTAGCAAGTTGAGTAGTCACCAAAGGGGATGAAACCATGTTTTGAGTAGTAATAGGCATTAAAACTAGTATTTATATTGAAACAACTAGTAATTCCATAATCGATGTATCGATATTAGTTTAATAGAACAAAGGTTTAAACACATAATCTACCCACTAAGTGTATTTAGGCGTAATGTGTTCAAGGGGAGGGATGTGTCCACTATAGTTTTGGAGTTGTTTTATTCGAGTATATTTTTAAGATCTCATCAAAATATTTAGGGTTTTATCTAATGCACTCACGAAATAATACAATTGCATGCACTTGATCAAAGTCTATTTTCTCATTTTCATTTATTTCATGGTTTTAATTATCAAATTATTCTTCTATCATAACCCTATCAACATTTTTTCATTGTCAACATGGGTATCATCTTTATCTAAGGTATGATATCCCTCATTGGTTTGAGAAATCTTAGATGGTTGGAAGGCAAGCTCAATATGTTCAATAGGCACACCTCCCAATCTAGGGTATGCCTAGGTTTCATGCAAAATAGAAAAATAGGAAATTAAAAAGTATAACAAGCTGAAACCCTAAATGGTTTACAACCCTAGGAATCATTTTTTTTGCATTCACATGAATTAGGTTCACCAAATGTTTAACCCTAAAATGACCTAGATTTGGTTATCTAGATGTTAAATGGGTATATAGAAATGAAATGGCACAAGGGTGATAATCAGATCTACAATAGGCCAATTATATACTAAACATAGATATAAGCATATACTAAATTTATTATGTTGAGATAGTCTAAATATGGAAAGTAAAACTATGATAGATATATAAATAACAAAGAAGTGAAGTACTTAGCTTATTCTGATGCTAATGTAGTTTTGGATCTAGAATAGGCAAAAATAAGGCTAGAAGGGATTCTAGAATAGTCATCAAATTTAGGTTATGATGCTTTTGGCTCTCTCGATAGTAACATTAACCTGGGATGGTTACATCGATGCTACTGTCTGGGTTCAACTCTAGTGTCCTATACAAAATATCTATTGAAATAGAATGTGACCACCAAGATGCTTATGGGTTTTAATTTACCTTCACTCTGGTGTATTTAGATCTAGGTCATGGCCAATTTTTCCTTGTGAAATGCCACACCCTAGTTTTCCATCTTTAATGTGACTTCAGGGAAAAATGGGTTAGTGGGCACATAGTGTTGAGCTGACCCCAAAGACCCTATTTTTAAAGGGCACTACCTTCATAACTATTGCTCTAGAAGAGTGCCTCAATCTCATGTAGTTCTCCCCTATGTGTTTTATTGTGTGTAAATCATATAATATGTGCAAAACAAGCACAACAATGACCTAGCTTATAACTTGTCAAATCAATCTTGTGGGATGATCCTTTAGTAATTTAAACATGTATATGTGCAGTCCTTATGAATGGTATGAAAATATGAATAAATAAGGAATATTTGTTCAATTTAATGATTTTTTGTTTGAATGCTAGGTACTCTTAGGTTTTTACAAGTGAGGAATGAATGAGGGTTGATATTGTATTTATATCAAATCACTTTAGTGTAATAAATCACATTAAATGACTTAGGTCAACCATTAGGATACATTTTTTTTGACAATTAGATGAATTTAGGGAACTAGATCCTTGCACCAAGACATGACAGTAATGTCAACATTACTGTCTATCCTGAATAGTAGTGTCTAGGGAGTAGGAGAGTAGGTATAGGTTATGAACTTGCAAAGATGGAAGATAAGTATATTTTAAGCATTCTGGGTAAGGTAGAATACCTAGGTCATCAACATAAGACTAGTAAAACTAAGAGATATAGGTCAAGGGGCACAAAGATAAAGTAGATACGAGGTTAGAAAAAATGGGAAAGGTAAAGAACAAAGAGGATAACTAAGGTATGAGTTTCCCAAGTGTACAAGATTGAAGTGATATATAATCATAAAATATCATCTACATAACCTTTAAAATTATATTTATTCTAAACTTAGAATTTAATTTTTTTTCCAAAAGTCTCCAAAACCTTATAATGATTTAGATTAACACCCTTGACAAGTAAGATCTCTCACTAGAAGCCCCAACAATGAGACCCACTTACATCTTAAACCAAGTCAACAAACTTCTGATCTAAGACTCCCCCTTCCTCTTTTTTATCCTTAGGTCTATCATTTTAATATATCATTAACTTTGTGGATGAAATTTATTGGCCATAGTCATCCTAATTGAGCCACCCAAATCCTAAGGGTTATTCAATGTAACTTTGCCTAGTTTCTTAAGCCAAGTATCGACTAATAACTATGTTACCTTGTACTTATCCATTATGATGGTCCTTATAACTCCATATCTTCATAATTCACTACTTCAAATGAGTAATATGATGCAAGTGAGATCTTTTGGTATTTTAATAAGCACCCTTTTCCACTTTTCACTAAAGACCTTGCTCCCATACCTTAACCTAATTAACCAACTCTTTTAGCCCTACCTATTCAAATTTCTCAATTATGTTATCCCAACCAACCAAACCCTTAGAACACCCATCCCATTATCCTTTCATTGGTTATCCTAGCCAGACCTTATGAGGTTGAGCACATAAATCTTATCATGTTACTTTCCTATTGTATATAAATTGGTGAACTTGATGTGAACGACTTATCCTTTTGTGTAATCCTCTTTTAATTTATGTCATCCACCTTTTTCCTCTCTTCCATTTATTATATGGGTGTTTGTATAACCTTCAAATATGTCTAGACAAGAGTTTGAGAAGACCTTAGACATTTAAACCTAAATAAGGAGCCATAAATTTATAGGTGAAGCCTCCTTTAGTTTTAAAAATAACTCTTTCTAAAGCATGGAAAATCAAGTTCAAAATTCTTATTCCTTTATGTTACAATCCAAGTCTAGGGTAGTAAACCAAGAGCTATGGGATACTTTCATAACTAATAATAACTACCATGAATCTAAAAATATGACCCTCACTATTGGAGGTGGGATCTAACCCCAAGTTTTAACTAGAATCCATATCAATTTACAAATCCTAGACATTAAAAGTATGACAAGGTTTAACCAATACATTGAAATAATACGTATCCTAAAGGATGGGCTTAGTAGGTTATAACTACCCCCACCTTCCATCAACACTAACCAAAATACCCTTTTAACTTTTGGTCATCCCATGATGGCAACCAATTCATTATGAGATTCTAATCCTTTCCTCCTAAGTCCCATACAAGGGATACTCCAAAGAATAACACCAATGCTTCACTGAATGAGCTCATCTCCACCTTGGTGGGTTAGATTCAAGACCTAGAATGTAAACAAGCCTTTCTAAACCAAGGAATGATGTCTCACCTCATCAACCAAGGTCATTATTCATCTATCCCCATTCCATAGACAATTTATCAACTACCACAATACTAACATAATAAAATTTCCACTAGATACATAACAAGCAAAAACCTCAGTGACATCCTTACTCTTGAAGTACATAACTCCATTGCATCAAATATCCCTCTTATTATCAACCTCCTACTCAAGTTCTTATGTACACATAATATGTTTAAAATTTATCAATTATTGATGCTTTATCTTTTGTAGGAACTTGTTGAGTCTCAATCTCTCTGAGTGCATGCCTTAAAGTGTGTACCATGAAAGGGGTGGGTAGACCATTGGTGCTTCACAAGATAGTTATTCCCTATACTACCACTTGAAACTAATACAAACCTCTCTTATACATTTATCTAAGCTTTGACACTTATATTACAAAACCCTCCAAGTAATTCACCACGTCAAACAACCATTACCTATGACAAAACCTCTTTTTGTCATTTAATGAACAAATTCGGCTTGGGTTGACCCTATTATTAAAATAAAATCATATTGATGGATTATATCAGCCCCAACTAACCTATTCTAAGACTCAACTAATTTATTTATTAAATAATATGGTTGATTAGGCTGAATCTGTCATCTAAAAATTCAAAAGAGTTTAAAGTTAGATCTAGATATATAAACACATCCTTTTAACCATTTACATAAAGGGAGAGATAGAGATAATAATATATTTTCACATCGACTTATCCACCATTCTACTTGAGGAGCCATTACTTAGGGTTTCATACTTCCTTTGGAGATAAGAATATTATCTTGTGAAAAATTGGGATTCACTAAGAGGTCCTTGGATAAACTATAGTCCATTGTCCATCCTTAGTTTCTTTAGTATACACAACAACCTCTTGCAAATCACCATTGGCCAAGGGAGAGATTGAGGCTTGGTTGGTTCATATTCAAAGGTAAGTATTTATAAATATTGTTCCTCTTTATTAAGTACATAGATTTGCATTTGTTAGATTATGAATATGTTTCTCTCTATATGCATTAGTAATAAATCTACATTGACCTGAGTAAATTTATTCTTTGCATGTTTACTTTTATGTTTATTACCCCCATTTTATGCAACATGCTTTGGTGAGCACTAGATTATATTTAATTTACTTTGTATTTACTTTGATAAGAAAACATAGGACCTATTTAGGGTTATTATGAGGTATTGCCTAACTAGAAGCTTTAGAACCCTCTATAATGATATTGTGTGGTAAGAGACCCCTTAGTTAGGTCTACTGGATCCATATTGGTCATAACCCAGATTGTCTAAATCTACCAACAAGCATAAGGGCTAGTGTGATTTATCTTATGTGAGCTTTGATTTCTAGATCAACTTCACTTTCCCTTATTATACATTTTGGTGAACCTGACATGAATTAACCCTTGCAAGTTTTATTTCACACCTTCATTTATTATCATTTATTTCATTTTTACATCACTAGATTGAATCTATCAACTTAGTCTAACATTATGTGCACAAGTTTAACATACATTTGCTTTGATTGACTCTATATTTCTCTATGTAGGTCATCTTCAACCATAGGTAACTAGATTGATCTTCTTGATTCAATTCAATGCTTTAAATACAAGTTTTCAAACTTAGTCAACCCATTTGACTCTGTTATCAGGATAAAAATCTTCATCTAGATGACATAGTATAAAAAATAGCAATTTCATCATCTTAAAAATTATCAAGTTCATTCTCACCATCTCAGTCATTTATTTTCTTCATTACAATCATATTTTTCATAGTTTTTAGTTTATAAAATTATAACCCTATAATGAACTAGGTTGACTAGATCGACATAGTTTTGTAGCTTACTTTTTACCCAGGGGACTTAGTCAACTATTTTGACTATGTTTTTCTAGATTTTGTTTAAAAAAAAAGAATTGACCCATCTAATTATGTTCTATACTATTTGCATACTTAGTCATCTGAACCAACCCTATACTCTTCAAGCAAAGGAATTAAATCATATTTTTAGTAAATAATTCACTTTTAATTTTGTTTCTTGATTATTTAGAGTAACACACAAAATAAATAGGAAGTTTTAATTTATTGATTTAATCACACTATTTTTCTTTTATTCACACACGACTCTATGTGATAATGTAGCGGACAAAAACGTAGTAGTAAAAAATGTAGTGGTAAAAACATGGTATGACAAAAATGTCATGAGGATAAAACATAGTGAATAAAAATTTAGTGGTATTGGTAATATCATAAAAATATCATGAAGAGCATAATTGGGACATTTTAGTGATTATCAAATTGTATATTTGTTGTCTAGTTCATTTTGGTGATAGTAGTTAACATTTCATGGTGGAAAATTAATGTACCAAATTTACAAGAAAAATAGAGGAAAATGTGATTTCTTGAGTTTAGACCTTTAGTTGAAATTTGTTTCATCTTTATGACATTACCAATACAGCTATATTTTTTCCTCGCTATGTTGTATCCTCATGATGTTTTGTCATACTATATTTTTTTCATACTACATTTTTACTGAAATGTTATTTAAAACTATGTTTTTCTCTAATAATTTTTCATAGGATGACTTCACACACTTCCAAACCAAATAATATAAAAAATCATAAAACAAATTCTACCCAAGGTCTACCTACTTAGATTTCATCACCAAGGGGGAAGTCGACTAGGTTTTATGTCTAACTATAAATATGTGGTTGATGGTATATATTGGCAAAACACCCGATACCTTTATCACTAAAATATTATGAAATTAAGAGTAGAACCCAATACCAAATTAGTTCCAACACTAATACAGATCCCTTTTAGCCTCAACTACCTAAAACCATCCTTAGATTGCCTAACTAGTTCTTTTTTATAACCAACTCTCTATACATTTATTTTTAAAAGTTATAATTTAAAAAATTAAAGAATGAAAACATAGATTAACATTTATATTCTTGATACTTAGTCTCTAATAATTGTATGCTATATTACAAAACTTGCATCAGCCAATTTTTTGTGCATGGTTTATGTTGTGTGTTACAACTAGATCGACTAGTTTGACTAGTTTGACCTAGTTACCTGTGTGTTTATTTCAAATATTATGAAAAAACACACTAGATAATCAAAAATATTAATTTTAAAAACCTATATTTACATTCATAATTTAGTATATCTACTCAAATGTGTCTCCTATAGTCTCTATTTTCCCAAAGAACACAATCATTCTATTCAATCCAGTCTCTTATAGACTGCTTTTTCTGTTTCCCTTCAACACATAGTCAACCTATCCGATTGTGTGTTTTTTATATTATCTTAGTTTCAACAAATATATAGCACAGTAAACCAATTCAATTGTGTATTTTGTATCTTTTTTATTATCCTACAAGATAGTATCGACTAGTTCAACCTAGTATCCTACTAGCTGACCTTTATTTTTACCAAGATTTTAGTTTCACTCCTTCATCATGAATTTATTTTTTGAAAATAATAAAAAATTGAATCAAAACAATATTATGAGTTTTACCAATCCCGATAAAGTTCCTAAGACACATTTTATAGCACCCACTATGGATCAAAACAATGTATATATTGCCACCTGCACTGCCAACTATGGGACTCCTCCCTATTCCTTGTCAACACTCAACCCATTATTTTATTTAGAAGATGATCATGATATTGAATAAACCACTTAAATTATATTTTTTATCAATGAAAACCCTCAAAATAGAGGAAAATATCCTATAACCATATATAATCTCATGATGGGACCTCATATAGGAAAACCCCATTCACCTTCCCCTAGATTTTCCCAAGGATTTGGGATAAGACCTTTGTTTACATCCTAACTTTTACCATTTATAATGTATCTTTCCCACACCATGACATTATCCATCCTCTATGTCTTCTTCAACCTCCATGCCAAGTATTTCTATCAACATGGTAGGTTAAACTTCTAGTGGGGCTCTTCAAAATATGCATATCCCTGACCATGCTACCAATGTTTATTTTAATACCAACACTAATCATGCCACTAGTTCAACACATGTTGATAATTAATTGTACACCCATAGTACATCTTAAGCTTATAATACATCACATAATAATAATATATCACATGCTACATCCACTAGCTAAAATGTTGCTCAATCTAATTAACTTCTATTATAAATGCTTAACCAAATATATACTTTTCAAACTAATAATGAAAATCCAATGATGCAAATGTAAAATCACCTCATACAAAAAAAAAAAAATCCTCACCATGTTCCATGGGTTGTGAAAAATCCTAATGCCCCCTGACCCCCATTAGTGATTCTCATGGTAGTCTCATACCACAAACTCCACTTATCAACAAAACCATCAAATATTTACAAAACAAACCTCTAGTACCTCAAATTTCCAACATAGACATACGAGGTAATACCCCCAACATCACTTATATTATATCTATAGATCCTACCTTACATCTAAAAACATTTGGAAACATTTATAAATATTAGGTTAAGCTTATTACCTTCACTACCACTAAACTCTTGGATAAAACACTTTTAGGAGATGTTTTAGATTGGTACAATAAATTCAAAACCCAATCTGTTACTATCCTATAAGAATTGGTCAACTCATCAGTCTAAAAATTCCAAACTTCTGATCTTATTGAAAATAGATTAGCTCATTTTATAAATTGTAAATAACTCAAAACTTAAATGATACAAGTATGGAGAGATATGATTATAATCATAAAATGAATAATAAACAAGAATATTTCATGAAGTGTTAAATAAATTCAAAATTTAATAATATATATCTCTCTAATGTTCCCCATTTGATCTAAATTTATAAAATGTCAAGTCAAACTCTAATATACATGCAAGAAAGGTCAAATCAAACTCCAAGATTCATGTGAGATAACTAAAGTCAAACTACAAGATGAAAGCAAGATAAGTCAAGTAAAAATACAAGATTTAATAAGGGTAAATAAATTCAAACTTCAAGATTCATGAAATATCAAGGAAGTTTAGTGCAAGATCAAGAGGAGATAACTGAAGATAATCAATCTCTTTAAGACTGAAGACAATTGAAGCATGAATGAAGAACTAGGACTTGTTACAACATGTTAAAACAAGATTTTATATCCTAATATGACATAATACAATATTATAATTTTTAACACATATATGCTAAATTTGAATTTTAAAATTTGTTTGGAAGTTTGAGGGTTGAGTTGGAGTTTAGTTGAAGCTAGAGTGAAGTAGAGTTAGCATGAGAGCTCATATCTAGTTTAGAGTTCTATCTCTTATTACTTTCTATATGTATTATAATTTTTGGGAAGTTTAGGATCATATTATGATTTTATCTTACATAAAATCTACCAAAATTTTTACTACATCACCTTTGAAGTAATAAAGAGCTAATTTTCCTCTATTTTTAGGCTGTTCATGAAGTGTGTCTCATGTTCATTGATAAAACTTAGTGACTAATTATTTTTCCTATGTTTATGTCTAAAATTTTCACCTTTATGTAGAAAATTATAATTATTTTAGGTCATATAAATTGTCTAAGTCTGATTTCCACCTAATCTAGAAGTGAATTTAATTATTATTCATTCTTTCCAAGATAGTGTGAGTATTTGTCAAGATTTGTGTATGAAATACTAATACAAGAGTCATTGTATGAAGATGACATGATTGTGTGCAATTTTTTTAGATTAAAAAGTGTGTCAAGTATCTATATAATTGAATTTCACATTATAGTGTATCACCCCAAATTTTTATTTTTATGTTCAATTTCAGCTTTAGTATTGCCCCCTTTACCTTTTTCCTAGTCAAAAAATCACCAAATTAGAGAGTTTAGAGAGAAGTAGGTGAGCATAGCAAAGAAAAATATCCATTCATCTAGATATTCTATCCAAAATAAGGTCACACACACCTTGTAGAGTTTCCATTGTATCAACATGAGTGAGAACATACATACATTCTTGTAAGGTTGCACTTCTGAGTGATAATAGTTTCTAGCACACCTAGTAGGATAACAACACAAAAGATTGTTAAATATTGGTGTTGGTTTTAGAAATTTATAGAAAATAAATTAGTCAATTAATTAGTATTTTTTGTATCCAATTGTTATATACAATTTTTTTAATCATTCCAAATGCCTAAAGAACATCATTTGGTATGTATTTTAAATCCTTCATTTTGTGAAAATATAACTTTTGTACCTTCATATCCTTCGTATCAAGTTCAGAATATTTATGGCTTTACCTAAAGTAGATGTATACTAGAAATATATAAATATTATTATGACATTTACCCCCATCCAACCCTAAATAATATTTTCAATCAACGTTGGCAAAGTCATGTTCTTTCCAATGAGCCTAAAAAAAGTGTAAGAGATAAGATATGACTTTGAGAGATAATTTATGGAGATTGATATGGAAAGGGAATACCATATACATCAATAAGAAATTGAATATCAGAATTATGTACATTATAAAGAGATAGTTCATCATTGAATATATATAATGAGAATACAAAATAAACAATGCAACAACTACCCATGATAGTACAAACAATTGAGTCCAAAATTCCAAGTTGGAAACAAGAAGAACCATTTTAACCTTGAAAATAATCTACTTGATTAAAGATTCCAAGTTTTAGGACTCATAATCCTATGACATATCCTATTCTTGTACATACTTCACCCATTATTATTCAATTACTTCAATCTCCTCAATCAAGGTAGTTTCCAAGTTTATCATATAGTTCTCCTATGCCAATACAAAATCAAGAGATGGAGAAAGTTTTGGAAGCCAAATCAAGAAATATTCTAAGTTTATTCAGACCCTCATCTAATACTCAATTTTAAATTATCCATGAATATCAAGGAATATTATAATGTTAGAGGTTGATTATTGAGTGGAAAGAGAAGAATGAATCATCCCTACCACAAGTTTCTTGTAGTCCTTTCAAAGAACTCTTAAATGAAACTACTACTTACAAATCTCAAAGTCTTATTAATACTTGTTAAATACCAAAGCCCATTAAAGATCAACCCATAATGACCTATATTCCTCTACCACAAAGTGGAACCTCTTGCCTTTCCAACATCTCCATTTTTGAAGGAGGACTTATTGTATGGAAGGCAAAAGAATAACATCTAGGTAAAGAGGAGAATTTGTCAAGAGAGGATGATCAAGAGTTGTGTTAGATCAATGAAATTTAATTTGGCATAGAATAAGATTATGTTTCAACCCTTGAGAACCAAAATCAAATTTAATCTATAGTGAGACTCAATAATTCTATCATAAAGATGTTCAAAATGACATGACAATTAACTAGTAAGATTTTAGTAGTGGTTTCACAAAGTAACGACCCTATATATGAACTAAGTAAAGAAGAAGAAGCTAAAAGTGAGGATAAAGAAGGTTTTGATGAAGAGTGGTATAAATATATTTATTTTATTCAATACATTTATAATATTTTTAGGCATACATCTCCTTATGAGGACATTGATAAAGTGGTTGCCAAGTTTAGAAAGCATGTTCAGGAAGATGTTAACCAAAGTATATCTCAATTAGACCCTGATGAAGCTAGAGAGAAATATTTAGAGCTCCTTGAAGATCTTTAATTTTTTTTATAAATTTAAAATCAATATGATGTATTTCAAGATGTCATAAAAAGTCAAGAATATTGTTCTACTGAACCACTAAAGGTTGAAGTTGGAGTTATTTATATGGATCAGAATGTGGTTACATTAGAGAGATTTCTTAGTGTTAAAGAGAAACATGAGGTGAGTATTGAACCACATGATATTTTTAAATATTTTATACATGTTTGATTTATTTTATTCACTTAGAGATAAGCCAAAGAGATTGATAAGTAGGAAAAAAGTTGATCCAACTAGAATGACACTCAAACAATAACTTGTTACTCATCTTTGTCAACCACATGGAATGGACCTATGATATTTTTGATTTTATTTATGTGGATTTAAAGTGTTTTAAATATTATTAGTGTTATATTTAAATATAATATAAGTGATGTTATGTACATGTTTAGTTAGTAGTTTTAGTTTTCACTTTCCTCTAAGTGTTATCTTGCACATTTTTAGTTGGTAGTTATCTAGTTTTTAATTACATAAGTCTTTATGCACAAGTGTTTTATTTTATTGAGGGAATTTTAATTTTTATATTTTTTTTATGTTTTAATGACTTCATATCCAAATGGTTAAGGCTACTATTATTGAGTGTTTAGTAGATAAACATCCTAGCAAAGTCTCCAAGAATGTTGAAATTTTTTGCCACCATTGGTTAAGGTTGATCATGTGTGGGTTTTAAATAAGGATAAATTCATGGAGTTAATATTAAAAAACTATATATAAAACATCATAAATATTTCATCAATCCTAAAATATTTTTTGGAACAGCTTATAGGTCTAAATTTTGACAAAGGTTTCTTTTATTCCTTTAGCAAGCTAGTTGCAAACTAGTGAAGGCAATTTTCAAATGTTAATTTAATGAAGGATAATAAGATTTGGTTAAAATGGTATTAGGAAGATATATGTGACTATATTAAATCAATATTACATTCATTTTTTTTAAATTTAACTAGGCTTAAATTTATGAACAATCGTTAAAAAGGAAAGGTGTTCTAAAACCCTTCTTAAACCTCAATAACTTAGTTTTGGGAGATGTGATTATATTTTTGAGTTATTTGTTACAAAATAAAAGTGGTGTGATATATTATGGGGAATAATTTACCTTATTACACCTTTATCAATCAAAATTTCAAGTCAAATAATGGATAAAAGGTACGGGTTGTAGGGTTTCAAGCAAAGAAGAGAGACAGTGAGAAAAAACACTTTTTGAGAGGTTTAAGTGATTGTTTGAGCATATAAATAGTTGGAATAATAAGAGGGAATATTTAAGGTAATAATTAAAAAATAATGAGTTATTTAGGATTAATATAACATAATAAAATGAAAAAACTCAAAATTACAGGCATTCACAAATGAAATTATGCAAGTCAAGAAACACTAAAAAGTGCATATTTTGACTTTTATTAAATGAAATATCTATAAATTTGAAAAAGAGGTATATTTTTATGTAATTTAATGTTTTAAAGTAGTTTAAAATATTTAATATACCTGAGGAGAGATAAAATATCAAAACATAGATCTGTTCATGAAGAAAATTAGGGTTTTTTCACTATTTTGCTCATAAACAGAGTTAGAAATGAGTGTTCTAGATCATTACTATGCAAAAAATGATTTTATAATGTGTATAAATAATTTAAAGGTATTAATATATGTTAATTAAATAAAAAATAATTTAAAATAGGCTCAAATCATTGAAAAACATCTCTAGGTCACCTTGTGGGTAACAAGCAATCACTTTTTTGTGAATTTTTATTTGAGAGTTTGGTGAAGAGTTTTGTTTATTTCAAAAAATTTATAGGTATGAAAAATTTATAAATATAAAAATATATTATTATGAGTTTATGGTGATCCTTGAAACTTATTTTATACCCCCAAATCCAAATCAAGGTTTCTTGATGCAAGATAACACAAAAATGACATTTTTAGAAGTTGTAAGTGGAATTTAGAGCTAAAATTTTATTTGAAGGTATGTGCCATCATGGTGATGATGTTAAAATAATATTAAAACTTATTATATATTAAAATAATTAAAATTAATAAATTTATATGTTCTTATGGTGCATTCAATAAGCTTTTCAAAACTAGAGAAGATATATATGTCTAAAAGAACCAGTATTGAGAGTTATGCTTGTCATCATCAAATGCATAATCAACAAGAATATTTCATGAAGGGTTAAATAAATTAAATATGAAATAATATATATCTATCCTAATATTCCCCATTTTATCTAAATTTATAAAATTTCAAGTCAAACTCTAAGATGCATGCAAGAAAGGTCAAGTCAAACTCCAAAATGCATGCGAGATAACTGAAGTCAAACTGCAAGATGCAAGAAATATAAGTAAAGTTAACATAAAATATGAAATAAAGGTAACTTAAGTAAAATTTCAATATTCATGCAATATCCAAAGGATTTTAGTGCAATATCAATAGGAGATAATTGAAGATGATCAATCTCCTTAAGACTGAAGACAACCAAAGCATGTATGAAGAATTAGGACTTGTTCTAAAACATACAAAAAAGATTATCTCTCTTACTAAATCATAATAAATGATTAAAATGTTTTAAATAATATATGTTATTTTTAAATTTATAATTTTTTTTGGAAGTTTGAAGGTTGAGTTAGACTTTAATTGAAATAGGAGTGAAGTGGAGTTAGCATGAGAACTCATCTCTAGTTTGGAGTCACTTGTCTCCTCTTTCTCTTCTTACTTTATTTATGTATTTTATTTTTTGGAAAGTTTAGAATTATATTATGATTTTTAATTAAATAAAATCTACCAAAATTTGTACTAAATCACTTTTGAAGCAATAAAGAGCTGATTTTTCTTCTATTTTCAAGGTATTCATGAAGTGTGTGTCTTATATTCATTGATATAACTTAGTGAATGATTATTTTTACTATTTTATGTCTTAAATTTTCAATTTTATGTAGAAAATGAGAATTATTTTAGGTCATATAAAGTGCCTAAGTTTGATTTCTACCTAATTTGGAAGTGAATTCAACCATTATTCATTCCTTACAAGTTAGTGCGATTGTGTGTCAAAAACTATGTATGAAATACTAATGCGAGTCATTGTATAAAGATGAAGTGAATGTGTGAAAGTTATTTAGATTCTAAAGCATGTCAATTATCTATAGAATTGACTTTAACATAATGTATTACCCTAAATTTTTAGTTTTATGTTTAGTTTTAACTTTAATATTGCCCCTTTTACCCTTTTCCTAGTCAAGATATCACCAAATTAGAGAGTTTAGAGAGAAGTATGTGAGTGTAAAAAAGGGAACCAATCATTCATCTGGAGATTATCTCCAATATAAGGCCACCCACACCTTAGATATTTTACATTATATCAATAAGAGTGAGAACTGGCACACGTTCTTGTAAGGGTGCACTTGTGAGTGATAACAATTCCTTGTTCTCTACTAGTTACACCTCCTCCTAGCTAGACAAATGGTATTCACATCAAGATACATGTTCTTCACATTGAGTATATCACACAAGAGATACCACATGATCATTAATCTTCTTATTTTACACCTACCTTTTTAGTTGGGATGATATGGAAAAATGTCTTTTCACAACTTTCTGCAAAGATTGATGAGATTTTGGATAACGTTAGAATTAAGCTACATAGGGATGTTTCAGATGTTATGAAAAAAATTTATGGTCAAATTTATAAGTATTTATAAAGATGGCATGGTGTTATCTTACATTATTCTATTTTATGATTTGGATTGGATTTATGATCCATTTATATATCTTATACTTTTGACTATCTATCAAAAATAATTTCACTTATCTATTTTGCATGAATGATTATATTATGATTTATTCATTTTACATGGTTTCATTATCTTTCACTTTTTATTATCACTTATTCTCATTATTTTCATTAATGCAAACTTATGTTTATGATTTTACTTCTTCATGGATTCTTTTATTTTCTATGTAATGATTGTTTGCTATTTTTTACACTTAAATAAAGATAATTATTATTATGACTTGGTTATACAACCATAATTCCATTAGTATATTATCTCTACCATATGATTAGTTGGAAAAACATATTTTTCATTCTAATACTTCTATACACCAATCTATTTGGATCTCCTTTCTTCCCTTAATTTCCATTTCATATACTAAGTATACATACAATTGAAAATTGATATTACATATTGGTTCATAGGTAAGCCTAAGTTGTTTACTCAATCATATCTCTAGTTATATAGCCTCCTTTAAACCAAAGTCTAAATCTCATTTGTGTGTATCATTTTTGTTGCTCATGTTGGTTATTCCAAACTCATATGAAGGAAGAATGATAAAATCCATAAAAAAGTTAAAATCCAAATCATTTAAACAAATAGTGTTGGATATTTCTATTGTTCTCATGGTTAGTTTGTTATTATTACCCCTGACTATTACCATTGTTCCTCCCTATTTATTAGGAGGTTGTTTTTTAATTTATGTGGATATATAATAACCTCTATATTATTATTATTAATATGCTAGATACAATATATTATGTGATTATTATCTAGATGTACAAAATTCTATGTTCAGATTCTCAATTTTTTACATTTGGTATAGAGTGGGTAGTCATTGCTAACACTTAGCTATGTATGGATAAACATACACAATGTTATAATGAATGTGTAAGTTATTTTTTAGTGCTTAGTTGAGACATGACATCTAAAATTTTTAGGATCTCTAAAGTGTTTGGAGAGTTATAAGGACTTAGATTAAGCACATAACATTAGGATTGGAGCATTAATTTTGGCTTGCATACATATCATGCATACAATTTGAAATTCACTTGGATATCTCTTGATAGGTGCAACTAGTTTCCATAAAATTATATGTTGTGGATTGGAATAATACAACATTGTGTCTGATCAGATTTGGACTGTGGCATCTTCAATCTTCTATAGACACATGATGCATGATTCCATTGGCATCCAAGATGTACTATTCATCCAAACTAGAGATTAATAAAACTAGATCCATTGATATGCCTATTATTTATTCTCTAGGTGTCATGGATATATCATATCAAACCATATGGTTTAGTTATGCCTTACTATAACAAGAATTGTTTTTAAAAGAGCTTGATTAGTCTTCCAATTCTTCAACAATTTCATCAAAATAGGTCATTTGATTCACCTTATATGTCTGAATTTTTATTTTATTTTATAAAAGTCTATATAATACTTTGTATCTATTAAATTTGGTCATTATAATTAGTCAATATTTATTCATAAATTATGTTGTTGATAATGTTTAGTATTAACAATTTTCTAAATTTTGAAATCATGAGTACTATCAAAATAAAATAGTATGTTAGTAAAAGAGTTAGATTCATTATAATACATGATTAATGTCTAGAGTGTAGGCACTAGGATTTCACATGATAATATCCTAAGTCCCCTTTCTCATTCCATCCCTATTTTAGCCCATGTAGTTACCCAATTGGTATTTTACCCTTACACCACGTAGTTAGTTTGACTAATTACTATTTCACTTAAGTAATTTATTTTAACTAATTACCTATAGTTAAAATTTAGCTAAATCTATGCAAGCATAATAAAAGTAAATTATTTTAACCCCTTAACAACTCCCTCATCATTCAAAATTCATTTAACAACTTAAGGCCTAGCTTAAACTCATGGTTGAAACCATTTCAACAACCTTTGGTAAATATAGGCTAGAATTAGTATCGATTCTTAGGATCGACATAAATTCTATTGAATCAATGCTAATTTAAGCACAAGTCTCCCTTGAGCGAAGGATCATAATTCTATACTCATTATTATATATTGGAATGTTGAAAGAATTTATCTATAACTTTTGCTAGATAGTTCCTCCCCTATTAGAAATCCATACTCCTACGTCAATCCATTAACACTCATCCAAAGGTCAAAAATCTGCCCATCAATATTGTAATTACTATAGATTTGGAAAACTATGAAAGTAAGTAAATTTACTTATTTTAAGAAATTATATCTATTTTACATTATATTTTACAATCTTTTTTATCACCTTTATCATTGCTAGACTATCCTAAGCCATCCTAAGCTATCTTAGATCCCATCAAACTAATCTTTAGGCCCCTATTTTTAAAACTTTGTCCATATTGTTAGAATCGATGTTGATTCTCAAAATCAACATAAATCCTATAGATCAACATTTATATCTATTTAAATCCTTTTCTACCTTTAATCCAAACCTATTTATATTAACATCTTTGTATTAATCTTAATCACCTTTTCTTAAACTATGAGTTTCACTTGTAGATGACATTGCCCAGATTTGTGCATGATGTAATCACCATTCATGATTTGCCTATAATTTGACAACCTTTCTTCTTTGACCAGAGTGACATTTAATGTGAATTAGGAATATGTAATTGTATTTACCCCTACGATAAAGGCCATTTTTGATTAGTTAGAAGTAATACAAGTAGAAGAAGACTTAGTTTTTTTATTATTGGTAAATGGTTTTGAATGGGACCATACCCAATACAAAATAACGCTCAAAAGTCATATAAAATAAGGAAGCCCATAAATAAAAAAGGCTCAAAATCCAGATAATACATGAGTATAGTAGTGGTTTTTTTATGAGTGGGGTCCACTCCCTAACTAAAAAAAAGGTCTAAAACTAGAATAAACAAGAGAGGGAAACAACAAGGAGTATCTTGATAGATAAAAACACCAAAAAACATATCAATAATAAATTCACAACATCAAAGCAATAAGAAGTTATCAAAATAGAGAACTAAAAAGGAATCTTCACTTGAGAAGCTTGTTGAAGCTATTCTTGAGTCCCTTTAGTGCATTAAACAGATTGAGAGTAGTACTTTGAGATGGTTTTATCATGTCAATTGTGGTTAGAGCATAAGTATTCTCAGTACCACCCTTCTACAAGGATGGATGCAAGTTGCTAAGGGTGCAAACTTGCCTAACTTGAAACTCAAGGAACTCCAAAATGGCTTGGTGTATGGCCATATGATCAATTTTCCTACTCCTAATATGATCCATAGTGCCCTCTAAAGATTTCATTCTTTTGAAAATATCTTCCATCTTAGTCTCATAATGGGAGGATTTATCCTCATTCTTGCCCTTATCAATAATCTTTTTGAGTTGTATGACCTCCTTCTTGAGCTCACTGATCCTTTCTTAAAGTTGCATAACTTAAGATTTGAGCCTAGGTTCCTTGAGAATGTGTTGGGAGGGACCAAAATACATAATAACCTATTTCATGTCAAGGAGACTTTGTAATGGCAATTTCCTTACCCATGTGAAATCTAGGAGCTGGAACCTTGCCTTTATCACTGCTTCTAAGCAACCCCTTGGGAGGAGGAGGAGGTGAGGAATGAAATCTAAGATTATTAGTCCTAATCCTTATTTGAATATGAGGTTCAAATGTGGGAGGGGGAAGAATGTTTTAAAATATAATGTTAACAAAAATTAATTTGTAGTGCTGATGCAAAAGAAAAATAACCCCTTCTTGAAGAGGCAGGGCATGTTTGTGTGTTTGAAATTCTTGAATAGAAATTTCTATGGATTTCAAGATATATTATGGGAGAATAACCCTTGGGCCCTTATGAAAATGGTTCAAAAGGATAAGATGATAAAGTGATAGAGTGTTATACCTACCCTCCAAAGTCACATACCTAACCAACATACAAGCCACTTCATCAAAAGGAGCAAGTAGAGAGGAACATACAATACCATCTTTAGAAAATTTCAAGGTGTTAACCAAGGAACCCTCAAAAAACCTTTTATCCTCTATAGCCTTATCAAATTTGTTTCTGGAAGAACTTCAAATTATTACCTCTATAGATGACAACCTTGTTCTTCCAATTATTGGCAAAAGTGATAAAAATGTGATTATCATGTCCCTTGATATTCTGCATGAAACTAGTGTAGCCTCCCACATTTAAATTCATCCATAGTTATTTATTTTCCTTCCAATTTGGGTCACACATCAGCTCAACATGACATGGGGGGTCACCCATGGTGTTAGTAGTAGGTTCTCAATGTAAGGGCACATAGAATATAGCTAATAGATTGCTCCCACAACACCTTTGCATAGACCAATACCTAATAAAATTATAATGCAAATAAGATCAATGCAGGATACAAATGGAATCATCCCAAACAAGGAGTGTGAAATCTAAATGGTGATTATCCTTCACATGAATGATCAAATCACCTATACCAGCTAAGCATAACCAATTGCCCATTCATTAATAATGATATCCTTATTATTTTATAGATTTGGTCATGAGAAAACCAAAATTGAAGTTAAGGCTACTCCATTTAGACACAACATGCTTAGATGATTTTGGAAACTTATCATCCCACACACCCTCTAGAGGATTTGGAAGGCTAGGAATGCGGTCATTTTCATAGATTGCAATAATTCCTACAAAAAATTAATAAAAGACATCTTTATTAATGAAAAAGAAAATGTGCTTAAGTTCAAGCCTCTTAAAAATCAAAATTTGCCTAAGATGAGGAGAAATTACTTTCTAATTAGAATATCAATATTGGAGATTTTTAGATCATAACTCCTACTATTGACAAATCTATTATACAATGGATCCATCTTCTAATAAACTGGTACAAGATAAAATTTGATAGCACCTCTAAAGGCAATCTAAGAGCTGCAGGAGGAGGTGGGATCATCAAAGATCACATAGGCAATCTTATTGCTATCTATGTTAGACCTATGGGCATACAATCCAACCATTATGCTAAGGTTCTTGCTATTCTCTAGTGGATCAAGTTAGCGAGAGATTTCCATATCAAAAATATTATCATTGAAGGTGATTATTTGAATATCAGTAATCACCTCAATAGTATTCATCCAACTACTTGGACTATTAGAGACTTCATCTTGGAGGCTGTTAGCATATGCGGGGCCTTTTCAAACTACAAAATATGTCACACGTATAAAAAAGGTAACCATGTGGTGGAATCTTTTTCTAATATGGGGGTGATTAAGAAGAAGACTTAGTTGAAGTTTATTGGAATGCTCATTTTACTAATACCCATAGAATGGATGTAGATTAATCTAAATCATTTCAATTTTTAATCTGTATCATTACATGCATATTGTAATTTCCTATAATGTTTTTATCCTCTTAAGTGCTTATAAAGTGGGTGAACATCCTTATTAGGAAGTGTATCACTCCCTGGGACTTGTCTAGTATTAGGTAACCCACTTACATATCTTATTAATCAATCTTTTTTTTGAGTTTTTTTATTATGTGAAGGTAGTCCTTCCTAGAAAAAAGGGAGCTCCCAAGTCACTGGATAAATGGTGTGCAATCTTTCTAGTCACATTTAAGCCTTACAACCTTGTATTTTAATTTATGTTATTTGTAGTCTATTTTATATAAGAATGAACAAAAACTACTTAAACATTCTGGCATGCTCGGTGGGACTATTTTTAGGCCTCTTTTTTCTTGATTCTTTAGTTTTATTTTGTTTAGTGAAAATTTTATTCATTTTTTCATTAAAAGTAATAAAAATAAAAAAAGCAAAAAATCAAAAAATCAAAAAATCAAAAAAGCATAAAAAATAAATAAATTACATTCCTTTTGAAAGAAATTATCTTTTTTCATTTGCCTATTTTAGAAGCACATCTAGTGTAAATAAGAGGATTAATTTACCATTTTAGTCTCCCTCCTTTCCACAGACTACCAAATCATGATAATCATAAAATTTGAAATCAAACAAATCCCACCCAAGTAGACCCACTTGGATTTCATCACCAAGGATAAAGTCAACTCAGTTTGAGTATAAATAATTAGTTGAAAGTATAAAGGCTAATCACCTGATACCCTTATTACTACAAGGTCATGAAGTGAGGGGGTAGGCCCCAATACCAAGCCATGCACTAACACCAACAAAGATTTAGGCATCATTGTAAATTTTCATATATTGAGGTTCTTAGCTTTAAACAAACCCAAAACTAAACTTATCTTGCCACTTATTAGGATCTTTATTAACCGAACATCCCATCACATTCTAATGTTTATTTATTAAGAAAATAAAAAATAATTAAGTACATTCAAATAAAGTGTGTGATTTTCCCTACTAAAATGAGATAAGAAAAATAAGTTGTGTAATTTTATGTTTATCTTTTGTTTTTATTATTTTTATACTACATGGTTCTAATGTGAAAATAGTCACTAAAATAAATATAACATCTGCATTCATCCTCCTTAATGGAACATTCATCTAGACCTTACCTCTCTTGATTCCATTAGGAATGGTCTCCCTTAATTTTACCCTTAGGGTGATCCTAATTTTGCAAATATGCTAGATAATAATCTGATTGCCCTAAACCATTATCTTACCACATGATCAATTTTAATCCCTATTTCCCCTCATGGCTGATCCTCCCAATTTTTCTACGTCATGCCACCAAAAACATCTGAGGGATACACAATGGCCATGGTTTCCTTATCTGTCAACCCACCACCACCAATAGATTCATAAACTAGCATGAAATAACCCATATATACCCAATCACCATTAGTATCTATTAATCCTACTACAACCATTATTATAACTCAAAATATTACTACACTATAACCCAAACAACCACCCTCTCTCCCACACTTAAAAATTTAGTAATCTCCATCTTGAAAACTCTCCCTCTGATCCAAACTTATGTAACTTTGAATCCCCAACATACCACCTAACTTCCACCATCCACATAAAAAATATTCTGAGTCAAAAATTATAAAAACAAATCCCTTTAACAAATTCCATCACAACCCCTTACAAGTATTTATCTTAACCCGTCCCAACAATAGAGCTTACCACTATTATTCTCATAGTATGTGGCTACATCTCAATCTACCATCACTACTTCTTTCAACTATCCCCTTTCATAGATGACATTAAATTTGATTGTTCCTTATAAACATTTTTTTTTTATGAGGTATCCCTCAATACAATTCCTAGATAGACCTTATGCATATCCTCATGGATAAGATGACAAACTTATAAGCCTCTATCTTTAGGCAAAATAACATTCTTACATATGAATAAATCTATAATGAACCTATTAACTCCGTCATCCCACTCTAGCCATATCCAACATAGTGGGAACTTCCTAAGTTTATGAATTTTTAAAATAACGAAGACCTCAACAACATATTAGGGCATTTAGGCATGCATGTTACCTTATATCTCATGATGATGCCCTCCTCTTGAGGACTTTACCTATGTCATTAGAAGGATCGGCACTAGATTAATATAGTTGTATCCCCTAACACTTTCTATTCTCATTTGGGTAATTAGCTTATACTTTTTTAAAACACTTTTTGATTAATATCATAAAAAAATTAATCATCATGACTTCTACACCATTAGACAATTTGATGACGAGTCTATTATGGACTTTGTTGCCAGGTGGTAAGGCCTTATAAATCAATTAACATTCTCCATTACTCAATCTAAATTAATTGAATTATTTTCAAGGTTGTATGTTAAACATATCCATCCACGCTATAAGTTAATTCATTCCAAACCTTTGACAAAGACTTTACTATGGCCTAAAAGCCATAAATTTGAGATTTAGAAGAGGGGAAAAGTAAGTTATGAAACAAATTTTTGAAATCTGACCTTCTAAAGGAGCCAATAATCCCAAACCAAAAGGCATAACTAATGTTTTTTTCCTAAATTTTATTTCTCCATCCATGAAAAATCAATGCTCTTCCTAGACATAACCATATATAAACTTGATGTAATTTCCACCTAGGTAATACATGCATTTGGGGGAATATTATGTTGATATTTTGGATAAACTATTAAAATAAATATTTATTGAGCTCCTTTCAATCAAACCTATTGATGACTCTTGATTTAAATCTCGTTGGTATAAATAAAGTGATTTCTACACTTACCATCATATGCCCAGCCATGAGATCAATAAGTGTCACCATTTTAAAAGCTTAGTCTAGAAACTCATTGATCGAGGGGAGTTGTAGTTAAATAATCCAAATGATCCTCAAAATCAAGCCCTTGACATCTTTAGGAAACCATTTCCAAACCATTTGTACTCATGTAATTCCATATAAGTAAATATGAGAGGCACCCTAGATCTAGATGCCCATGTAATAAATACTATCCATGATCAAATTTTACCTAGAGAAGGTGATAATACACCTAAATCATCTTCTATAGTAACACAAATACTAGACCTCCTTACATGTGATACTTTTGAACCATTTGAACCACCTATTTTTACCATCAATTCTAACCTTCTTGATCTCATTACATGGGATCCTCTATAAGAATGCTCATCCAACACACTAAAAGTCATCCATGGAAAGTGGAATATAAAAAAATTATTCCAACCATGTGGGATAAGTGCCTTGATATGCTAAAGGCTAAATATTTTAAATAATCACCTATAAGGCTTGAACTCCCCCAAACATCCAAAAAATGAGGATCCTCATAAAATTACTCTCAAAACCTCTAACCATGTTAAAAGGGGAAATTGACTATGCCCTAAATTCAAAATAAATCATCTATATTAGGGCCCCATCCTTCTTCTAAACTTAAGATCTCAATTACAAAATCTTCTCTCAAGGGATCTTAGTAGCTCAAAAACCTCCACCTATACTACCAACACCAAAACCTCATATTAACCCTACATATTTTCATCATCCCCAGAACCTATCTAAAATACCCTTACCACCCATTAAAACCACTCATACCACCAAAATAAAAAGGAAGCTACATAAATAAACACGATCCAAAAATTGATACCTTGAAAGATGATTAAACCATACCAATATCCTTTATAAGGATCTTATTCCACCATCCTCGACTAAATTTTTTAAACCTCTCTTATTAAATTACCTCCTATCAAACTATTTAAGCCTTGAATCTAAAAACTAGCTTGGTAAATGGAGAACAGAGTGTGTGCTTACCATAGGATACCTGGATATGACACTAAAATTTATAATGCTCTTAATGTTGTAATACAAAATATTTTAGATGAAGATGATCTCTTGATTAAATAACCTTACCCTAATCCCCTCTTCAGCCTAAATGTTAAAACCACAACCATTCCTAGACTAATATAGTAAATACCCTAAATCCTTTACAAGGAAAATCAAAACAAGCATAAAAAACATGATTAATAGTCTCAACTCTGTCCTTGATCAACCCATTTATAAATTTCCCCTAGGAATTTAAAATATAGATAACTGAAAAACTTTGACAAATCCCTCACTATTTTAAATTGATAAAATAAACATAGCCACCCAGTCTCAAACACAAGCCCCCGAAGCCCAAAAACCAAATAAATCCAAAGTTTTCATATCCAAATCCCCTATCTCAACCACTAAAACCTATAGATCCTCTACTATAAAACAAAAAATCTCCATCACAGGGAAAACATATAAGAATAACTCTTTAGAACTCATATAAATATCAATTTTAATTAACTTCACCAAACCCTAGTCAAGATGTCCCTATATGAACTCATTGAGAATTCCCAACAACATTGTCAAGTAATGATAGAAGCACTTTAGGCCATCCAAGTACAACTTGATGTACCCCAACTACTAAGAACATTCATTAGAGCTTTGCAGATGGCTTCATCTATAATTTTTAATGATTCATATATAGTTCTATTACCATCTGAAGACTAGGACCCACCCCTATTTATCACTATATAAATTTATCAAACTCATATCAAAAGAGTTATGATTGATAATGGGGCTAGCATTAACATTATCTTCTCACACGTGTTTAAACTACTACAACTTCTCAAAATAGTTGTGGCTCAATCCCTAGCCATTTTGCAAGCTTTCAATGATATAATGGCTTCTACTCTAGGAACTATTGTTTTACCTATCCAAATATGTTATCATGTCTTTTATAAGTTATTTATGTTATAGAAGGTAAGTTCTACTATAATATCCTCCTAGGGGCATCCTTGGATCTATGTTATGCATTTTGTTCCATCCACCTTACACTGATACATCAAATATGAGCATGAGGGGCAAATTCATATTGTACCTACTGATCCTCAACCATTTAAAACCTAAAACCTAACCTTTCAACCTAATGATGTCCTACTCCATCTAAAAAATACATCCCCATTGCCATCATCTAATCAAGCATTGACTAGTTCGATAATCACTTCATTGTGAATCCATGATAAGGATTCCCTTGGCTCCATGACCCAATAAATATCAATAGGATAATATTAGTTATTGACACTTAACACCCTTCGTACTACTCAAGAGTATGGCCACCCAAATAAATAATATAACTATCATCCTAACCTTGGGGATGTTGTTCCCTTCAATCTTCCTTTCCTTTAGACTCGTTTAATATATGGATGGATCGATCAATCTTCCTCATGTCTTGATGTCCAATCTCATGCCAAACCATTTTCCTCAAATTTATCATTCCTAGAAAAACCACATTTTTCTCAAATGTATGTAAAATGATGCACCTAGAAAAGCTTTGGTATGACATGTTATGAGCAAAGAACACACAATATCACACTAGGATATTTTAGGAAAACCCATGGTAAATAGGGCCTTGGGTTTAATAAAACTCCTAAAACCATTCTTTAAGTCACCCCTTTATCCAATCCCAAAGAGAAAATTGTGATGTCACTATCTAACATTCCCCCTGAAATAGACGATGTCATTTCCATCCCCCCAAATGTTTTTAATCAATACTATCGATCTAGGACATCTTACCTATTATAGAAATGGAAAAACTAAATCCATTCACATAGCCTAACCTAATATAATAGAATAGGATTATCCTACCATCCATATTTTTTAGTTTCCAGATGATGATTCTTTTTTGACTTACTTAGGCATAGAAAAATTGCACTTACACAATTCTCTGCTAGATGAAACATCTAGTTTGCTGAATCCACCATAGACATTAACATAGGTTCTCAGAATACCCCAAAAATTATTAAGGTTAGTAAATCTATAGACATCATAAGAATCAAGACTTTAACACATTCTTATTAGACCATAATAAGGCTTTTGCTTGTTCTTATAGTGACATACTAGGTATCGACCCTGTGATCATCATGCACAATATTATCATCATATCTAAAGCCAAACTTATGAAGCAAAAAATTTAGAAGATGCATCTTTGCATTGAAATTTTAGTCAAATAATAACAACATCACCTCTTATCTATTAATTTCATTCAACTAATTGATTACCCCCAATGGGTGTCTGATATTGTGCCTGTCACAAAACCCATGAGGGGTCTCTATCTTTGTACCGATTTTCAAGACCTCAACCTCACATGTTTATTAATATGACTTTCCTCTTTCTAACATTGATCAACTAGTGGAATTGATAGCAAGACATGAAATTTTATCACTTATGGATAGATTTTATAGATATAATGAAATCCTTATCACCCCAAAATACCAAAATAAGACTTCCTTTTTTACCCCCTATGGGAATTTTTACTACAAGGTTATGCCTTTTGGCCTAAATAATGTGAGATCCACTTATCAAATAGTTATGAATTACATTTTTCATGATATATTCCATAAAATCATCAAATATTATGTGGATGACCTTCTTGGCAAGTCAAATATCTAAAAAGACCATCTCTCTATTCTTAAAATAATCTTTGACTACTTAATATAATTTTGTGTCTGTCTCAACTCCAAAAAGTGTGTTTTTAGAGTCTTGAATGCTAAACTCATAAGTTTTATCATCTCCAACTAGATTATAGAGGTCAATCCCACTAATATTAGGGATATTATGGATATCTCACCCCTGTCTAAACTTAAGCAACTACATAGCCTGAAAAGAAAATTGTAGTCCATTCATGATTTTATCTCTCAGCTATCCAATTGATGTCAACCATTCCATCAAATTTTAAGGAAGGATACTTGGTTCATTTGGGAATCTAATTATTAATAATCCTTTGAAGTTATAAAAAACTATCTCCTTTCCCCACCAATTATTATTACTCTTGAGGAAGGGTGACCTTTCTTCCTATATATTTCAGCCATAGATCATGTTCTGGGGGCTATGGTTTCCCATCATGATGAGTAGTATAGAGAACATGAAATGTATTACATAAGTGTACTCTTGTTGAATATGAAACACACTATACCCATATATAAAAACCATGCCTAGATTTGGTTTTTATCACTTCTAAGCTACACCATTATCTACTTAATCAAAAAACCTACATAATCATGAATACCAATCCCATTAAGTTCATGCATTTGAAGCCTTAACAGAATCAACATATGGCTATATGGATTATGATCTTAATTAAATTTGATCTAGAGTTCCTCCATCATAAATCAATTAAAGGCTAGATCATCACTGATCAATTAGTTGAGGCACCTTTTATAGGTGGTCAACCCTCTAATTTTGAATTCCTTGATGAATCTATCACTTCCACATTCCAAATGGATCCTAATTATCAGATGAATATTATTTGAAGGATCCAAATGTGAGGATGGAGGGGGAGTTGAAATTATTTTGATACCTCTAGAGGTCATTCCTATACCTTTATCCTTCAAGATTAATTTTGATTTCACTAATAACATGGTAGGGTATGAAGCCTTAATAATAGGCCTTAAAACTAATTTAACCCTTGGTGTTAAGTCTTTTTGTATTTATGAGGATTCCTAGTTGGTTTTCAATTAGATCAACAACACTTATCAGTCAAAGAATGACATCTTATAGAAATACTAAACATTGGTAGATCAATTATTATCCACCTTTGATTGCTATTACATCCAAACCACTCCTCAATCAACCAATAAATTTATGGATACCATGGCATCCCTATCTTCCTTTATCCCATCCTATCCTAAGGAATCTAATTTTTTTGTCCTGATAAACAAAATCAACTGACCCTCTTATACCATAACTGATCTACCTTCTATCCACAATGTGGAAGAAAATCACTTAAATTTGACGTATAAATAGACATTCAATTATTTATATAAAGGTATTATCCCTCCCAATCTATCTAAAAATGGTAAGCATGCTTTTCAACATCAAATTAGCCATTATGTTATACTAGGGGGCATTCTCTATAAGTGAGGATTTGATGGTCTTTTCATTTGATGTCTCTAAATTTTTGAGGTTACTCTCATAATCAAATAAACACATGATGGGTTGTGTGGGGGACACTTTAGTGGTCTAATTGTTGCTAAGATTTTTTTTTGAATAGGTTACTATTAGACCACTTTGAAATGGGACTATTGTGAATATGTTAAGAGATGAGTAAAATGTCAACAACATGCTAATCTATCACATGTCCCTAGTCATGCATTATAGGTCGCTAGAGAATTTTGTCCATTTTATTAGTGGCAACTATAAATTATAGGACAAATTAATCCCAAGTCTTCCCAACAACATGGTTTTACCAGTATCACCACCAAATATTTCACTAAATGGGTGGAGGCTATTCCCCTTATTTCAACCAAAGTAGACAAGATTGTTAATTTTATTAATCATCATATTATCTGTCACTTTAATGTCCCTCATAATATCATTATAGATCATGGAAAATATTTTAAAAGTAAGCAAGTTTAAAGATTATATGATTATTTTAAAATTAAGTTATGCTTTTCTTTGCTTTATTATCTGCAAGCCAATGGATAGGATGAAGCATCTAAAAAAACCCTAATTAAAATGCTAACCAAGGTAGCCAATGAGGCTAAAAAGAACTTGCATTTTCATATTCCTTTTGCCTTATGGGATTATCAAACTAGCTTCTGAAATTTTATGGGTGCTACCCCTTTCTCTTTGGTTTATGTCATAGAAGCTGTCCTACCTCTAGAAATATAAATTCCTTCTCTTTGAATTTATCTTATATACATTGTTTTTGAAGAGGAGTATTATAAATATTGATTAACACATATTTAAATCTTGGATGAGCATCAATATATAGCCCTAGATCATCTCCATGTATATCAAGAAATAATAAAGTGTGAATATAATCAACATCTAAAATAATGAGAGTTTGATATTGACAACCTTGTCCTTAAATAAAATCAACATGCCACAAATATATAAAAAAGTAAGGAAAATTTTATCTAAACTGGCTTGGGCCATATATATCACTCATGTATATGGATCTAGGGCATATCATTTGGCCTCTCTTGAAGGAAAACCAAAATGTGAGACTTTTAACACTTTGCATCTACATACTTTTTATTTTTAATAAACTTAAAGAAAAATTATAGTCAACATAGGTTATTCTATTTTGGTTTAAAAATGATGTAAAAATCACACATCCTATCACTTGAAAAATACCTAATAATGATAAATATTCATGTGGATATCTGGAAGCAGGACTATTTTCACCTTAAATATGAACACCCCATATATGTTCATAACATAATCTAAATGAAAAATCTCTACCTATAATAGGAAGGAGCCTATTAGCTACCCAAGTTGAACCCTCTTGAGGAAGACTATTCAAACCCTTCTCAAATTTGGACTAACATTAGATTGACCTATAAGCTACGGGTTACCTATTATCTAGGCCAAACATATAGTTTTATAGAGATAGATACCCTGATTTATCACTTGAATTCTCTCTATAAAGACCTAATTATATTTGGATGAAAAGGGTAAAGAGATTGCATAAAGGAAATCTACACTAAAGTGGTAATGCACCAACATGATAGTTTATCCACTTAGATTAAACTCAGATAACACTAATGGACTAAGAAACCATATTCCAAAGTTCTTATGCATGAATGATTCATGTGGAGGCTATGTTAGATAATTAAGATGCAAGGTTATGAGAAGAAGGTCTGCTATGAGATCCTACCAGTTAGATCACACTTCAAACCTCATCACCAACATTTATACACACCACATAAGACATTCTATTGTCATCTAGGGGAATAAGGACCTATAGAGAAGAAATGTTAATGACATATGCAAATTATAACAAGTGTAACACACTAGATATCATCAGGAAAAGAGATGCAATAATCATTCATAATAGTACAATAGGTCTTATAGATTAAAAATTAGGTAGAGTTTCCTCATGCCTAAGAGAGGGATACAACTCAAGGCCATAATTCCTAAATATATAAAAAATGAGGAGAGAAATGGTGGGAAGTTATGGGTTAGAGGTGAGAGAAAGGGGTCATAAATGACCATAGTCAACTCTATCTATAATTACATCAGTTATAACAGTCCTTTTCTCCATGCATAGCTCCTCTTGATTGGGGTTCTTCATGGATCTTAGGCATTAAGATGGGAGAATAGAGGATGAATTAGCTTCAATTACTTTAATAGAAGGTTTGACCACACCCAAAATAGTCCATTACTCCTCCATATGGTATTTATAATATGGAATTGAAGTGAAAATAGCCTCCATAAGGCATTGAGTATCCCATTAGCCCTCTCATACATATTTATTGACCTTGAAAAACTGATCTTATCTCTTATAGTGGCCATGAGGAGCGTATAGCTAAATTTAGCATTAGTTACATGGCATAATTAATGTGTGTTAACCCTCTTACCTTTACCTCAACACCATGTTTTAGCCTTTGCTATTGACCAAGTGTACTAATTAGGCCTAATTACTTGACTGTGTGTGTTTTGATGCCATGAAGGTCTAGTTAAAACTATATAAAATAATGTATGAGTATGTCATAAGCTTAAAAAAGTGTTTCCCATCATGATTCAACTCTTCAAAACATTTTACACTTGCAACACAACTTCATCTAGATAACTAGGTCACCTTATCTTTCATGCTTGCATATTGGATGTTTAGAAGTGAGTTACAGAGGCATTTCTAGATGGATTCCTAAAAATTTTATGATTTTCAAAGGTATAATTAGTTTCAAACCTCCCCCTCCAATGATTAAAAGCTTCTCAAATATCTCTATACCCTTCTTTTTACCTATTTTATTAGAAAAGTAAATTTTTATAACCATTATGTATAGATTCCATATAATAAATTACCATGAATAGATCCTTATATAAGTATAATTGATGTTTTGAGTGTTTTTTAGACCATTCTAGGGTGTTAGGTTGTCAAAATCTTCACATTTCCCAAAACTGGGCTGCTATAGAGTTTAAGCAAGGTTTTTGAGATCCACCATCTTAAAAATGATTCATAAAGTATGAAAATATTTTAAAAAACTTATTTTTATGGATATTTATTCCACATACCCCTTAAATTTTTTGGAGAATCTTGGGTTCCCATGTAAAGAGTGTGTCAAGATGTGAATGTAGAGAAGTAAGCTTTTGGTCTTTTAGAGGCAGTTTGGACATGCTCATTTCTTAAAATTTATTCATAAAGGTGGGACCCTCAATTAAACTTAATACTTAAAGAATTTAAATTAAATAGGGGTAAATAATATCCCCTAAGAGCATTTGTCTCAAGTCTCTTTATGGTGAGAGATCCAAACACTTGAATAGGCAACTCGAACTGGCTACCTGGACTGTATATCTTGAGAGAGTATTAGGATGGATTTGACCCTAAAAAATTATTTATCCTACTAGAAATATCTTTTATAAGAATTTAATAATCTCCATATATCTTGTCATGGCCTAGATTTTCTTGGGAGGCCTTCTTATGCTACTGGCGTGAGCATGGGGTTTCTAGGCCTAAAATAGGCTTTTAGGCCTAATTGGCCTCAACCAAGTTTTATGGGGTTTAATGGTATGTAGATGGTTTTAGAGTTAAATATCATCATAAAATACCATATCTCACTTTTTTCAACCTCTAAAACTCCCCCTAATCACCAAAAATCTATTCTACTTACACTATCCCATGACTACTTGGTTGTATGTAACACTGCTAAGACTGTTAAGTCTGAGTGTTTAGAATTGTTTGGGATGCCTGAGTGATTTTATAATTTCATGATAGAGATGGTAGATATAAAGAAAAATAATCAAATTATTATAACCTAACATCACCTGTAGTTTTTAGTTTCTTCATTAACTCAGTCCTCTATGCACTTCATCCTTTGGCCTAGGGTTTGTATACAATCTTGTCCGTGAAACCCTTGGAGTTTGAGTTTGGTGTTTATTTGATTCAATTAGAGAATTTAAACACATTTAAACATTTTATATTCCCTACTAAAATTATATGATATTTCCTTCAAATGATATGTAGGTTTATCTAGGCATATATTAGGCCTAGTTTAGGCCATTTAGTCTTCCATTATCTCTTAGGGCTAGGTCAGTCTAGTGGGGAGAATCAGAATCATTAATAAGAAAATTACATCCATACTTCCAATCTCTAATAGTTATTTATTTATTATTTTGGGAATAATGGAGTTTTATTCCTATTTAATAAATGGGTATGGGTAGGAGAAATTAGTGAATAATATTCCTAATTAAGTTGCTAATTTATGAAATTAAATTTAAATTAGACCTTTTATAAAAAATGTAGTGAGAGAGATAAAATAAAACTTATCTTATTATATAATTTTCCAACTGATACAAGGTCTATAAATTTTCATGTAGGATTAGGACACTGTCACAAATAGGTTCTTGAACTTCATTTCTTGATTGGATAGGAGAACTAGAACTAAACACCCTTGGTTTTGGCACTATAGTTCTTCCCCAATGCTTTTTCCTCAAGATATAATCTTTGTGGGTTTTGTTCTCCTACTTAGTGTGATCTTGTATACTAATTTTTAGGTCCTCACTATTAATAGAGCTCCCTATAGAGTTGATTCTTTGTGTGCTTTTATCTTTCATATAATTGAAAGAAACTTTAGCAAATGGGGAAAAGGGGTTAGTGTGTGTAAGATGCATTGGATGTGCTTCACACCCCATGTGTGGGCATGCTACCTACATAACAATACTCTGAGGAGGGATCAAGATATATGTAGTTCTCCCTTTAAGATTTCTTGGTGCAATAGTGAATGATATGCAATAAATACTAAAATTGGGTATGTTTGAGATGGCTAGGGACTAGTTTGAAGACTTGAATTAGCTTGAAATTATATAGGCTAGTTGTATGCAAATAATAAGGAATATGGCTTGAGTGGTCTTTCTTTCTTGAATGATATTTTCTAACTCTTTCAAAATGATCTTTGAATGGGATTATATAGGGATCTAATGGTCATGGGTTAGATGAAACTAGACTAGGCTAACATAATGAATAAGAGGAATTGGGGAAAAATGGTAATTTGGGCTAAAATTGTGATTGGACAAGAGCATTAAAAAGGGGAAACCCTAGGGACCAATGATATAGTCCAACTTTGGCACTATTATCTTGAGCATACGAGACTTGGGAGGATGGATTGGCCATGAAGAGAGGGTCCTAGCTTAGTTGGGGTCAAGTCTGGAAAGCCATGGATGATTATGAATCAATGAAAATAAGCCTAAGAGGGTTTAAAGAGAAAACAAGAGGGACCTAAGGTTTGGGTATCTTTAGCCATACTCAAATTACCAATTTTTACATTTTATATGACTACATTTGCTCCCCTTTACTCTAGTGATGCAACAAAGTAATACAATAGAATAAAGGAAAAATAGAAAGCATACCTAAAATTACCTGTAAAGGTGAAGCCCATAAAGTTTGTGATGCTGAGTAATGCTAAATAGTGCATAGAGAGCATGTTGTGTAAGTGTGAATCTATAAAAGGAAAATAAAGAGTAGATCAGTTTTTATTATATTCAACATAAAATAAGAATGTACAAAGTTAGGTAAGAGAGAGGAAGAGAAAATAATGAATACACCTCACTGGATACGTGAACTAATATAAATTTTTGTATGATACTGAGTAAGGCTGAGTAATACTGGATGTGGTTGACGATTTTATACCAAAAGTTATATCACAAATGTAGTTGAGTGCTCAATTCACTAAAAAGTGGCTCAAAAGTGCAAAATCTAGCCCTTTGGCTCCATCATCACCTACTGAGTGAAGCTAGATGATCATGTGTGTGCTAATCAATGTTTGGACTATGTGTCCAATCGCTCTGAATAGATGGCTCAAGAATACAAAGGTTGGCCCTTTGGCTCCATCATTGCCCCATGAAGTGAAGCTAAGAATTGATAACGATATATATGGAACATGAGATAGATTTTAAAACCCTTGAATGCTCTAGAAATATGATAGTGTGGTGTGGATAGCCAAATGTCTGATAGAAACTAGACCAATGTTGGCCAACTTAGAAAAAATGGAGATTAGGATTGTATGAAAGCCATTCTAAAATTGAAAATTTGGCTTATGTGGAAGCTACTCAGGAACTTGGGTACTTAGGAATATGGAGGTTAGGCTTGTATGAAAGCCACTCCAAAATGATGCCAACCACCTGTAAATGGAATAAGGCATGCAACTACTGAGAATGCTTGGGTAATGCTAAAAATTGAAAGAAAAGAAGTAAAAGTGTTGTGTAATATGTCCCCCAATCACTAGTGTCTAAAACATGGATTCTAATCTATAAGCTATACCAACTACTATATCTAAAACTAGAAGTGAGAACCAATCATGCCATGCATGATGCCCCCTATATCTATATTTTTTGAGAAAACTATACCAAAAACTATTGATCTAAACTAGTTTGATTATGTAAAACTATAGTTGAAACTACCTTTCTACCCATTTCTAAGAAACTTGGTTTTTTATTTAGATAAGAGCACTAAAAATATACACCCTGGTGTTTGATGTTGTAGTCCAACCTTGGTGCTATTGTCCTAGGCTAAAACTGATCACTGTTCTAGAATCTTGACTATCTTCCTAGTTTATTTTGAGTGGTTTGATGATTGGTTATTGTTTTGGTTATTTTGAAATTGGATTTTTCTACTGATAAGAGCTTTGATATCTATATTAAAACCCTCATTTGTTTCCCCCTCTTTTGAGGGTAAGAATAGGTACCCTACAATGACTTCCCTTAAAAGAATAAGCCCTACAAGTGTCTTAATCTAGAAATATACATGATATAGAAATGATAATCAATAAAATATCTGAAGATATAGCATGGTTTGATTTGAGATATTGTTAGATCAATAAGGGTATGCCTAAATAGATGTAACAATGTAATAACATGTAAAATGTATTGAACTAGAATTGAAAGTGTTAGTTATCATTTTTTTAATTATTAGTTTTATTAGTTGTTAGTTGGAGGGATGGAGTATGATGTCTATCATAACATCTAAGAGGATAGGAAAATGCATGATATGGATCATGACATTGCAACAATTGAGAAGCAATCAAGTAACAAGCACACAAATCAAAAAGCAAGAAGCATACAAGGGTGGCCAAGGGTCCATGTAAACAAGGGACATGGGCACATGCCATTCAAAATATAAAGCAAGAATACAAGGCATGTTTAAATACCACATAGACATATAATTAGAGAAACAAATTTGGCACAAGGGCCATACGCACATAAAAGAGTACAAGCAAAAGACATTAGAAAATGTCCTAAGGCACACACATAAGTAAAAGCAAAAGAAATTGACAAATGTCCTAAGGTACATACAAGAAATAATTATAAATTATAAATAAAATCCAAAAAATTATTTTAGGTATGAAGATAAAGCATGTAATAACTGGAAAGATAAAATCACATCTAACTAATCAAAGTAAGAGTGAATGTATACCAGACATGTTTAATACAAGACTAGGTATATGCTAAGAGATACACAAGTGCTAGATACTAGTGAAATGTTGATATAGTAATTTGTATAATATAGTAAGTAATGTACATCATCATGATAACTTAGAGTGTGTAGTGTAGGAATGACATAACTTGGATGGTGTATTCATGTAGAATTTTCTACCAGTGGGTATGTATATCAAAATGTGTCTTAAATGTAGAAGTAGGATATGCCCTCAATGGGTAGAGTGAAGTAAATAAGTAGCTGGATGTCACTAAACACACTCAAATAAGATCATGTGAATCATGGTAATGTAGATAACTCAACATATAATAGCATTAAATAACAAATGTAAGTCCTAGCATGATATTAACAATGTAAAACATGAATGATGCATACAATCGAAATGTTTTTTTGGTTTTTTGTTATATTTGAATGTTTTTGGATTTTTTGAAATATTTGAACTATATAAAATCAAGAAGAAGAGTTTATGTATAAGAAATTATGAAAAGAGATTATGTACAAACATGTAAATAAAGCAATATGTACATAATGATATAAAAGACTAGGCTAGAGGGGGGAAGGGATCCCAAGATGGAGCCCATTGGGGATAGAAATAGAGGAAAGGGTCATGAACATCATAAAATACCTTGAGATCATCATAATAAGTATCATCATATACTATAAAGGCTATGTTCATGGTGTCATTATGCTGAAGGCAAACTTAAGGTTGCTCTAGTGGTCGAGATGTTAACTTTACTCTGGTATGTTTAACCCTACTAGTAGATGACTTTAGTGGAAGTGGTAAAACTAGTGTTGGTGGTGGTGATATAATATAAATAATACCTCGATCTTATAGTTTATTTAATCTCTACTATAAATTTGTACATGAGTTTATATCATGGCTTATAATCTTATGCAAAGTACAAAATGGGCGACCATATTGCTATGATAATCTACTGATAGATCTATGCCTTACTATAGGTAATATGATCAATCCATGATCAAGTAATATCTATAATATAAATTGTGGTTATTACTATGTGCTTCTTGAATATGAATAACTAGCTCTATATCCATAGAGGTAACCATGTGAACTGTATGTGCCAAGTGATCTGTTTGTGATTGTGAGTGTGGAGTATATCCTGAGAGTGTAGTGCAAGATGTTAAAAGTGATGTAGGATGTGGAATGAGAACTCTAGAGTCATCTTGGTACTTTCCTAAGATGACTAGTGTAAATATCAATCCATACAAATAGTCATTTGTGAGTGTGGGTGTCATATCATCATCTGAAGAAGCCTATGAATATGTATCAACATCATGTACATATGTTAACTTAGAATTTACCACAAGGGGTAATTATGATATAAGAGTCTCATCATCTATAGTAGTAGAATATGATACTACTAAAAAAGTATATGTAATTGGTGGAGTAACTATGGAATCAACTAAAACTATTGGTACTACTATTGATGATTGTGGATGTGTACCAAGTGTTATAACTATGAGTGATGTAGTAGCTAGAATGGCTAAAGTTGTTATGACTAGTAGAATATATAGAGCTGAAGGTATGATTTTAAGTGGAGGAGTGAGAGAAGTGATATTCTCTCCAACCTCATATGTATGTATCTGATTAATAGACATGCAATGTGGTAGTGGATGTAATGTGAGATAAGGTGTCCCATTTGATGAAATAGTCAAAGATGACTCTATAGTTTTATAATATCTAAATGGCTAGTTGTCTACTGGACATGTGTATAGATATCCCTCATGGATAAAATTAATACATCAATGGAGAGTAGAAGGAATGCCCCCCATAGTATGTATCTAGGGTCATCCAAGTAAAATATTATAGTGGAGAGGGCCTACATGACCTAAAACTATGTAGAGAGGGTTTTGGGTCCTACCATGATATCCAAAGTACTAGTGCTCAATGTCTATCATGGTATATCATAAAATCATTGAATGTTATTATATGATTTTTGCCATATCTATGCACATGGCAAATAATAATGTGATATTACATATATTAAGTCTAAAACCACTATCAATAAGAACTCTCTTGACTACACTAGTTTTGACTTGAACTTATATGAATAGTGGCTAATTTTGATCAATAACTATCTAAGAAGGCATGTCCTCTCTTTCAAAATAAATTGCATCTTCTATAGTTTTTAAAGTGTTGACCACTGATGCAAAATAGGAAGGTTCTAAATTAATAGGCATATAAGTCTGAGTGAGTGCTTGATAAAGAATGTCCTTGAAGACATTAGATCTCTAAGCAATTCTAACATGGAAATCTTAGTTAGAGTATTTCTCATCTAATCAACAATGTCATATACCTTGTGTAAATCTACCTATGCAAGTGGGTTTGGCTTGGGATAGGTAGGAATAGAAGGGTGATGAGGCTCCTAGCTAGGTGGAGGAGGTAGAGAGACATGTCGAGTAATAGATCTACCCACATTATATACTATCCATATAGGATTAGTAGTAGATATAGGAGGAGAGTGAACATAATTGATGGGTTGAGGTGGTAGAGGGACAAAGGGTGTCAACTGAACTCTTTGGTGCTAGGTAGTGACCTGGGGAAGAGTAGAATGGACCATGCAACATGACTCAATATAGGGTAGAGGATTCAAGGGAGGTGATTCAAGATATGTATTAACATGTTTAAGAATAGATTTCTTAAAATCATCCCATATAATGAAAAATAAGAATGAAATGCAAAGAATTAAACCTTGTACTAACATATGATAGACTTCATTATTCATGTACATGATAGGGCCCATTATGGTTTCCTTATTATTTGTAAGAAGTGTAAGAAATGTTTGTAAATAAATGAGCATCATTTTTTAAATTTGATTATAGATGTAAAGGGATACCTCAAAAATCAAATAAGAGTTAGTACATACAACTAGGGATTTTCAAAAATATTTTTACAAAATACTATGAATTTTTGAAATTGAAAATGAATTTTTGAGTTAAGTATTCAAGGAAAAAAATTAGAGAATTTTGGGAAAGTGTTTGATTTAATGGGACCTAGTAGATGGAACTAGGGTTTTGAGAAAAATAATTTTTTGAAGATTACTATGAAAATTTAAAATTTGAAGTGATTTTCTGATTTTAATATGCAACTAAAAATTCAAAAAATGATTGGAAAATTACTATGAGCTAGTTGATACAACTAGGGTTTGAAATAAATTTATTTTAAAATTTACTACAAAATTTTAAAATTTGAGATAAATTTTTGATTTATATGTGCAAGAAAAAAATAATAAATTATTAGATTAATGCTGGAAAATTACTGAGACCTAGTGTATGTAGCTAGAGTTTGAAATAAATTTATTTTAAAATTTACTCCAAGATTTTAAAATTTGAGAGGAATTTTTAATTTTAATATTCAAGAAAAAATTCAAAAATTAATGGGAAAAATTAGCTAGGAATTTACCCTAGGGTTTCTAGGGTTTTTATGTGAAACTTGAAGTAAGTCAAGTTCACCAAATGATTTGTTAATTTAGAAATAGTGAAGTTTTAATCCTATTTGAAAAATGGGTCTGGGTAGGATAAATAAGTGAATAATATTCCAAATTAAATCTATTGATTTGTGAAATTAAATTACAATTAGACCTTTTTTAAAATAGTAGTGAAAGAGAGAAAATCAAGCTTAGCCTATTCTAGACTGTTCTGACTGAGACAAGGTCTAGAAATTTACATGCAAGACTGGGACACTATCATAAGTATGTTCTTAAACTTCATTTCTTGATTGGATAGGAGTGATAGAACTAGACACCCTAGGATCTAGCACTATATTCCTTCCCTCATTCTATTGTCTTTAAGATTTAAGCTTTTTGGGTTTTATTCCCCTACTTAGTATGAGCCTGTGTACCAATTTTTAGGTCCTTGATGTTAACAAAGATATTTGTAGAGTTGATTATTTGTGTGCTTGTATCTTTTATGTAATTTAAATAAACTTTGGTAAATGGGGAAAAGGGGTTAGTGTGTGTAAGATGTACTGGACGTGCTTTACACCTTGTGTGTGGGTATGCTTCCTACATACCAATACTCTGAGGAGGGATCAATCCATATTTAGTTCTCCCTTTAAAAGTGCTTGGTGCAATAGTGAATGATATGCAAGAAATAATAAAACTAGGTATGCTTGAGATGGCTAGGGACTAGTCTGAATACTTGAATTAGCTTGAAAGTGTATAAGCTAGCTGTATGCAAGGAATAGGGAAGATTGCTTGAGTGGTCTTGCTTGTATTCTTGCTTTCTTGAATGATATTTTCCAACCCTTTCCAAATGATCTTTAAATGGGATTATATAGGGATCTATTGGTCATGAGTTAGATGGAACCAGACTAGGCCAACATAATGAATAATAGGAATCGATAAAAAATGGTAATCTGGGCTCGAATTATGATTGGACAAGAGCACTAAAAAGGGGACACTCTAGGGTCTAGTGCTATAGTCCAACTTTGGCACTATTGTTTTGAGCAGATGAGACTTAAGGGGATGGATTATTCATGAAGACAGGGTCTTGGCTCAACTGGGATCAAGTTTAGAAAGCCATGGATGACTAGGAGTCAGTGAAAACAACCCTAAGAGGGTTTAGAGAGAAAGTAAGAGGGACCTAAAGGTTGGGTGTCTTTAACCATGCTCAAGTTACCAATTTTTGAATTTTATATGACTACAATCATATTTATTCAAGGTTTAATGTCCATTTTCCATTCTCAAAGTACCAATATATATGTGAGGATCTTAGGCTTCTTTTTGGGTGTATTTAACCATGATCAAGTTACCAATTTTTACATTTTATATGACTACATTCATATTTATGCAAGGTTTAATGTCCATTTTCCATTCTCAAAGTACCAGTCTATATGTGAGGATCTTAGGCTTCTTGACTGTGCTATAGGTGAACATTAGGTGCCTCTTGGATATATTATAAAAAAATTGAATTCATGATGACAACTCAAGAGATCCAAAGTCTTCTCATACCTCTAATCTCCATTTATTAACACTTCTATGCATCATGGATTACTGAGTTTTAAACTTAGCTGTAAGTGAGAATTTGTCCTTTGTATAGATTACAGGTGAACATTTGGCATGAAATAAACCTCTAATAATCTTAGACTCATATGTAACCTAGATTTTCTTATGAATATAAATTACCTATGATTCCTATCACAAACTTCCATGGGTCTACTGAGCATATGATAAGCAAAGGATTATCAACTCACTTAAGTCACTGAGCACTATATGTAAGCATGTGACTGTAGGTGAACATATCTAAAAGTCATTACTTGTATGTTTGAATTTTTATTAATTAACCTATTTAATAACATATATCATTAGTCATACTAGTTCTAACCAAATTACTCTCCATATCAAACACTTCTTACATCCCCTTCATAACTCATATACTTTGAAACCTGACTAACTATGTATGATCCTACCTTAACTGTGTAGATCTATTTAAAGGGTAAATTTATTTTTGATTAAAGGAATAAAATTTAATTACCAATAATTTTTAATCTTCAATAGGGTGTGTAATTGTATTTAACCTCATGTCCTTAAGGACCATGGTGGATCTTTCACCCAAATTGCCCTATTTCCAATAGTTAACTTGTAGGTGATCTCATTAGGTTTGGTAACTATGTGTTTGGTGTTTAAAGAGTGAACTAATGTTCCATGAAAATATTTAGTAAGTTTGTGGTATTTTATATTCTTATTTATTCCATGAGACTCCTCAAGGCCTCTTGTTGGCTTTAATATTTCAACCTAATAGTGCCACCTATTTCCTTTGGCTTGCATAATAGGCTTGATATGGCTAGATGAGGGTTGATTTGGATAGTGATCTAAGAGTAAGGATGGTTAGTGTGAAAGGAAAAATATGGAGATAGGTAAAATAATTTAAAGCCTTATTTAAGGATGAGGATAATGTATATGCCTTTGAGACAAATTTAAGATTCTCTCCAAGTACCTATTTCTATTTGCAAGGTCACTCAAAGGTACTAGACAACCATATGAAAATATGACTTGAAGGGGATATTTTTTTATTGATGATAGCTCAAATGAATTTTTTGAAAGTAATAAAGTATTAATAGGATTCCAAGGGACTGTTACACAACCATGACCACCATTCATATTCACTATTAAGCCTTGAGAACCTTGCAATATATGGAAAACTATATGTAGTCTGTAGACAAAGAAAACAAGGAGATTCTTGTCACTCTCACCCTCACATGTGTGAAATAGGAGTGAAGGGTGTAAAAGAGGGCATATAATTATCTTATAAACACATACCAAACATTATTCTACATAAACTCTTTGAAAAAGTACCAAAACCATTACTTTTTTGAAAACCTGCATAGATGATGAAGGGAATTAGAGTGTCTAGTTTGTTAATGTTTGTTCATATAGATAAGAGCATGAATTATTTGAAAAAATACATGGTTAATGAGGTCAAGGGACCTCTTTACTATCCTCAAAGTCTCAACCTTGACATTCTCTCTCCTACTTATACTAAGTGAAACCTTGAAAGAGTGTCTGAGTTACCAAAGAACCCAGTGAGGAGAGAGTAATGGTTTTGGACTTGTTATTTATTATTTGGACCTAGAACTTCTTAAAAACATTTGACATAAAATATACTACAACACTTGAATCCATCCTATATGGACATGTCTGTATAAGGCTGTACAATTTATAAAAAACCTAAAAAATTTATTTCTTCACCATTTTCTCCATGTTTCTGAGTTAGAACAACCATTTTAGGGAAAATAGGGGGAAAAAAAGATAATAATGTTTCAAATTTAGTGGTATGACATGAGTAGTTTAAAGGGTACCTTTTGGCATGTGTGGGGACCATGTCACTAGTGGGGAGGTGGAAATGAGTCTTAAAAGGAACTTTTTATGGTATGAAATGCTTAGTCATGACTAAAGATAAAAAATGGGACTTATTTAAGACCTATTAATGTGATGAAACTCCATGATATTCCATTTCTAAGGTTTTAGAAGTCATATTGACTCATATGAGGTGATTTGAGGGGAATTTGATGCTTAAGGAGGGGTGATGAAGGTTTGAAAAGGCTCAAATGAATAAACCAAGGACAATGACATTGAACACACCAACAAACAATTGTGCAAGCATATATCTTAAATTATAGACCACTCCCTCAAAGGATGGCTATCTAAATTATAAAATACAGTGGAAAACTTCTCACATTGATAAATTTTATAAAAGCTTGCCTCTAAAAGTAAAATCCCTAAAGAAAAATTTAAAGTATCCTAAGAAATCTTCCCACATTGATCAAATTTCTCAAAATTCATATACTTCCCACATTAGTTAGTCTATATAGAAGGTTATAAGTTTAGCCTTACAGCTCTGAAACATGAGATGAGACTTATATTCCTAATAAAGTAAGATTTAACCTACATCATTTGAAAATCAAATCCATACTAATACCCTTCTAAGGGGTCATGAACTTAATTGATAAAGGGTTTATAAAAGTAATTATTAATTGTAAAAAAATGAGGCACATGCAGATGCAACAAGTTGTTTATATTTGGTTAGGGTCCAAGCTAATAAGGAGTCATAAAAACCTCCTTTATTATTTATCATAATCATAAAAAATTTAAGCAAATTTAATCAAACTATCCTTTGTTTAAATTTATTATCTATCCACAAATCCTATAAAAGTCAAATTATAAATAATTAGTAATTATAATTTAACCCATTATTATTATCCATAAAAACATAAATCAAAATTTAAAATACATAATTTTATACCATCATATAAATCACATAATAAATCTATAACCATGGCAAATATTAAATACATCACATAGTCTAAATTTATAAATCACATCACATCAATACATAATATAAAAACATATAATTCATTGCTAACTGATAATCAAGAATCAAGAATTTGTATATATATAACTCATGAACATACATCATCAAAATTCACAAAGTATAGCAGTATACAAAATGGATCTATGTCCAGTATAATGTAAAAACTATTACTAATAAGTAAAATGAATACAACTCAAATGGATGCTATGTTCATCCCCACCTCTACCACCACATCCATCCCCTCCTCTATCTCCCCCTCTATCCCTGCCATCTCTCCCCTATACTAAACTCCCCAAGCTAGCCAATCTACCCAAAGTACATCATGATGATATTTATTATGTCAATACATAAGTAACATATCAAGGTACCTATGGAAACTAATCTAACATGATCCTCTCATAGTTTCAGAGATCTACAACAATATCTTAATATCTATCTAGGCTCACTATACCTACCTACCCTATATTAGGTCCTACTCCCCTTGTACCTAGTTTCCATATAACCACCCTAAAACCTCCCCTCAATCTATCCATCTCTACCTGATATCTATCATAATCTCACACTACTTGATCATGACTCCCCTATCGTACCTATAGATGAACTTGTAAATAATCATAACTCCCTTATATCTCTAACAAAGTCCCCTACATTGTGTCCACCTATCCCTATAGTGCATCATACTCTACCATTGGTGTATCATGCTTTATAATAATTGCCTATAAATCTACCTCCCTTGGCTCTTATTCCCTACCTCCTCCATCTCCACATCTCTTATATCCTAATAAGGTTTTAATAATCTCTATTTCCTCTCTCCCAGTTGATCCCCCCAAGATAATGAATATGATAAGGTGCATCCTGCATCATCCACCTCTGTGGCTACTGGATCTTACTTTAGTCCTACTTATGGATCAAGATAATGGGCCTATGGTATCCCATTCTCTATATCATCCCTCATATATAGATATGGTGCATCTAGGATACCTTATACTAACCCAAAATATCTCCTCACCCTCTCAAACTAAAAAAACTCTAGGTGTTATATTCTCCTCTCCCATAACCACCTATCCTACTATCTTATAGCTAGTTTAACTCCACCCCAAACCATGATAGAAACCCCACATATGGTCTTCAGATCACATCCCCCTCCTGTAACCCATCCAACATCCACTAATAATATGTTAGGTTGCATACAATACCATTAGTGAAAGGTCTCACGAGATCTTTTTTATATCAAAAGAAGCCCACACTAAATTCTATGTGGTACCATCATGCCCCCAGAGTGCCAAGTGGGTGAACTAATCTAATGTGATCGTACACCCAAAAATTCAAAATAAAGGTTGCATCCAATCTAAACATTCATTATGTCCTCTAACCCCATATATCTCTATAAACCTATGATTAAAGGTAAGGAACCCATGAAAATACTATGTGAAGCTCCCACATGTCTACTATAACACCAGTCAAACTCCAAGGAAACTAACCTCCCTTGAAATCTAGTAATGCATAGTAGTAGATGGCCAACATCATCATAATCATGACTAGTATACCCTTTGCATATTCCTTGTATAATACCTCAAAAAAAAAAACCCCAAAATTGAATGTGATGTCTATGACATCCTCTCTATATAGTCATGCTAGTGTTGCTACCCATCCCTTCTCATCTACTGACACAATTGCTACATCCTGCACTGGTAGTCATAGTATATGGTAGATATCCTCCACCATCATTTTATACTCCCTTATGGGTATCTAAAAGGTCCTTGTAGTCACATCCCACTACTCCAATGCTACCAATAGACCCAAATTTATGTGCACATGATGATAGTGGTGTAATCCTTTAAAACTAATAGCCTCCATGTGCTCCTAGTCCTCATCACTCATCTGGTCTTGCAACCCCTCTAATAGTGGTGGAAACTGATCCCACATCATCAATTGAGTATGTTCCTAAAATCATAGGTCAACCTTCATAATTTTGTATTGTATACTCCTAACTCTCTTAACCTTTTACTATCCTAGCTTAAATTAGTGATGATCTTATAGAATTGATATCAATACTCAAGGATCGATGTTGATTATGTATTGATTGATGATGATAAAAAAGATATCAATGTTTATTACATAGAAATAAACATCAATCCCTACATCTTTCCATACTTCTATCCAAAAATCCTAAAAATATTCAAAAAAACTTATCAAAAATCAAAACCTACCTCATCGTGAGATTGATGTTACCTCCTCTACCTAATTTTTGTAGCCTCTATCATCCATACTTATCCTAGACATGTAAATAGGTGTCAAATTTTTTACTCTCATGTACATGTTCTCAATTGAAAATGAGTGCATAACATGTTAGGATTACTATTTATATCACCTAGAAATTGATGTCAATTCTATTATGATTAACATCAATTCTATGCAATCGATATCGATCTATATAAATCAATATTGATCATCTCTATTTGGCTCATTATTTGCACTACTTGAAAATTTTGCACATCCTTCTTATCTTGACCTAAGGCTACCTAAGCTATATTTGTTACAACTATCCTATTACTTATTACCTTACCTTATTGGCTAGTGGCCATAGACTCCTTATTGGTCCCATAGCCTTTAAGAGGCCTACACTCATTTAACATAATAACCCCTATGGATATTCAAAGTATACCTTATCTTAAGAATAATTATCTCTAGGCAGTGCACATGTTAGCAAACTAGATGCTTTGGTTAAACCATGCTAGAATTTATTCTCTTTATTGCCTTTTATTGAGACCACTTATTCATATTTATGGTAATCCATTACTTATTTGTATTGGGGAAATTTTAATTGGATATCCCACATCTTATTTATGCAACATTATACTTCATTTCTACCCTTGCATCCTTGAAACTCATTTACTATCGATATTATCCATTACCACCTCATTTCAAACTCATCACCACCTCATTATACTTCACTAGTTACTAGTTGGTAGACATGTCAGATCAAAGATTTTGCCACCCAAAAGGATGCCACAAAAGTAGACACATTGAATCAAAGATTTTGCCACCCAAGTTGGCAAATGAGTAAATACAAGATCAAGATACAAATATGGGCTACTAGAGCAAACCCTAAAAATTCATCTACTACCAATAAATATTGGTTTAACCTCTCAAAATATTTCAAACATATATTTTCATCTTATTCATGATCAAGAGATTAGGTAGAATGTAGATCTTCATTTGAGATTATGGTTATATGAAAACCAATAAATGGGATTGGTTTTCATCTATAGTGGACCTATGTTCAAAGTTTGGAGTAATGATAGAATGGTGATAGAGAAATAAGTTAGCATAGGGGTAAAGTCTTCTGATAATTGTGTTCTGAAGGGACACTAGAAAAATGAGCTCAAGTGACTATCTAAATAACGTAAAGGATATATCAAGATGAGGTACAATGTGACAAGCTCATTAAGTAGATGGAGAGTTTGGAGGTTAAAAGGGCCAAATGGAGCATTCAATTAAGTTCCAAAAAGTCTTTGGGGACTTTCCCATTCTAATGGATCATGACTCACCATTTTCAAAGGATTCTTGTCTTTTAGCATATTTTCTAAGCCAATGAGGGGCTTGGAGCTATTTGGAGCTAAAAAATGGCTAATTGGGAGGTAAGATTAATGATAATTAATCAAAAGGTGGTTGGGAATCCATCAAAGTGGTTGGACCCCATTTATTGATCACTATTTTGCTCACTCTTCTCTCTCTCTCTCTTCCTCTTTCTTGTATATCACCCATTTTCTTCCCCATTATAAAGGGGATACTCATTTGAGACTCTCTCTCTCTCTCTAATTTTATATAGACTCTCTAATTTTAGAAAGAAGAGAAAGAGACTGTTATTTGACAAGGCAAGACCCTATCAAAAATTTTAAGAACTACTTCTTGATAAATAAGATGATTTTTTACCTATCTCTTGCCTTCAACTAGTATCTAGTAATCTTGTGCATGATGAATTTGTGAAGGAGATTCTTCCATATTTGTTATCCTTCTTCTTTCCTCTTTTATGGTGTTTTCAATCTATTTGTAGGTTTGAACTTGTGTTCTTTCTTCCATTAAATGATTCTTGGCATGAGTCTTAGAATTCCTCTTTGCTTCCTTGATTGCTTGGTAAGCCTAGTTCATGTAATACTTATGTAATTAGCTAGTTTGTGAGGTTGAGTGAGAAAAACTTATCTTATGTTGATATAGTTTTGGTTTCAAGATTATGTGAGTGTCTCATTTAATTTGGTGCATCACCTTTTAGCTTCCTTAGTAACCATATTCCCCCTTTCTAACCCTTTTCCTAGTAGAATCTTTAGTCTAGGTGATCTATCAAGAGGAAACTTGCCTTCTTTAGAGGTTCAACCCAACTATAGGATACCCATAGCTCGGGGTTATTCCCATTGTGTGACTCAGTTAGGGAGAGCTTGAAGAACTCCCCCCATGGGTGCAAACTAATGCCACAACACACACACATTTTTTTTCTCTTCATACTTCCCATATTGATCTAGTATGATTGATTAACTTTATTGTTCAATTTTTTATACCATTGGTTTTCATGTGTTTTCCACTTTATTACAAATTTTCATACTTCCCAACTTGATATAATATGAATTTTATCTCTTTTAATTTTTGAAATTCTTATACATGGTTTAAAAACATTTATTACCTATTACTTTACCATTTTTGGTTTCTCATATTTATTAATATTTTATTTTTACACATTTCCCATTGTGATATAATGTGTATTATATTTTATGATTATTTATATTTTTCCAATTAATTTTGATTTTATTTTAACCTTGCATGTGTATCACATAATTTTATAAAATAAAACAATACATCACATATTTCACATAGCACATACAACAAAAGTAAAATATATGTGCTAGAAAGGAAATACATCCATACATCCATCCATCAAGACATACAAAGCATAGACCAATAAATGTCCATATAAATATATATAACATGAGTTCCATACAATATAATACAAAATTAAATATTGACAACTCTAAGGTTGTGTTTCATCATGTCTATTTTGTGGTAGATCCATGCTACCCATGGATGCCTGTGAGTGATCTTTCTAAATGGTATGCTTTAATGAGGTAGTTCAAGATCTCAAGACATCAATTTTTCCATGTAGATTGGCCACCTGGGCTTTCACATCTCCAAACTCTATAGTGGTCACCATATAGGTGCCTCACTCCTATGGCAACACATTTCAAGCTTGAGCCTCTCTCTTTCCTACTCTTATAGGTGGCTATAATCTATCTCCTTACATCTATAGCTATTGAGTAGCCTCCCCCACTAATATAAACTAGGTATCATAAGCTAGGGTATATGGTACCATAGGGTCTACCAAGGTGGATGTATCATAATGTGACAACACCCCATCCAAAATATCATGGTGTGTAGCCACAATCATGGCTCCCCATTTAATCTCCTACACTATAGTACTTGCAAAAAACCAAATATACATCAGATCTCATATATGTATATATCCCAAACCATATATCTATCACTAAATGTATAACCAAAAATGTAACTAGTGATCTATGTTAAAAACTCATCAAATAAAAACATTTCTCACCAATGCCAGTATCACCAACCATAGTCTCTCTATCAGCTTGATCACTGATTACCTCCTTTGTCAATTACCTCTGTATAAGTGAAAAATTAAGAGTCACCATTTGATCCTATTACTATGCACTCATCGTTAGCCTCTTTATTTACTAGCTATGTCCAAAATATACCTTAGGATCACCATGTATGACTACTCACACATGTGTCCCCTCTCACTAATTGTGCTTCCATCTCTTATGATCTTGAGGGGGACACTGTCAACCCTGTTATGGATACAATCTTGTATATTCACCCTTAACATCCATAACTACAACATCCTACACACCAAGCCTCACCACCTCTTACTAATTCACCTAACCTATCCATGGTGTCACTCACCAAGGCATAATAACATGTATCTCTATAGGCACCCATGCATCTCCTCACCCTCTTGAGTCTCTAGCATGCCATGGCCAATAAGTATACACCTTTAGAGGGGGTGTCAGATGTGAGAGGCTAGATACTAGGGTAAATGAGATACTAAATGTGGCTTCATATATAAAATACAATGACCATTGATCCAAATGAGTTCTAAAATAGTAGTAACAATATCCCAAGTCAACCATATGGTAATAATATCCGTGTAAGGCTACCACACTATCTACCTTTGTGTCACAATCTATAAATTTAGGACATGGGGCATGACATGCACTACATGATCCTACCTCCATCATACCACCTGAGGTAACCTATGATGGGGTAACCTAGTCAACCAATATGTAATTAATCTCTCATATATCCATGTACTTAGTAAAATAATAGAGCCAATCATCTTCTACCCTTAGGTCAACATACCATATATATTGTGTATGATCTATACCCAAATGATAAAGCCTAAATCATAAAATACACCCTACTCTAGGATGGACTAACATAAGGCTACTATGTATAGTGATACATTCCCATCCAATTTGTGACTCAACCCACATGTTATCACAAGTCCTATCAAGGCCTTTTGGATATCTAGAATGGCCCAAATATATACATCAAACAAACTAACTTGTAACCTAAGATGAATCCTATCTAAGCCTATCAACCAATAGGATAGGGCCCAAATTTCATCCTTCATCTCTAGTGCATCACATATAATATGATTCCTAACAGTGGTAAGTCCAAACAAAGAATGGATATCCTCCAAGGTGAGTCCCACCTCTGTGGTAACCCCCTCTACCTCCCATCAAAAAGTGTTGGTCAGTTGCTGCCATGCTCTTAAGAACATGATTATTAGATCAATAATAAGTGGGATCCTCCTAATATTCATGATTCTTTTAAATCCCAATACAAATATCCAAGCTTGATCAAAATCTAAAAATAACTCTAATAAATCTGGTAGCCATGATGCATCAACCAAATGCTAAAATATCTATCACCTCTATAAAATATCAAACAAAAAAGAATGAATTATATCTCGATGTAATAATCATAAAATAAATTCTTAAATATTCTTAAAATACTAAAAATTAACTACTCTATTAACCTATTTTTCATATTTTTCCTTTTTTCTACATAATCAGCCCCTCGATACTAAATCAGCCTTATCACCTCTTTACCATACTAAGTCATCCCATAACTATATAATTGGCCATAATTGTATACACAATCATAATTTTTGATACTAAATCAACCCTTTCCTATACTTCACATACTATAATAGCCCTCTACCACATTTTTGGCCTCCTTTAACATACTATATTAGCCACATATTACTTATTACATCATCAAGAATGTACTATGTGAGCCATTTCTATTTTTATAACTGTGATAGCCCTCTTCTATGAAGTCAACCATCCTTAAAAATACTAATCCATCCCTATACTATGCAGTATCCTACCTTGGGTTCCCTCACCTTTTCCAACTGAGTCGGTAGGGTTGACTCTGTTCTTAATATATGTTGACTTTTCAACCATTTACCATAAATGCCTTAGGTATTTATTGGCCTAATTATTTCCTACCTAATATCCCATTTTACCTAAAAATTACCTAGGGTGATTTTCAGTAGATATTTTTTTCCAATATCTATTTTTATATATCTAAATTAATTTCAATTAAAATTAACACAAAATTTGAAATTAATGCATCATTTACCTAAGTTGCATTGGTTGTAGCCACTAGATGTCCTCCACATTGAAGCTCTTGTCTCCTCACCATGATGGATCTTAAGACTCAAATAGGTCTCTTAGAGAAATATTTTCTTAGAATAGTAAAAATAACAAATGAATTAATTTTTAACCTATTTATATTTTACTATTCAAAATTATTTACCTATCAATTATTTACCACTAGATTCCATTTTTCACCCATAAATTTAATTTTACTAAATCTTTTTCTAAAATTAAAGATGTTTTGGAATCCTAACATCGTAGAAACAATTTCCACATATTACATGTATATTATTCAAATTTTTTAGTTTTTTGCTTATTTTATAGGTTCACCTAATGTTCCTTACATTAGATACCTTCACATTTGTTTCACTTCCTTCTTATTATACAACACTAAGGTAAGTAACAATATGTATTTTTCCATTATGTCCTTTCATTTATCTTATTTGATTCTTATTACAATTTACTTATCTCAGAATTATGTGTTGCTATGTTCTTTTGTCAAATCACCATCCCATGTTGTAACTGCATGACACATGATGAGCTTCGAGTGAGGCATATTTATACACAATATTTTAAAAATTTATCAATTATTGATTATTTGTCTCTTATAGGAATGTATTGAGTATCAATCTCTCTAAGCACATGCATTAAAGGGTGCATCGAGAAATGGGTGGGTAGACCATTGGTGCTTCAAAATATTGTTGTTACATATACCACCACTTGAAACCAACATAAACCTATCCTATACATTTAGCTAAGCTTTGACACATCCCTTACCCACTCCTCCAAGAAATTTAATTCCTTAAATACCCCCTAATACAAAACCTATTTTTATCATTTACCAAATAAATTTGGCCTAGGAAGACCTTATTCTTAAAATATAAGCACGTTACAAGATTAGGTCAGCTCCAACTGACCTAGTTTGGGACCTAACTATATTTATTAGAAAATAGGGTCAATTGAGACAAATTTGTGTGATAAAAATTCAAAAGAGTTTAGGGTAATATACAACTATATAAACACATATTTTTCACCATTTTCATAGAGGGAGTGATAGATATAATCATTTATTTGTGTATATGCTTATCCACCATTATACTTGAGGAACCATTGTTTAGGGTTTCATACTTCTTTTAGAGAGAAGAATATTGTCTTGTGAAAAATTAGGATTCAATAGGAGGTCCTTAGATAAAATTTAGTCCATTATCCATCCTTAGTTTCTTTAACATACACAACATCTTAAAAAGCACCATTGGCCAAGGGAGAGATTGAGGCTCAATGAGTTCATATTCAAAGGTAAGTATTCCTAACTATTGCTCCTAATTATTAAGTAGATAGATTTTCATTTGTTAGATTATGAATATGTTCCTCTCTCCATGTAGTAGGATTACCTCTACATTTAATTGAGTAAATTTCTTCTTTACATGTTTACTTTGATGTTTATTACCCCATTTTGTGCTACATACTTTGGTGAGCACTAGATTAGATTAAATTTACTTTGTATTTATTTTGATAAGAAAAAATAGGACCTAGCTAAGGTTATTTTGTTGTATTTATTGACTAGAGGCTTTGTAACCCTCTATAGTGATATTATGTGGTAAGAGACCCCTTAGTTCTAGTAGATCCATATTAGTCATGATCCTGATTGTCTAAATATACCAACAAGTAGAAAGGCTAGTGTGATTTTTTTTTTTGAGCTAAGATTGATTTGTAGATCAGCTTCACTTTCCCTTTTTATACAATTCCTATTGGAGGTTATTTCTCATACCCCACATTGAATAATGTGGTATCCAAATCATAACCACCCATTCTTCCTCCTAGCTATATGCTAGCTAATATGCCCCCACATATACTCCACCATTGAGAGCACCAATTAGTACTCATTATTATAACTATTTACCACCTTAATATCATATGTTATGAAATTTTTCCTATTTATACCAATATTTTTTGACATAAATCTTCACCCTCTCAACCCATACCTCTTTCTTCTAGTGACTTTATCCCTACATCTTACCCAACCCATCTCCTTTAGGATCATCCTTTCATGTCTTTGGAATACTTTAGTGCCATAAGGACCTATGAAAAATATTTGAAGGAATCCCTCAACCTAAACATAATAGGATTCCTCTTACCATGTCCCATGCCTAAACTCCCCGAATATAAGGGGGAGGGATATCCCAATGTACATGTGAAATCATATACAACTTCAGTTTGATCAATTCTACCTTGGGATGGGGTAGTTTCCAAGATGTCCCCAAAGAATCTTGAGGTAATTATGATAGATTGGTATTATAACCTCCCTAATTCCTACATACACTCCTTCAAACAACTCATGGCTAAGTTTGTCAAGGTGTTTCACATAAATAAAGTACTCAAAATTGGCATATGGGAATTATTGCATATTAAGTAAGAATCCAATGAATCTATCACCCATTTTATTATGAGATGGTGAGAAATATTATAGTTTTCAGCTAGTGCCCCAAACATAGGCCCAAGGGAGATGTAAAATCTCTTTTTACATTATCTAAACAAGGAAATGATGGAGGATGCCAAGAAATTAACTTATAGGTCCTATGAAGAAGTGTTTGAGAGTGATATTATAATATATTAGGATGCCATCTATACCAGATGTAGAACTTATGAATTCAATGGGTGAATGATTTACCCTAACCAAATAAATGGGGTTATCAAAATTTAAACAAAAAATATATAATAATCAAGGACCAAAGTTTTTGAATAGAAACTATAATGCCACTACATATGGTGTGAAGGATTAGGCCAAAAAGATAAACATGTAAAACAACAACCAAAATTAACCCATGAACAATAAAAATGTCAATAAAAAAAATGGGGATATGAGGAAATAAAAACCTCTACCCATTGTTCATGCAATAGATTTACACCATCCTACACCTCAAATAATCAATTTTAGAACTAGTTTCAAAATAAATTTCAAAATGTTGACCAAATCCCATAGTTCTAAAAACAACATAATTATCAGAGTAATAACCCATATATATTTGGTAAATAAAACAAAAATATAAGGCCTAAGGATTAAGATCCAAATGTATATCATCTTTTCTACATAATAATTGGTCACGATACTCATTCTTTTAGGAAGTTTAAAAAATTCATCCAAATACTTGCAGACCAGCATCAAACCTTTAGAGACATGTTCCTAGGGAATGCTACTACAAACCCCCAAAATTCATCAATAGGTCATGTGGTGGCCAACAATTAAAATTCTTTCATATACCAAAACCCATTTCCTAACCATCAATAATGAAACATCTAAAACCATCCGTATGATAGCCCAACTAACTAGCATTTTATAACTAGAACCCATGATGGTGAAGCTTCCACCTTGACACTGAGTAACCCAAATATAGACCCCAAACTAGGATCTCAAGGGAAAAATAGAATAATAAGCATCATATAATTAGAAACATATGAATATGTAAATTTCATCACTCACACAAGGGAGTACCAACTAATAATTCCCCTTTCCATAAAAATCTTGGAAAATGAAACCCAAACCAATCTTAGACCCATGGGAAATTATGATTTAGTTGCAAATATTATGGAGAAATTTTCCAATATGTCATTTATAGATATACTTAAAAACTCTTCTGCCCATTGTTAGACATTAATTAATGCCTTAGGTCTAGGGCATATAACTAGTCTTTATATGTAATGAGCTAGGATTGACCTATAACTTATCCTATCTAAGAGATTCAAACTCAAATAAGGTAATCAAATAGAGCCCATTTATACTTAATGTATCAATATATGACTAAATATACCCACTAAACCTATAAATAGGATAACTTATCACATAACATCAGTGGAAAGGGTTCTAAAGCCTCTAGGAAATCAATATAATTAACTAACACTAACTAGGTCTTCTAATATTAGAATTAATCTAATCTAGTATTGCCAAAATAATAATAATAATAAAAAAAAAGGACAAGGAAACATGGTAGGAAAATGAGGGCCTAGGTTACTATATTCACCCATAATTTACATGGTGTGACATTCTCAGTTTAATGTGTAATGATGATGTTGTGATCTCCTAATTTGTTCTCAAAGTGGGTTCTATCTAACACCCTAGTTATTTTACCTCCATATTTATTTATTAGACCCCTCAAACCCCATTTTGATCAGATTTGATGGTCTCTTTGAGCTTATTTTAAGAATATTTTAAGGGAGATGAAATCACCCCTCCCAATGATGTAACTATCACGGTCTATTATGGAATCATCCATAAGGTGATGAAACAACCATGGTGGTTTTGAAACTCTATGACAAAATTATCACCAAAAGGGTGGTTATATCATCCCATGTGGGCATTCTATTCCTAGGAGTGGTATTTATGTCACCAGGACTAACAGTTGTATAAATGGCCCTTATAAATAGGGTTGGTTTTGTCACCTTTTATCCATATTCTAATTTTAGCTCATGTAACTCAAAAATTATTGCATTTTACATGATTGTTGTTGAATTTATTATTCTTGGCACCTTGAGTTCACATCTATGCTATACTAACTCACTCCATTTTATATTTTTTATATTTTTTAATTTTTAAGTCTTTCCTAAGTTATACTCCCAGTTTAATTGAGTTAAACTCACCCTTACAATTTCCATTCCTCTCATACAAGTATTCCATTTTTAGATGAATTTTAGATATAAAAATTTGCATTAAATCTTGGAGTTTTGAATATTTCTACAACCATAACCTGCTTACCATTGATTTTGAGATTTTATTTGATCATTTTCATGCTAAACTACATAATTAAAAGTAAGGAGAGATATTATTTATACAACCAGATCCTTACAAATAGTGTTCTTAACTAGCCATAGTTAGTTATTATCTATTTTTTTATTGGTTGCACAACATGCCCCATTTCATACTAAAATGGGGACCCTTTTTTAACTCTAGTATCTAGTCCTTTTTGTCTCACTAAAATGTTTAGCTTGTAGTCAATTATAGAGGTTTATCTGATTGAGATATACTTGATTGACAATCCACTAGATGATTAATTAGAAGTCTCTAAACCTACCCTTTTTAGTGTCTTTGCATTTTTTTGGTTCAGTCCAATCTTCCATATAAGAATGCATTTATTTAAATATTCAAATTTGCATAATCCTATTAAGTCTTGGTATATCTTCATGCTTGTGTTTTTAAACATATTTAAAGCTTATTAGTTATGTCATTTTTCCTTAGTTTTATACAAATTATCTAACTTATATAGAGTTTATAGCTTATTTTACTAAGAAATTGAGTCTATTTATGTTTCATTTTAATTAAAAATGGCTAAATGTTTATACATTTTTAATTCTTTACTTAGTAAATTTTATAAAAATGGATTGAATTAGCTTTGGATTGAATAAAATGATTATGTTATTTCATATTTTAATATTATACTTAGTCATTTTTTAACTTTGGGATTTATCATTTTAGTTTGAATTTTCATAGCCATTTATTTTCAAATATTTTCTCATAAGTTTTTACACATGTCAAAATCTCAAAGCTGAGCAGATTTGGATATAAAATCTCTTAGAAATATGGCTAAGTCTTTCAAATATTCCAAGCCCTAAGATCATGCCATATGGCACAATCTTAACAACCTAGAGCCTTAGAGCCTTGGAGGCATTAAGCCATTAAAACTCAAAACCCTGGTAGCTTGGAGCTTAGAATATTAGAGGAATTTAAGTATTAAGACAAATTTAATTGACTCATGGTATTAAAGCCCAGATAAGACACAACATGGTAGATTTTTAGAAGCCTAAAACCTTGGGGGCATGAATCCATTAAACCTCAAAAGCTTGGGATCATTACACTATTAGCCTAAATAATGAAGAGATTGGGAAGCCAAGGAAAGGACACATGGTGATGATGGAATCCTAGACATAAAGAACCTAGTAGAAATAAATATGTCATGTGGTCATGGATATGATAATAGTAAATAATGAAGCAAATCCTAAAATGTTGATGAACTTCCAATTGGAAAAATGGGACTCATAAGAGCAAGGCCAATATCACAATAAAGGAAAAGGAAGGATAAGTTGAAGATTAACCATGTGGAAACAATATGTCAAAGTAAAAGACACACTGGCTATGTAGATAGTAAGGTACTATGTCAAACTTGATGACTTGTTTGGCCATCCAAACCATCAATATCTAAAAATGGATTACACATCTAATTTAATTTGTAGAATCAAATTGTAGTTGGTTTCTAACCAACAAATGATAAAAAATGTGGAATAATTCAATGCATGACTGAGCAAAAACATGAGTCATGGTCATAGCATGCACACTGGGATTAAGTGTAAAGCATAAAATACAAACATTTACATTAAAGAGGTATGATTTCAACTATATATAATGTCGGTGACTAACAAGATCGATGCAATATCAACTTCATTCTTTTTAGGAATTAATCCCCAAGTCAATAAGGCACAGTCCGTGATGTTTTCATGATCAAATTAACTATGAATTCATTCCCTATGTATCTTAAGTGGATCCTCCAAATTGAATTTTTATAACTACCCCATTAATGGAAAAATTTGAAACTCCTTAGGTTTGTGCACCTATATAAGATCAAATCTTGTGTTGTAATAAAGTCTAGCTCATTTTAGATTTAATGAGAGTAGTGGACCAAATTATCTAATTCTCCATAGTTAGTTGGATATAAATTTTAATGCTTTTATAGAGTAATATTTTCCTTGATGATAAAAAAGTGAAGATTGTAATAAATGAATACTATAATTCTTAGTATTGATTAATAAAAAGGAAATATCTTGATACTTTAATTGTTGTGGAACCAAAAATTCATGTCTTACACATGTATATGGTGGTTATGATCCTTCTTACTCCCAAAAACTTTTCCCCATACTCTCACACCATCATCTAGTTGGAGTTGTGCTAGGTTTGTCTCAACTAAGGATTTGTTTTATGGGATTTATGTAGTCAGAAAACTTATCTTCATCTTCACTACAACATTCTTTATTTTCTCTCTCCCTTTATTTTACATTTTATTTTATATTTGTTTTAACTTAGATCTTGGGTATCAATGAATGCAATATGTTGTTAGTTCTTATAATGATTTCTTAACCTATGTTTATTGTTATTGTTGCACTTTTGTATCTATGTGTGTAATGAAAATGTTTAAATCCACTATAGTTTATTCTTGATATGTATGCTAGTTACCTAAGAATTAGTCCTTTATTTAATGCATATGGTTAGTATGAAGTACTCTAAACATGAACCTTATATAGAATGGTCATAATGAGTTGATTAGGTTACCCTGTATACCATGACCTGATAACCAAGACAATGGGGATATCTATAAATGCTAATATCCTTTTAGAAGAGATAGGGCCTAACAACCCATGCCTAAGTTGGCATGTCAAAATACCTCCCAATAAATTAGCACTCGAAGGAGGTATGTGTTATATTTTTAGATTTATATACTATTTTTAAGGGCTTTTACTTAGTTTCCTAGCCCAATACTGGCCTTTACTTGGCTAGTTAGACGTTACATCCTTGTTAATATCCATGATTTTCCTAAATATCCATATGAATTTTAATCTAAGTAGATACGTAGTGCGATCTAAATTATAGAGGATCACCTTTAGGGATTTAAATATGCCATAGTCATAACTTAAATCTGGCATGAGGATGTCACTTGTTGCCTATTCCCTTTCTCCTTAGATGAAGCTGCATATTCATGGTATCTTGGCTTATCAGACAACTACATAACCTCATGGACCATATTTGAAAATATAATCCTTAATTAGTTTGGTGTGCCCAATGACCCTACTACCCTATACTATTAATTTATTATATCCCATAAATATCCCAACAAACCATTTAACATGTTCAACCACCATTTTATTATACTATAAAAAATATTGAAAGAGCCTTTCCTAAAAATAGAAGTAGTTGCCGTAGAAATCTATCTCAAAATGTTGTACCCCTTGACCACTATGTTTATTAAAAGGAATACAAATACTCTTTCATGCTTAGCTTTATATTTTTAAAAGACTTTCACCATTGAGAAATAATTAATGATTCAAGGAGTTGGTGTTGACCCTTCCTATTCATTTGAATAACATGGTATTTATACCCAAGATTATTCAAATTATCTACCTAAAATTTAACCAATGGACTAATTTGTTCAACATAATCAAGTGTTGTGTCAACCTTGTGATCAATTCAACCTCTCAATGATGGATGAGAGCCTTGTTATTGATTTTAATGCATATGATTTTACTAATCTAGTGTATAATAAACATGATATTTTTCATTGTGATTTTAGTCAATTTTATTTTGATTATATCACTAATCACATGTCATTAATTATAGGAAAACACAAAATAATGAACAATCCAAGATAGTAGGATGCATGTCTAAATATGTAAGCTAAGGCCTATGAATATGGATGTGAAACTATTACTAATATGATCATGCACTTTGATCATATGCCATATTAAAATTATGATCCATTATTTGAGAGTAGTGGTGATGACGAGGTTTTAGTAAAACTTATAAATGAGTTCATGGTTGAGAATCATAGTAACAAGGATCTTCCCATACTAGAAGACCAATCAGACATCTCTTTCAATTATCTAGAAGAAGAATTAGAAGAGATAGATAAATTATATCAGGAAGATGCAGGCCATACATATGAAGCATTATTATCCTATGCTCTTGATATTACATTTTCAAAGATATTTCAAGGTGATAAAAAACCAATTGTAGTGACCATTTGATCTTCTCAGTAGTAGAGGCAATAAAAAAATAAATGAAATATCATGAAAACAATGACCTAAATGAATAAATGATGTTAGTGGAGGTACAAGCTAAAGATTAATTGATTCAAGACATTCTTCCACATACTTCAGCCATTGATGAAAAATCCAAGAGGTTATTAACATAGAAAGAACCAATCCTATGCCTTTTGGATGATGAAAAGAATAAGAAGGATGTTGTTATAACATTCCTCTTAGAAAATGAGCAATAGAAAAGTGGTATAGTGATTGGCTACCATGAAAAACTTATCTCTGCTAGGTTGGGTAAAAAAATTACTCTAGTATGTATGGATACCTACCCTTATCCCTCACCAAAATTCATTGTGTGGGAAAAAATATATATCAAATCCTATCCCAAGTGCTTTTTTCAAGTTAAGCATAATAACATTGTTGAGTTAATGATAATAATTTACTTAAGGTTCATGTAAACCACATAAATAATTTTTTTTGGATAATGTTCATGAGAAAAAAGGACAACACCACCATAAGTGTATTCCTTTCCAGATTATTCAAAATCTTATTCACATGTGTCTAACTAGTTTTAATCATGCATTTTCTTGAACTAATTTTTGTAAATACCTCTCTCCCCCCTTTCTATTTGTGTGGGTTTTAGTTTAGGTTTGCTTTCTTGTTAATTTTCTTATTTGTCTAGCCTATTTAATTTTGCCTTGAGACTCCCCTATTAAAAAACAATGAAATGAAAGACATGTTACATAGGTAAAATCAATGGCACTTAATAACATGAGAAAAAACCTTGCTTAACACTTATGTGAATTGCTATGATTCTCATGTGAATTTTCAAATTTATAAAGGCTAATGATTTGAAATATAATTTGTGGATTTATAAATTCTTATTTTCTTGCCTAAATCCATCCATACACTTAATTGAAACATGTGAATAAAATGTAGAATTGTCTTTTTTATGTTTGCCTTAATTGATCATGAACTTTTTGATTTCTCCTGAACCCATGGATTGGTCCCCATCCCTCCATAAATATAAAAAGTAAAATATCCTTTCACATAAATTGAGTTAAGTTCATATGTAAAATCTAAAACTTTAACCACAAGGGTGATATTAGTACCCTCCACTATAGGCATTCTAGCCTAGTTGATAGTGGATTAAGGCCTTAAAAAGGGACCAAATGCATCTTTGTCAGGGCTATAAATGTCTGGCTGGTAGCAGAGCAATGCCCATAATATTTCCCCAATCCAAATAGATAAATCTATCATTTTAAAAAGTTTTGATCATTTAAGAAAATTTGAATTATTATGTATGTATGCAACGTTTAAATAGATTGATCACTTAAAACATACACAAATGGTATTTAACAAGTTTGTAGCTAAATATGCCACACATTGAGGTAGAATTTAGTGATTTTGTGTTTCTAATTTTGCCTCAAGTTATCATTTATAATTAACCCTTGTTATTTGGATGCAAGGATTGAGATTATATATTATTTAGATACTTATGGGTATCTACTAGTAGGAGTCACCATTTGTTGTTACTTACATAATATGCCCCATTTTCATACTGAGAATAGGGACCCTCTTTTTGCTTTGGTGTCTAGTTTTTTGGTCTCAATAACATCTTTAACTTGTAGTTAATTATAGAGGTTTATCTGACTAAGATCTACTTGATTGGTAATCCATTAGATGACTAATTACAAGTGTCTAAACTTTCCCCTTTTAAAATATTTGCATTTCTTTGGTTCTATCCAAGATTTCATCTAGGAATGCATTTATTTAAATATCTAAAATTTCATAATCCTATTAATTCTTGGTCTATATTCATGCTTGTGTTTTTAAACACATTTAAAAATTATTTATTGGGCCAATTTTCCTTAGTTTTATGCAAATTATCTAACCATTGTAGAGATTATACCTTCTTTTCCTGAGAAATTAAGTCCATTTCTATTTCATTTTCCTTAAAAATGGCTAAATGTTCACACATTTTTATTATTATTTACTTAGTTGCTTTTATAATATGGACTATATTGGCTTTGGAATGAATAAAAGTACTAAATTGTTTCATAGTTTTAATATTATACTTAGTCATTTTTGGCTTTGGGATTAATCATTTTAGTTTGAATTTTTGTAGCCATTTGATTTCAAATATTTACTTAGTCATTTTAAAGTTTTACTATTGGTTTTTCCACGTGTTGAAATATTAGTGCTAAGTAGATTTATGGCCAATTTTTTTTAGAAAAATGGTTAAGTATTTTAAAGATTATGGGCCCCAAGATCATGTGACATGGCATAATACTAATGACCCATAGCTTCAGAGCCTCATAAGCTCGAAGGAATTGAAGCATTAAGCCAAAGTTAATCAACCTATGGTCCTAAGGCCTTAATAAGATGCCATGTGGCATCTTCTCAGAATCTAAAAACCTTAGAGGCATGGAGACATTAAACCTTAGAAGTTTGGGACCATTACACTATTAGCCTAAATAATGAAGAGCCCATGAAGCCAAGGAAAGGATGCATGGAAATTATGGGAGACAAGTCTTAAATAATTTGAAAGAAAAAAAGAGGCCACGTGTCCATGGATATGACACTAACAAAAAATTAAGTAAAGCTTATGAACATCGACAAACTACTAAGTGGTAAAATGCAACCCATAGGAGCAAGGCTAATAGCATAAGAAATGAAAAGGAAGGAAAATGTGAGAAAGAGATGTGTGGAAATGACCCATCAAAGAAAATGACACACTATATACATAGCCATCAAAGCACTATTTTAAACTTGATAGCCTATCTAGCTGTCAAAATTATCAAAAGCTAAGAATGGAATTCACATCTAATTTAATTTATATAATCAAGTTCAAGCTGGTTTCTAACCAATAAATGATAAAAAATGTGGCTTAATTCAATGCACAACTGAGCAACAACATGATTCATGGGCATGGCGTGCATATTCAAATTAGGTATAGAGCATAAAAGATAAACACCCACCTTAAAGAGGCATGGTTTTAACTACACAAAATATGGGTGATTGACAATCTCGATGCAATCTCCATTGCATTCTCTTGCAGGCATTACTTCCCAACTCAATCAAACATAATCCATGATGTTTTTATGATCAAATTAACTATGAATTCATTCCTAGTTGATCCTCTACATTGAATGTTTATAACTACCCCATTAGTAGGAAAAATTGAAAATCCTCAAGTTTTCATGCCTATATAAGATCAACTCTTGCATTATAATAAGGGATGGATCCTTTTAGTTTTATCGATAGATTAGTGGATGAGACTATCTAGTTCTCCATAGTTAGTTAGACATACATTTTAATGATTTTATAGAGTTATATTTAATTTTCTACTATTAAAGTGAAGCTTGTAATGAATGACTACTATAAATCTTAGTATTGATGAATCAAAAGGTAATATCTTGATACTTTTATTATTGTGGTGCCAAGCATTCATATCTTGCACATGTATATGGTGGTTATGCTACTCCTTACTCTCAACAACTTCTCCCCAAACTCTTGAACCATCCTCTAGTTAGAGTTATACTAGGTTTGGGTCAACTACATATTTGTTTCATAGGATTTGCAGAACTAGACAATTTAACTTCATCTTCATTACAATAGGATTTACTCTCTCTCTCTCTCTCTCTCTCTCTCTCTCTAGAGCTTGTGTATTAATGAATGTAATCTATTATTAATGCTTATCTTTATTGATCAATCTCTATTTATTTCTACTATTGCACTATTATATCTATGTGTAATAAACATATTTGAATCAACTATAGTTCATGCTTAATATGTATGCTAGTTCCCTAAGAATTAGTATTATGTTTAATTCATATGGTTAGTATGAAGTAATACATACATACCCCTTATATGGAATGGTCACAACAAGCTGACTAAGTTACCCTGCAATCAAGACCTGGTATCTGAGACATTTATTTGGGAGATTTATTCATGTAATATCCTTTTAGGAGAGACATGGCCTAACAAATCTTGTTGAAGTTGGCATGCAAAAATACCTCTCAACATGTTTGGATTTGTGTCTCTATTTTCTTATCCATTTTTATATTTTCAACTGATCATCCTCCTTGTTATAGATATCCTTCAATTATTTTTGAGTAAAGGAGCTAGGATGCTAAGGACCACACAACATATATTTATCTTGCTTTAAGCTGATATACATCATGATCATCTTTGGAGTTTATAGTTTATATTTATTTATTAGATTAAATTATATAAATTAAATTTCTTGCATTATTTTAAATCTATATTTTGAAAAAGAAAAATTTGATAGGAAAAATAATCCCTCTCTTGTATTTGCAAAAAATATTAGCTAGTTTATTTGTTTACTTGTGGCCATAAAATAAATAATTTTAGAGCATATATATTTGATTATAAAACCTATGCAATTATTGGAAAAATAAATTAGACACTCTAAAATATAACCATTGTCAATTTTCAGTTTGAAATAAGTTCTTATTTACACAAACTCATACACTAACAAAGAGCAAAACCCGTCAAACCTAGGTAATCACAATGTGTTATCTTGATATTGATTTTATTTGTTTAAGTAAATTAAAAACATTGTTTTTAGTTTACAAATTTATAAAATTATAATTCAAATGTTTACTTATATTTAAGATAAATCATCTAGAGTTAGTGTACATTTATCTAGAAAGAATAAAATCTTGTTTTAGCTTGCATATGCAAAATAACTAATGGATGTTTAGTGGTATTGATGTTTAAGATCCATATATTATTTCATGTTGATTGCATGTTATTAAAACTTAGTTTAATTAATATATTCATTCATCTATTAATTTGAAAATACATAAATAATTTTATTTATTTTCCACTCAAAAAAGCTAGAAATTAATGTTTGCATTGTTAGTGTAGATTTTGTTTTATAGTATTGTGTAGACAATATTTTATGGATTATATAACACCTCAGTCTTATACACTTAGAAAACTCAAATCTTAGTTTTTACTCTCAATTTTAAACCTTTCTTACTTTTTGAAGTCTCGCATATGCTCTATATTATGCCCTTTGGCCTATCTCTTAGTCTAACCAATCTTATGTTGATGACCCATAGCTTATATCCTACATAGAATGCTTGAAACCTAATTTCCTACTCCCTAGACACTAGCGTTCAGAATAGATACCTACATCAATGCTCGTGTCCTACTATAACATAGGTTTATAGTACCCTAAATTCATCCAATTTGTAAATTAAATGTATACTAATGGCCAGCCTAAGTGATTTAATGTAAGTTACTTACCCAGAGGGATTGATATAAATACAAGATCTATCCTCATTTATTCCTCACTTATGAAACCTAACATAGACCAAGGTAGCCTATAAAAGCAATAAATTAAACACTCTATAAATTAAAGCTTCCCTATTTTATCCTATTTTCATATCAATCATAGGAAAAACAAATACACAAGTGTAAAGTAGTGAAAGACCAACCCAAGAACCCAATTTAACAAGTTACAAGATAGGTCAATGTTGTACTTTTTTTACACATATTGCTTGATTCACACATAAGGGAGAATTACATTAGTTTGATGCCCCTATTTAGAGTATTGTATATGTAGGAAACACTCATTAATAGAGGGGTCTTTAGGGTCAACTCAACACCATGTGCCCATTAACCCATTTTTCCTTAGGGTCACTATGAAGGTGAAGAACTAGGGTTTTGAAAATTAAAGAGGAGCGACAGTTCATGACATATATCTAAATGAACTAGAGTGAAGGTGAAGTCAAACCTAGAAGCATCCAAGTGGTTGTGTACTTTTCCAACATGTATTCTATATAAGACCTATGTGTTGGGTTCAAACAATAGTGTCGACACAACTATCTAGTGTTGACACTAGTGTCCATGGATCTAGAGGCATTTAATCTAGAATTTGATGACTATTATAGAATCTTATTCCATTCTACTTTCTTCCTATTCTAATCTATAGCCATATTATCATCAAATTTATATAAGTACATTATTTATTTTTCATTTCCATATCTAACATAGTTATAATTATTATTTTTATCTTATGTTATATCTAAGTTTAGAGTTTAATTAGCCTACTACAAAAATGATTATCATCCTTGTGCATTTCCATTTGTATATTCTTAACCCTATATATAAATAGGATCCCTATCCAATTTAGGGTTAAACATTTAGTGAATCTAATATTTGAATATAAAACCCTAGGTAAATTATGGTATTCTAATTTTTTATTAATTGTTATACTTTGTTTCAAATTCTATTTTTTCATTTGTGAAGCAAAGTAAAATGTTAATGAAAGATAAAAAAGCATTGATTACTCATATTAATAATTACAAGAGCTTAATGGATGAATTTATATATGTTACAAGAGATGAAATAAGTAAACATGATAAAACTAAGACTTATTCACCTAGTGATGGTGAGTCCTTAGAAGGTACTATGATTGATTCCATACCAATAAATCTACCTACATGTAGTGGAGGAATATATTATGTCTTTCAAACTTTGTTTCCTAAAACTACTATTACTACATCTACCATGGAGTTACCAATTGTTTCAACTTAAATACCAGTTTCAATGCCTTACTACTTAAAACATGTTTACATCCCCTTTAGTGACTACTCTACTTTTTAATTTAAATCCCAATGGGTATACAACTCAAACACTCCTTCAATTTATAAAGACCTTGGTGGAAAAGGTCAAAAATATTAAACAAAATCCTTTAAAGTCTCCTCATGCTATTGATTTCCAAGATGTGTTGCATAACCTTATTTCAATTGAGATATCTTTGCACCATTTTCCAATAGGTTTTATTGCACCTAATTTCACATTTTATGATGGCAAGGGTGATCCTGAATAATATATGCAAACTTTTTATGTAGCATGCCTTAAATATGCCTCCAATGATAAAATTTTGACCAAATTATTCACAAGAAGCCTCAAGGACTATTATTTGAGGTGGTTTTATGATTTTCCTCTCTAATCCATGAAATCACTCAAACCTATTGTAGATCCATTTTTAGCACACTTTTCCACTAATATATTTGAAAAGGTTTCCTATGCTCAAAGTGCCAAAATCAAATAAGGAAAAAATGAACTATCAATGAATATGGCTTAAGGTAAAAGATAATGTTAACCAAAATGACCAATCCTATGGTAGATAAGGAGTTACAAGACATATTCAAGAAAAGTTTGATTTCTCCTTTACATGAGTCCATTATTTTTAATAATTTCAATCTTTTGATGACCTATGCCATGTTGTATGAGACTATGAAATGAAGCTTATTTAACTAAATAATCTCAAGTATGTATAAAAAACACCATATTCATCTACATATAATACCAAGTTTACAATCAAACTAATTTATAAGGTAAAACCTATTGAGTCTAAAAAGGAAACAATCAACATGGTAAACATAGATTCATAACAACCTAATCATCTTGTCTTATATAATGCACCAAAGAGACAATTTACATGATTACATAAGTCTCACACCTCATTACTCACATGGTTAGTAGAGTTTCAGCTTATATATCTCCCTCATCCTATAGACATTGATATGAATAGTTCTCTACCCAATGATGTGATGCAAATGCTTATTGTGATTATCACTAGGGACCTAGATATTATACAAACATATGTTTTACCTTGAAGAATAACATATAATACCTTATTGATGACCAAAATATTAAATTTTATGATCCTCCAAAGGAATCAGGTTCATAACCTAGTGATCACCAACAACAAAAAAAATTTAACAATCATTTACAAGATAATTCGAAGAACAAACTAGAAGTGAAAATGGAATATAATACACATCCTCATCCATCAAATTATGGGCCCCAATTAAATGGGATTATTGGTACTTACATGTGACATATACATCTTATGGTTCAAATACATATTACTTTTGATGATACTAAGATTAAAGATGATGACTCTGATCTTCATTCTTTATTCATTCAATCATACCTCGATAAACACTCTATATATAATCTTATGATTGATAATGGTGAAAGTGAGAATGTTTTAACCATGTTATTACTTATACACTTATACTCATAATAATTTTCATCTATATACTAGATCAATTAGAACATTCGATGGGACCTTCCAAAAGGTTATTGGTTAGATTAACCTACCTTTATAGGTTGATTCCATAGATATGGTTACCTCCTTTTCAATTATACCTTCCATAGGAAAATTTAATATGTTATTAGGAATAATTTGGATCCATACACTTTGAGAAATAAATTTTATAGTGTAGGGTGTGTTAAATACATTCACGCCATTCGAGTAATTATAATTTCTAGAATACCATATGAGCATCCTCTTAAACAAGAAAAACTTATACCCAAATAGTTAAGTATAAACACTTCTAAGGTTAATCCATTATAAAAGAGTAAGTAATAAGTAATTCCCTTAGGTAGTCATTACTTGAGAGACCATTACATTAGAGACACATAATGGATTCCATTGAATCCTTATCTACTATACATCATGTTTAGATATATAGAACACCCACACATATTATTATTTATGCTATTCAAAAGAAACTACATATAACTCAACAATGGGTTCCATGAACCCATACAAAGACCACACAATCCTATTTTACATACATAGAGAATCACAAACACTATAGTTATAAATATTTCACCTATACATACTTCTTGACAATGACACCAAATTAATATACTAGGTTCATAATGGGGATATATATATGATCACAATTTGTATGGGATAATAGGATAGCCTCTCACTTTAACACATTAAAAAATTACCAAAAACATAAAAAAACATTTGAAATATATGTTCTATTGGCTCATTGGCATATATGTGTTAGTTCCATGTTAATATATGGAATATTAGTTACTCCTACATACACGTGTATCACACTTATATTATTATGTGATATAGACATAAATAGATACATGATCTATTCTTATTTTAGATGTTGGGACTTTCCTCTACTCATGTCATATGGACATTGGGGACATCCACCTCCATGATCATGATACTTTAGGTTATATCATTCTATGATCACTCTACATTATCATGATTTGAGCTCATATATGTACTTATACATGCCTTTATCTATGATTATATCTTACATAGGGTAATTAATATGATATGTACTTGACATTTTTTATAACATGTTTGATCTATGGGATACTATGACATATTTATGTTGGTTTTTTATGCTTTCATTTATGCACTTATTTGAGTATCTTGCCTTGTTATTGTATTTCTTATTCAAGCATTTGAATATGGTCTTTTATTTCTAGCCATTGTGCCTATGTGTGATTTTATTTGACATTTGAACATGTCATTATTTGTTGTATAGACATTTTAATATGTCATCCTTCATTTTTTGGACATTTGACTATGTCATGTACCTTTGATTGTGAAACATTTGAACATGCCCCTTGTTTGTGATCTCTTTGGACCATTGCATTTTGACTTGATTTTGAGTGATTTTGTGTGTGGATTGATTTACTTGATGAGATTATATTGTTACTATATATATGTTTCCATGATAATTATAATGAATTTTAGGCCTTCATGTGATCACATTGTTCTATGTACATCAATTTTATATTTACCTAGACATGTTCTTCTATATGCTACATGGTTACATTCATAGATTATTCATTTATATTATCCTTTTAAGGTGAGGTATATACTAGTTCCTATTCTTCCCTCACTTAAAATGGGGGAAATATTAGTGGGGGAATGTTATCTATGAATAAGGAATCCATAGAGGGGAGATTAGTATAGTGTTAATCAATAAAACCAAATAAAAACAAACACACTAAACTGACACCTCTAGCCTAGACATTAGGGAGAGAATATATAACAAGCATTCAATGAAAACATAGCTATAAAACAAAATAAATCATCTTTTTACCTTTTTTAGCTCCAAAATAGCTTGTTAAATTGGATTTCTCAGCTATGTGTTCAATAAATCTTTGTTAATGAAACTACATTACTCTACATTTCCTTGGCACCTTGGTAATGTTGGTTAGCTTAGCTTGTATTGTGAAATTTTCATGGTAACACTACTATAAAATCTTCTTGTACCTATTTGAGCATAATAACTTTACACCAAAAGAGATTAAAGATCAATAGGTAAGGCCTTGTATTTATAGAATCCAAAGTTAACTCTTACCCAAGTTGAGTTAGGTTAGGATTTAAGCATGGAATGAGTTAAAACTAACCCTAGGTGAGTTAAATTTAACTCTAGTTAATTTAATGAGGGTACATGTAATTATTATTTTTAATAAATATGCATGACTCACAAATTAGATTTTTGTTAGATATTTTATGAGATCTTGACAACTCATAAAGATAATAATGAAGAAGCTTGACATTTTGAATTTTTGAATTTCCATTTTTAGATATTCATTAATTGAAAATGGATAATTTAAATAAACATTTAATTTATTTTAATTATTTGATTTATTTTGTTATTAGAATTTTATGTCCTTTAAGAATTGTTCAAGTGCCACTCTTAATGGGTCCATAGGCCAAATTTCTAGTTGTTAGGTCGTAAGGTGACTGGGAATGAATCTATGAGAGGTTATTTTGTGTATGATATAACACCCCAAATAGGGATGACTCAACATGATTTTGAGAATTAATGAATAGTGTGTAGATGAAATTAGGATGTTTATTGATTTTTAGGCTTAATTTGTACTATTTGGTAGAAATCAATCTGAAGTCCAATTGTGGATGGACTGGGGTGTCTATAATTTTCCCCTATTTAGGAAGGAATTACAAGCTATAGGCATAATAACATATTCTAAAATAATGAAAATGCCTTTTATGCCTAATCCTCTAATAGGTGATGGATGAGCCCTAAATTCCCCCTTAAGGGAGTAGGCAACAAAGAAGGTCGACAATCAGTTCCTCATAAGAATGAAATGATGGGATCAAAAGGTAAAAAATAGGGGTGTAAAATATCGATTTGCCTAAAGGAAGTTATAATTAGTGGTATTGTTAGATGCCCCAAATAGGCAATAATGAAGGCTGAGTTACCCAAAATCAATTATAATCATTGGCATAACAAGGTAAAAAGATAATTATTTGTCCAAAGGCAATTATAATCATTATAAAAAATGAAAACATGCCCCAATTGGGTGGATATAGATAATGATTTGCCTAAAGGATGTTATAATCATTAGCATAATGAAAATGTGCCCCACTAGGGTAAGAGAATGATAATGATTTGTCCAAAGGTGGTTATAATCATTGGCACTGTGATTTGGAACAATATGGAAAATTGGAAAATGGGGCATACAAACTAAATCTATACTCATAAAGTAAGAGTAAGCTAGTATAGAGGAGAAAGATGAATTTGGGAAAACTGCTAGTATAGAGATTCACAAACTAACTAGCAAGGATTAAAATTCTTTTATGATTTATTAATCTATATTTGGGTAATATTTGGATAGGTTAGGAATTTTTTAGGTGACCAAGAATAAGTACCATGACATCATTGATTTTAATATTTATCAAGCTAATTTTTACTATAGCATGTGACGGTATGCACCATGATATAAAACACCATGATAACTTAGCCAAAATATGCATAAAGAGTGATACATGATCCAATAAACAAGTGAAAATAATTCACTAATGATAAAAATCATGATGATAATGTTGACATATGAATATTTGTGGACTTAATTATAATGCATAAGGAATGACCCAATGAATGCATACATTCTAATTCAAGGCACAACAATGAAAGCAAACAAACAAATAATTAGGAAGATAAAATAAAAAATCACAAAAAAATACCAATAAAATAAAAAGTTAACAAAATAATCAAAATGAAATGAAATGAACACAAACAATGGATAACCACAATGTTAGTGCAAATAGAAAACAAATTATTCATGCATGTGTAATAGATGTGTTACTCTTGGTAACAGGGTAACCCCTAAGCTAGACAACAACAACACAGGTATAACAACACAAGAGTAATGGCGCAAGGTTTCTCTTAGGATATAGGGAAGAAATGATAAAAATAAGATGACATGCATTAACCCTAGGATATAGGAGACAATGAAATAAATAAACAAAATGGGAGGAATAAAAGAAAAAGAAGGGGTAGCTGAGTTGACTCCAGATTCACAAGGCAAGTGGATGTTACCTATAGAATTCCATGGACACAATATCTAACATGAAATTTAGGCCAAATGTAGTTCTCTTGGGGTATGGGATAGAATAAAAATATGAATGAGACTTGATTGTGTTGTAGATAAAAAATGGGAAGGGTCTCAAAACAAATGGTGAGAGCATTGAAACAGAGAAATACTCACAAAATGATGAGAGCATAAAATGAAGCCAAGTGGGCATGAATGTATCAAATTTGAATACATAATGCACATAAATTGAACTCAAAAAATGGTGAGAGCATAAATCTCAAGGCCAAAAAAAATGGGGAAACTAAATGATAAGTGGTTACTCAAGAAATAGTTATGAGTCCTAGAATCCTTAAGGCAAAGAAGTGGTCAAAAAATAAAGGAAGTTACAATCAAGCTAACTCGAGATACCCTATGTATCCAAATACTTCTTACATAGTTTTTTTGAACCTCAGATCAATGTAGTTATCCTATAAAATGGAGTAAAAATACCAAGGTGTTCTTGAGATAAACTAAACAAAGAAGATGGCCCATCCTAAAATTTTTGATGACTTTACATCTTGCATGGAAATTCTATGTCAATTTCCATGATTTTTTTATTTTTAGGATTTGGTAGATCATTTACAAATGTTTTTGGATTTTTTTAAGTGTCTCAACTCAATTTATAATGATGAGAGACTAAACTATCCAACTCACAAAATGGCGAGAGCATGGTGGAAACATGATCACAAAATGGTGAGAGCATTCAAAATTAAAATGCTCACAAGATGGTGAGAGAATGGGAAAAAGGGTGAATAATCTAACCTCAATGTGAATTTAGAACTACCTACATAATTCTAGAATGAGACCTCAAGTCACTATAGCTTTTCCTTATAGCGAAGGAAACTAACTAGGTAACAATAAGTTCATGAATCAAGCAAATGACAATTTATGGCAATAGGAATGGCAAGGTGATTCGGTAATTTATGATAAATATATTGCTCCTAATTTTCACATAGGTGGTTATAATTAGGAAACTATGACATAGTTTAATGATACTAATTTTCCCAAAAGCTCTTATAATTAGTAGCATGGAGTGGGAAATAGATTTTACCAAAGGCAGTTATAATTAGTAACACTCAAATGAAACAAAATAACAAATGAAGGATGCAACTACCAAGCCACTATCATACTAGTCCAAGATACTACCTTTGTCAGAAATATTAAATTAACTACTAGAACTTGATTTAAATCCCCTTGTTTAAGGTGCTCAAAGAACTAATGGAATAGAACCAAGGTTAAAATGGTGGTGAGGGAGGGTAAAATAACTGTAGTCAAAAGTGAAGGCATGGTATATTGGTATACAGTATGGTATAAAGATGATGATGATATTATGATATAATAAAAATGAGCCATAGATAATACTTCAGGTCCCTTATCAAAATAATGCTTGAGGTGTATTATGTTCATTGGCTCATTAAGTTCATCTTTGTCTAGTGTAGTGAGCATGTATGTTCCAAATCCATAATTTTCATCAATAAGATAGGGGCCTATCCAATTGGGTTTGAACTTACCTTTATTCTTATTCTCGACCATGGTATTCTTTGAGAACAAAATCCCCAAACTTGAAATCTCTATGTTTTACCTATCAGTTATATTGGCCATGAAGTCTAGTTTGGTATGCCTAAAGGCTGGTAACATTGGCCATGCATTTTTCATCAAGTAACTCTTGATATTGTAGGTGACCTACTATATAATCATCATCATCTAGGTCATGTTTCAATGAGATACATAAAGAAGGTAACTTAACCTCAATCGGAAGAATGGCCAGTGACATAGACTAGGGAGTATGGAGTGGTTCCTATTAGAGTATGATAATTAGTGTGGTATGACCAGAGGGTGAAAAATATTTGGAGGTGCCAATCATGGTTAACATCATTGAATATATTTTTAAGGATGTTGATAATGGTTTTAATGGATACCGCTACTTGTCCATTACCTTTTAGGTAATATGTGATATAAAAATGTTGAGTGATGTTGTACTCAGTATAAAGTGATTTGAAATCCTTATTTTTAAATGATATACCATTATTAGATATAATGTTAGATGGGATACCATAGTGATAGATGAGATGGTTAATGATGAATTTAGAAATCTATTTTCTAGTCATGTGAGGGGTATAACTTCAACCCACTTAGTGAAATATTTAGTAGTAGTACGGATGTGTGTATGGCCATCAAATGAGGTAGGGTTAATATTCCCAATGATATCAAGTCCCCTTGTTTTAAATGAACATGGTGTAAGCATCATTTTTAGCATTTTGGTTGGGGCATGAATCAAATTAGCATGCCTTTGACATTTTTCACACAAAACAACTGCATTTGCTTCTATAGTTGGCTAATAGTAACTGGTATGTAGGAACATTTTGTCTAAGATATCCCCACTCATGTGGGCTCCACATACTTCTTAATTAAATTCCCATAATGATAATGTTACTTCTACCAAATTTAATCAAAAAAGCATAATTCCATCAAAGATTTTGTGGTAAAGGGTTGTGCCAAATAAGTTATAGCATGGAGCTTGGTGGGTAAAGGCCTTTTGTTATTTACATGATAAGTCTAGTGGTATGATATGGCAATGAAGGTAATTATAAAGGTCTAAGTACCAAATATATTTGGGACCAACAACTTAATAGATCATTGTGATAGTCAAAGGTTCATGAGTAGGTGCTAAAATATTTTCAATGAGGAATTGATATTATTTTACCTTGTCTATATGGAAAATGAAATAAATAATTGTGTATATGGCATCCACTATACTATTAATAGCCCTAGGTATGTGTTCAAAATGTATGTTAGAAATTTATTATTTGAGAATGTTGACCAGGCCTTGTATGGCACTAGCTTGTCATCTTTGGTTTGAAAGTGGTCTATAACCTAGTTAATGATTAACTAAGAATCACCATAAACCATGAGATGATGAATATTTTATTTTAATACTTGATGAAGCCCTATAATAAGTGTTTCATATTTCACCATGTTATTAATATAAGGAAATATGATACAAAATTATTTAGGGATAAGATTCCCCTATGGTGTAATAAATAAGAGGCCTATCCCTAATACATGTGATGTGAATGATCCATAAAAATACACCTTCTAGTGTTTCTCCTTAGGAGGTGTTTCTATGATGGTCATGATGGACACATCTAGGAATTGAAAAGCTAGTGGTTTGGTATCTGCAAGGGGAGATTCAACAAGTTGATTTGTAAGAACTTGTCCCTTTATATATTTCTAGTTAATGTACTCAATATCAAACTCACTCAATAACATGATCCATTTAGCCATCTGGCCTTGTAAATCTATCTTTGATAGTAGATACTTGAGTGGATCTAATTTGGAAATAACTAGTCTTATTGTTATTCATGTAATGTCATAACTTCTGGGTTGTAAAAACCATAGCTAAACAAGATTTTTCTATTGGTATTTAGTTGTATTCATATGTAAATAACATACAACTAAGATAGTACATGACATGGTCTTTCCCATTGTCATCATTCTGAGCTATAAGTGCCCCTAGGGCTTTATCTATGGCAGATAGGTACAATAGAAATGGATTTCTTAGCTTTGGTAGTAATAAAATAGGTGGATTAGCAACATAATACTTTAGGTGATTAAAGGATTTTTAGAAATATTCATCCCAAATAAATGCAACACCTTTCTTTAGTAAGTCAGTGAAGGGGTGGCATTTGTTAGCCAACTACAAAATGAATCATCTGATAGACTATATTTTTCCCTACAAACTATAGATCTGCTTCAAATTAGAAGATGGTGGTATCTCAGTTTTGGCTTTACTTCAGTGGGATCAACTTAAATGCCCTAATGAGAAATGATGAAGCCTAATAATTTACTAGAATTGACACTAAATATGCACTTATGGGGATTAAGTTTAAATTTATATTTATGAAGCCTCTAAAATATTATTTATAGTGTAGCTAGATGATTAGCACGTGTTTTTGATTTACCCAATATATCATCGATATAGTCTTCAACAATGTCATGAATCATATCATGAAATATAATGGCCATGGTTCTTTGGTATGTGGCCCCATCACTCTTGAGACCAAATGACATAACCTAATAATAAAATGTTCCCCAAGAAGTGGTGAATGTTGTCTTGTGTTGGTCTTATAGTGTGATCTTAATCTGATTGTACCCTAAAAATCCATCCATAAGTGAAAGCATTTCATACCATGTTGTGGAGTCAACAATCATGTTGATATTTGGTAGAAGAAAGTGATCCTTGGGGTAGGTCTTATTTATATCATCAAAATCAATACAAATTCTAATTCCTTTAGGATTATTACTAATACACACACCATTTGAGATCCACTCTAAATAGTTGATAGGTTAGATGCATCTCACTTCTAGGAGTTTTTCTAAATCTTTCTTTACTAGTAAAATAATATAAGGATGCATCTTGTGCAATTTTTGCTTCATATATTTGGCATCGGGATGTACAACAAGATGGTGTAAAACTAAGGTGAGGTCTAAACCTAGAATTTTGAATAAGCCCATTCAAAAATGTCAACAAATTTCTTCAAAGGGCTATAAATATTTCACATTCCTCCTTAATGAGGGATGAACCTTGGTTTTGAGCCACTTCAAGTCATCAGGAGTCCTGATGTTGAGTTTATTAGTATATTCTATGAGGAGAGTCAAGGCATCTTATAGAATGGATGGAAATGATGTGAATTGGCCTATAAATGCAAAATCCTTTGATTAAACTAGTTTTTCAAGCTCTCCTAAACAAGATGAATCTAAATTTCCTAATGACAATGATGGCCATGTCACAAATACTATAGGAAATTCTTAGGTAATTAGACCAAGACCCAAAAGTAAGTTCATCATTGGTGGTCTCTTAAATTTCATTCAAGGAAAGGTGAACAACCCCATATAATGGCACCTGAAATAAGTTTTCACCAAAAGACTAGCCTTTCTCTTTACTTTTACCCTAGTCCAAAAGTTCATCAAATATGTTTTCACTTTGAGACCTCAATGTTTTATTCTTTTGTTTTTGGCTAAGGGTGTTCACCCATTTTATAAAATAGGCTACAAGATCTAGTTTAATAGAGAACCTTTATTTGTGGTTTTCCAACAGAACATTGTCTTTTGGGCTTATAAAATCACAAAAGGCCTCAACATTCTCAAACTCATCTACATGCACTATAGATTATTATTAGTCCTACGCTATAATTTGTGGGTGATAAAGAGGAAGTAGGTTACATCAAATTATTAGGGTAATGGTACAAATGTTATGTAGGTTAAATAGGTTGGTATTAGTAATCTCTTCATAAATGATATGATTGTACTCTGCTTCACTATCGACATCATCATCACTAGATGTTGGCATTTGAACATGAATAAGATACATGGGGGCACCCCTAGGTAGTTTAAGTCTAACACCATAAGTTCTTTTATACCATGTTATAAAAATTATCTCAAGAATACCCTATTGATTTGGCCCAAAGACTCCACCTTCATAGGCTTATTTCTCTATGATCCAATTAGGGATGGGATATTTTGCATTTTTTTAGCAATCAACCAACTTGTCATTGTATAAAAAAGATTAATAATTGGCAAGTAGGTCCTCTTCTTAGCTAGTGGCCGATGTGAAAATAATATGTGATGGACTATGAAGCTTGCATTTTCCTTTTTTGTTCCATCTCGTGAAAAGTGGCTTGGATTTAGGTCTTTTATAGGACTTGGGGTTCTATAGAAGTTTAGAAATATGGAATGTGATGTGGGTTAAATAACCTCCTAGGCCATTAGTCTAGATGGTAAAATTATTAGACATTTCAAGAGGATGCATATGTGAAGATGAGTTAAGGCTATCTGGATTTATACAATTGGCCTCTAGCAATTTGACAAGTATTTCTTTGTCTTTGTATTTTTTAGGAACTAAATCTAGGCAAAAGTGGTAGTTATAACTTTCATACTTAGCCTCCAAATATTTATAATGTTTACAGGGATGAAAATATCCATTGAAGGTGACCTCCATGACTAAGTACAAGAACTTGAGACATTGGTGCAATGTCAAAGGGATTGCATGAATTTCATGTATCTAAGGTCTACCAAAGAGCAAATTATAAGATAGGCTAAAGTATAACACATGGCAAAGTGTGTCATGAGTTAAGGGTTCAATGATAATTGACAAGCTTATGGTGCATTATGATTCTCATTATTCATTGTCATAGGCTTTGAGAGTAGTTATATTTGGCTGTAGATCACCTACTATATATCTAAGATATTTGATGAGCTTTAAAGACACAATATTTAGGCCTAATCCATTATCTATGAGGACACATTTGACTTTGTGCCATATTATGACAACTTTAATGTATAATGGGTTGTTATGGAGAGGGCCAAAAGATGACATATCACTTTGGTCAAAGGTTAACTATTGGCCTAGGGATAGATGTCTAACCAAAGCTTGGAATTTGTTTGGGGTTATGTCATTTGGAACTAGGGATTGGCCTAGGAGTTCTATTAGGATGCCATTATGGATAGTAGACATATGCAACAAATATAGAATGGAAATTTGTATGGGTATATTTTGAAGTTGTTCCACAATGTCATATGTCTTTTCCTTAATAATGGTATATAGATTATTCGTATCCAGCATAGTGGCTTGGATTGGTCCATTGGTGGAGGTTATGGGCTTGAATTGGTAATATTAGACCGTTGAGTTATGATTACATAATTGGGATTGGGTATATGACCATTGTAACTTGATAATGATTGAGATGGGATAAATAAGATAAGTCTTAATTTTTGGTGCACTTGGATTTGGTCACAGGGTAATGAAAAGTTATTGGTATAAAGTCCAGAAATAGTAATCCCTAATTGTTGTTGCACTTGGTTATGGTCCTAGGTTTTAGTGACCAAAATTGCACTGAAGAAATTGGGTCCTTATCAATGAAAATTCCTAAGTCCAGCCTGGATTGAGTATCAATGTCTAAGTCATTAGCCCCATTTCTATTTCAAAGTGTTCATTTGGAAGGTCAAGTTTATGTAAAAAATTGGCTATGTCCTTTGTCTTTTTTTTTTCTTGTTGAAGGTGTTTTTCCCTTAGACTTTTTGGGCTATTTGCATGAACATAATGTACAGTAGAAATACGTCTTCAAGCTTTTTGTCTTGGACAAAAAATCTAAAGAATTATTTTTGTCAGAGATTTTATCCTCTACAAAAGTTTTTAAGGAATTCAATGTCTTATCTCTTTCGGGCTAAGTGCTTTACAAAAGGTCTGAAGGGCTATTTTATTTGTTTGGGGTCATTTATTTTGAAATTTTTATTCATGTCAATATTTTTGAAGGGCACTTACCCTTTAGGCATTCTGATCGCATAAAAATCCCAAAGAAAATCCTTTGTTTAAGGAAAAATACTAAGTCTTATTTGTTTTGAAATTTTTGTCTGTGATAAAAAGTCCAAAGGGCACTTACCTTTCAAGCATTTTTCACACACAAAAATCCCAAAGGAATTGTAAGGTCATTTGTTTCAGCCAAAGGTACTTCTAGAAGTATCGAAGGGTCATTTTTACTTTGCAAAATTTTCAAAGGATCATTTCCTTAGGACATTTTGCCTTTGTAAAATTCCTGAAGGGCACTTTAAAAGGGTAGAGGACACAAAATTTTTTGAAGGGTATGTTCAAAGTTACCAAAGGGTTATTTTGGAAAAATTACCATAGAATAAAGTCATCAAAGGAATTTTTAAAAATTATAGGTGATGGTCTTGTGAAATTTTTTTGATGGGCATACAGACGTAAATTTTAAGCTGCAAGGACTAGCTGTTAAGATTCAAGTGTCTATGATGGGTGCATGGATGTGAAATTTATACCCCATGAAGTATCCATTTGTTTTTCAAATGGGGAAAAATCAAATGGCATGAATTTTCTTGGAGAATGATGATCTTATGGTGCATAATCAAAGCTAAATAATTAAAGAAACTTATGACAAACATGGGCGTGCTAAGTGTCAAGCTTGTAGAACATGTTTTAAAGTTTGAGCATGTTCTAAGGATCCAATAGGGAGATCTAGAAGTTGACTATTCAGTGGGACCTAAGATCAAGCAAGACACTTCCACATGGTGTAAGGATGTTCAAAGTATTAGCGAATATTTGAGGAAGCCCACGAGGCTACCGAGTGGCATATCCTTAGGGCTAGGTAAAAGGCACTATCTAATCACACCTTACTCATTAGATCATGATATGATGGAGCACATTTGTTCACCCTGACTAAATTTAATGGTGTGTAACCAAGGTTGAAAAGTTAAGGATATTGTAGAAAAATGGAAGAATGACAAGTGACATAGATGCATGCCATAAGGTTAGAGATTGAGCATTTCATTTAGGATCTATGGCTCAAATCTACTTGGGAAAGGAAGATCCAATGGTATGAGCCAAGACAAACTTTTCAAAGGGCTCAAAATTACATGAGGAAATGATAAGTGTCCAAGTTAAATTTAAAATTTATGGTTTTTTCATGGATGTGGTAATGAGTAGAAGCATATAATAATGTCTAACTTCCATTTTAGAGTGAATATTTCCAAAATCATGATCATGGATCATTTTCTATTTCAAGTCACAATCAAATAAACTCCTGATCCATCATTGTAGGCAATGGGTTTTCCTTAGCATGCACAAAGAAGAAATTTCATGTCTAGAAGTGTTCATGATTTATAGTTGAGTAACAAGAAAGCATTTATAAATAGTTTGCACATGCAGACAATATCTATTTTGTGTTCAAATGATTTTTCCTACAACTATGCAAGTGAGTGATCAAGGGGTCTTTAGGCTATTCCACATCAAGACAAAATTTGTTAGTATCCTCAAATGGATATCCTCCTTCCAAGCTAGTGTGAAAGGCATTTTTATTCCAAAATATCAAATTATGTGCTCTAGGTAGTTGTAAGTCCTCACCATTACTTTTAGAGGTAGTTGTAATAATGATTTGTCATGAAAACTGACAAAGATCTTAGGTGTAAAAAAAAGGCATTTTCTGATTGGGAGCACCTTGATGGGAATGAAAAAGTTGTTTTGATATTTATGTAAGTTGTAGCCCATAGTCTCAAATTTAGAAAGGATTAAAATTTTTATAAATAGGGGCTTTATCTTATATTTCAAGGTTGGTTGGCCATTTATTGGTCATTATGTTGGTTGTCTTCCTTAGTGTAGGCTCTTCACATTTTGGGATCACCGATGTGTGTGTTTTGTCTCTCTTGCTAAGGTGGTTAAATTTGTACAATAATTAGAAAGATTTGAGAGCATGTATATATGACTCCCTTATCCAACATGGAGCAAGTCCACCATGCTTGCCCCCATGGCAGAATTTTGAAACATTGGTGTATGTAAGATTTTTCTTTCAAGTTAATGAAAATGCATGTGATTCTCTACTATTTTCCATTAATGAAGTAAAGTATGTCTTGTAAATTTTGTTGATAGGGTATATTATTATATTATCATTATTGGTTGTCATTTTGAGTTTATTTTTGGATTATAAATCCCTTTCTACATTGTATTTAAAGTATGTTGCTGAATAACTTGTTAGGGCACCCTAGGTTTATGGATTCAATATGAAGAGGCAAATCATTCCTGGTAGTTCCATTAGCTTGAATTTAAGTTTTTAACATATTTATTAGATGATGTCATGAATGATTTAAATAATCCTTACTTATTGAAGACCTCCATCACATCACCCTCCCCTTTTTACAACTATTAACTTATCCTACCCTGTAATATCTCGTATATAACATGCCATTTACATATTTTAAGTGTTATTTGCCTGTAAATACATAAACATTGTATATTCAACATGTGTATGCATTTGGTGTTTTAAATCCCAATATTATAATATTTTATTCTACCCCTGTGTTGTTGAATATTCTTTTGAATGAAAGTTGCAATCACATTCATATCTATCTTTAGTAGCTTGTATTTGGCCTAGAACATTTTATCATTCTATGTGATAACCCTTCCCAAGTGGAGTGAGCAAGCTTGGTTATGTTTTGGGTAGGTTTATGTTCCCTTGTGCCTTTAATCCCCATGGAGGTTGAATTGCATAATCTCTCCATATGAGCAAGCTACCAAATAAGTCTTCTCACCTTTGTTCAGGTAGAGCCAAAAGTAGTAGGGAGTTGACCATCCCCTCTGTAGGTGCCTCTCAACCATTTTATTAGTATAGTCCATTATTTATGCCAAACCCTCCCCCATGTATAACAATATACTAGTAGGTTTCTCATCACTATTTGCCACATATCTTTAAGTATGCAAGGCCAGATTAGAGAGGTGTATAACTAGGAACTAATGCCAAAATGGCATCATTATCAGGGACAATTCTTATCACCTGTGTTGTTAGGGACTATTGTAGAGAGATATAACTATAAATACTTTGAATTTAAAGGTTATATACTTTTTTTTACTAAAATGGGATTATCTTGGCCATCAATACCTCATAACTCCACTGGGGATGTGCCAAGATTTGAGGTTTGATAATTTGACATCTGTTGAATGTGTTACAAAGAGCTATCAATTTATCATGTTTTGAGGAGGTTTCACCTTAATAAACATGAATCTCAAAAACTCATTGTATTTTCATTCATATATCATCACTAACTTCAACAAGATATGGTTTTAGTATGTCTTAGTACAAGTTTGTAAATGGTTATATGTTATAACTTTACTTCTAGTGAAAACTCCAAAAGATCATCTAGTTTCAAAGAAAGATCAATGTCCATCTTCGACATCTATAGATTTGAGAGTTTTATTGATTGTGAAGCTAAAAGGACTAAGTTTATCATTAAAATATGACTCATTTAAGAAACTTGTCTTGCCCCTAAGCGTTCATCAAAGAAAGAGACAAGTTTGGAGGCCTGTTAAAGAACTAAGTGTAGCTGTTAGAGATTGTGTGGGTTGTCAAAATTTTGGTAATATTGAGATTCTATTTATTGAAATTATTATTGATAAATATTATTTTAAATTTTTTGATCATATCTTTTTTAGTGATTCAGAACCTTACATCTCTATTTACTATCCATCTCCTTCTCAACTAGTTAAATCCCCTCCCAAGTTTGATCTACTAAGTATAACTCATTCACCCCCTCACATCCCTTTTCCATTTGTTCCTAAACCTACTATTGAATCAATCATGAATCATAGGGATCAAAATGAGAATGAGAATCTTGCATTTATAATTACCAAGTTTAGACCTAGTATTTTTGATGACATGGAAGGGTATCCTAATGAAGTTCCAAGCGAAGTAAGGAAATGCCTCCAAGATTCCAAGGGAACAATGCAATTAGTGGTGATCAACATTTGAGTAATTTTCATAATATCATTAAAGAATATGAGGTTGAGCATGAGGATGTGTGCATTAAATTATTTATATACATGCTGGAGGAAGATGCTCATGATTGGTTCAATTCCCTTCTCCATGGATGCATTGATTCATGAGAAGAGATGTTGAATGTTTTTAGAATTTAATATGGTGATAAAATTGATCCCAAGTTTATTTTAGCTATGTTTGAAAAGATAAAAAAACCTAATGAGTGTGTTTAGGACTTCAACACAAGGTTCAATAAGGCTATGATGCAATTGCTTGAAAATATTTGGCCTAGTGAAGTAGTGTGCTTTATCAAATACTATGATGCATTTGATAAGAGGGATGCATATTGATTGAGGGATAAGGTTCCCACAGACCTATAGTAGGAATTCAATATGGCCATCCAAATTGATATCAACACAAAGGTTATGGGTATGCCCTTAAACAAGCAAGTTGATGAAAAGATGGTTGATCCAAAAGAGACACATTCCAAGGTAACCAAGCTTGAGGAAAGTGTTAAGAATTTGGCCTCCAATATCAAAAAGATGTCCTACAAGTTGGATAGAGTTGAGAGGGGGCTGAATCTTAGGCCTATACATGATGTTATAAGTTAGAATAGAGGGCTTGTAAAGGAAGTTCCTGAACTATTACATACTAAGGTAAATGTTGTAAATTTTGATGTTGATATTGACTAGTGTGATAGGTGATTTCTTCCACATCCCCTTTATGATACAACTAAACCTAGTGATGAAGATAAAGATGATCCTAAGACTGTGTTTGATGGTGATGATGAGATTATGATGTTTAATTATCAAGACTCCTCATGTAATTTTTATACCTCCATGGAAATGATGAATGCTACTACTGTAAAATAGTTTTGGAGTGCAATCAATAAGAATTGTGTCCCAAAACATGAGTTTTTTGTGATGATAATAGAACATAGGCATGTGAGTTACCCAATCATGACGTAATTGAAGATCTAGAGTGTGCTTTGATAGAAGTGTTAGACATGGATGTAGAACTGGGTGACTCCGTTGGGAGTATGGACATTATTGAATAACCAATTATTCTTGATGATAGCTTTGACAATGAAGGTGATGTTTGGAGAATGCCATTCAATGAGGATGGGGTTATGTTTTATGCCCATAAGGATGAATCCTTTCAGTGTTCTTTTAGGCAATATTTTAAGTATATAATTGACATTATTGATATTGATGCACTCTTGCTTGGTACTCACCTGATTGTAGCTAAGAAGCATATTTATTTACAACTGATAAAGGAGTACTAAAATCTATTAGCTTGGTCTTATCCTAACTTGAAACCATGTAAAGAGGATTTACTTCAACATGTCATCTTATTATAGCCTAGAAATAGTACCTTCAGGCAAGTACAGAGATGGGTTTACTTCATCTTAGTCGCTAAGCTACTGAAAAAGTTTAAGAGACTAAGGGATGGAAGAATTTTGGAGCCATTAGATAATGGTAAGCACTTGAAACATTTCCTCAACTGAAGTCTAGAAAATGTACCACATTGTATAGTGTTTTTATCACTTTGTCTTTCTATTGTTTTGTTTCCCCTTTGCTTGGGGCCTTATTTGTATAGTTATTTTTTCCATTCCTTTTATTATGTGTTCATTTATAGATCCTCTTTATCTATTTTTTATAAGTCTACCATGTTTTGTGAAGCCTTCATGAGTGTTTTATAATTTTTTTTTAAGTTTTGAATCCATAGCCTAATGATTGGCACTTAGTCTTGTATTTTATGGTTCTTTTCACACTCGTAAGGGGTATTCATCCTCAAGCGAGAGCCAGTGTTAGTGCCCAAAATTGCACTAAAGTTAGTGGGCCCTTGTCCATGAAAATACCTAGGTACATCTTAGGTTAAGTATCAATGTATAATTAATTATCCCCATTTCTATTTTAAAGTGTTATTTTGGAAGGTCAAGATCATGTAAAAAATTGGCTAAGTCCTTTATCTTATATTTTGCTTGGTGAAGGTGTTTATCACTTAGAGTTTTTAGGATTTTTGCATGAACATAATGTTTGATGGAAATAGGTGTTTGGGATTTTTGTCTCGACCAAAAATTCTAAATACTTATTTCCATTGAATGTTTTATCCTCTACAAAAGTTACTTAGGAATTCAATGTCTTATCTCTTTCAGGCTAAGTGCTTTGCAAAAGGTCTGAAGGGCTATTTCATTTATTTCAGGTCATTTATTTTATAATTTTTATTCATTGCAAAAATTATGAAGGGAAATAATCCTTCGGGAATTTTTACCACACAAAAATATTTAAAGAAATCCTTTATTTTAGAAAAAAGACCAAGTTTTATTTGTTTCAGACTTTTTGTCCATGATAAAAAGTCCAAAGGGCACTTGCCTTTTAGGCATTTTTCCCACACAAAAATCCCAAAGGAATTGTTAGGTCATTTGATTCAGCTAAAGGTACTTCTATAAGTCTTAAAGGGTCATTTTTATATTGCAAAATTTCTAAAGGATCATTTCCTTCAGGCATTTTGCCTTTGCAAAATTCCTGAAGGGCACTTTCAAAAGGTAGAGGACACTAAAAAAAAACTCCAAAGGGTACGTTCAAAGTGCTCAAAGGGTTATTTTAGAAAAATTTCCATGGAAAAAAGTCCCTAAAAGAATATTTCCAAATTATAGGTGATGGTCTCATGAACATTTTTTGATGGGCACACAAACATAAAATTTAAGCTGAAGGGACTAGCCATTAGGATTCAAGTGTCCAGGATGGGTGTGTGAATGTCAAATTTAGACCTCATAAAGTCACCATTTGTTTTAAAATAGGGGAAGATACAATGGCACAAATTTTATTAAAGTAGGATGATCTGAAGGTACATGATCAAAGCTAGATAGTCAAAGGAACTCAAGACAAGCATGGGCATGCCAAATGTCAAGCTCATAGAGCATGTTTTAAGTTTGAGCATGTTTAGAGGATTTAACAGTGTAAGATATTAGTTGAATATTTAATGGGGCTCAAGATAAAGATAGACACTTTGATGTGGCATAAGGGCAATTAAATTAGTAGTGACTATCTACAAGGTAAACAGGAAGCCCATAGGGCTACCAAGTGGCATATCTTCGAGGCTAGGTAAAAGGAACTATCCAATCATGCCTCACTTATTAGAGCATGATCTGATGAAACACATTTTTTCACCCTATCTAGATTTGATGGTGCATAACTGAGGTTGAAAACTCAAGGATCCCATAAGAAAACATATGAATGACAAGTGGTGTAGTTGTATGCCACATGGTTAGAGATTAAGAATTTCACGCAGGATCTATGACTCACATTTGATCAGGTAAGATCCAATGCTGCAATCCAATAATTTTTTTTAAAGGGGTTAAAATTACAAGAGGAAATGATAAGTGTCCAAGTTAAAGTTAAAATTGATGGATTTTTTGTGGATATGGTAATGAGTAGAAGCACAAAAGAACATCTACCTATCATTCTAGAGTGAATATTTCCAAAATCATGACCATAGATCATTTCCTATTTCAAGTCACAATCATATCAACTCTTGAGATATCATTATAGGTAATGGGTTTTCTTTGGTGTGCACAAAGAAGATATTTCATGTCTATAAGTGTCCATGATTTTTAGTTGAGTAACAAGAAAGCATTTCCAAATAAGTTGCACATGAGTACAAAATTTATTTTGATTTCAAATGATTTTTACTCCAACTGTGTGAGTGATCAAGGGGGTCTTCAAGGTGTTCCACATCAAGACAAAATCTATTGGGATCCTAAAATGAATATCCTCCCTCTAGGCTTGTGTGAAAGGATTTTTTCAACCAAAAGATCAAATGATGTGCTCCAAACAGTTGCAAGTCCTCATCATTCCTTATAGAGGTAGTTACAATAATGATTTGTCATGAAAATCGATGAAGATTTAAGGCATAAAAAAGGCATTTTTTGGCTGAGAGCACCTTGATGGGACTAAAAAATTTGTTAAACAATTTTTTCAAGTTGTAGCCCATAGTCTCAAATTTAGAAAGGATTCAAAAATATATAAATAGGGGCTTTGTCTTCTATTTCAAGGTTGGTTAGCCATTTATTAGTCATTGTGTTGGTCCATGTCTTCCTTAGTATAGGCTCTTCACATTTTGGGATCAATGTTATATGTGGTTTATATTTCTTGTTATGGTGGTTATAGTTTGAAAACCATTAACAAGCTCTAATAGCATGTATATATGGCTCCCCTATCCAATATGGAGCAAATCCACCATGCTTGTCCCCATGACAAAATTTTGAAACATTGGTGTATCTAAATTTTTTCTTTTAATTCAATGAAAATGCATGTAATTATCTATTATTTTCCATTGATGAAGTGAAGTAATATGTCTTATAAATGTTGTTGATAGGATATCTTATTTTATGCTCATTACTAGTTGTCATCTTGAGTTTAGTTTTGGATTATAAATCTCTTTTTGCATTGTATTTGGAGTATGTTGCTAAATAACTTGTTAGGGCACCCTAGGTTTATAGATTCAATAGGAAGAGGCAAATCACTCCCAGTAGTTCCATTAGCTTGCATTTAAGTTTTTTGCATCTTTATTAGATGATTTAAAGAATCCATGCTAATTAAATACCTCCATCACATGACCCTCCCATTTTTATAAATATCAACTTATCCTACCCTATCCTGCCCCACATATAGCATGCCATTTTCATATTTTAAGTGTTATTTGGCTTTAGATGTATAAAGATAATATATTAAACATGTGTTTATGTTTTGTGCTTTAAATCCTAGTATTGCAATATTTTATTCTACCCTTGTGTTGTTGAATATTCTTTCAAATGAAGGTTATAATCACATTCATATCTATCTTTAGTATCTTGTATCTGTCCTAGAAAATTTTCTCATTCCATGTGACAACCTTTACTGGGTGGAATGAGCAAGCTTGGTTGTGTTCTATGCAAATTTTTGTTCCCTTGTGCCTATAATCCCCATTGAGGTTGAATTAAAAAATCTCTCGATATGAAAAAGCTAACCTATAGGTCCTCTCACCTTGGTTCAGGTAGATCCAAAAGTAGTAGGGAGCTGACCATCCCCTCTATAGGTGCCTCTCAATTTTTTTTTTGAGTTTGGTTCTTTATTTATGATAAACCCTCCCTTGGCTATAAAGACATACTAGCGAGTTTCTCGTCATTGTTTACCACATCTCTTCAAGTGTACAAGGCCAAATTAGAGAGGTGTACGATTGGGAACCAACACCAGGTCAAGAAAGGATTATTGGCATAGGTGGGTTGATTAGAATTATTTCACTTGGTCTAGGATTAATGGTGATGATTAAAATGTGACCTCCTATAATATGACCTATAACTTTGTTATAGTCATGTGTAACTATGTGGTAAGTTTATTGGTTATTGGAATCATTTTAGCCTTGGTTTATCCCATTAGATTGACATTATTGTTGTTGATATTGATATTTCTATTGTTGTTGTTATCCTGACCTTCATTGTTGTTGTTGATTATTTTTATGCTGTAGAAAAGGGTTTTGGTAGATACCCAAGTTCTAATTAGACTTAGATGCTCTATTATCCAATGTAATCTTCTCATTTTCCAACATATTTTATATGAGGTGATTTAAATACACACAATAGTATGTGGAATGTCCATGAACATGGTGGTATTCATAAAAATAATCCTCTCTATACCAGTCCACATAGGGAATACCCTCAGGATAGTGCTTTAAAATTAGCCAACTAATCATATTAACTACAACTAGATTATGAAACACTACTTTGATAGGTTCACCAAGGTCATTGAAGACTCAAGGAGTGGATCTTCTTCTTGGAAGGGTTTACAAAGGTAGTGATTGCTACATTTGTGAATCTAGTCTAGGTTGTTGTGTAGGCTATGCTTGTTGAATAGGCTATTGATGAGGAGTAAGCTAAATTTGTGGTGTAGGTTAAGTAGTTAGTGTTTTCACCATTTGGACATGGCATGACTCAGTTATTCCATTTCGAACAACATTATTATTAAAGTTTTATTTCTTAGATTTCTCATAGTTACTAGCCTGAGTGGGAGTTGATGCTTGCACTTGGACATGGTTAGGGTTATGACTTGGCTCTGTGCCTTGGTTTTGGTTTTGATTCTAGTTCAAGGATGTTAGGTTGATAATCCATTTATTAATAAGGGATTTTTAAATTTGTAAACCTTTATCGATGATCTCTTTAAAGGTATGCACACACTAAAGCTATAAATGATTGGATATCTTATTGTGTAAATATTTCATAAACATAATGGCTAATTATTTGTCAGGTGAGTTATGGATGAAGTGACTAAAAAGTTTTTCCATCTCTATAAATAGCTTGCAAAAATTTCACTGACCCTTTGCTTTGCCTAAGTCAAATATACTAATGAAATCTCCTACTCAATTTTATAGGACAAATGTTACATAAATTTATCTGAGAGGTCTTCAAAATCGTATACGTAATTCTTTGTAAATTTGAGGAACCAATCCAAAGCTTGTCCTAATAGACTTTGAGGAAAGAAAAAGAGGAGGTAAATGCCACTATAAGACACTAGTTGGCAAGAGATAAATAAATCTATCAAATGGGACTTAGGGTCTCCTTTACCCTTGTATTTATCAAAATTTGGTGGCTCATAACCTAGAAGAAATGGTATCTAATTATACTCCATGTTGAATGGGTATGAACACACATCATCTAACTTGAATTTCTTGGTCTGATTCCCTACTTGAATGGTGAAAATCATATCCTTCATTTTTTGTAGTTCTTGGACCAATAAATATGATGGTACATTTGGTTAAGGTGGTGGCTAAGTGATCAAAGGTGGAAAACCTTGACTAGGGTATAATGGAGGCATGATTTATTATGAAAGTTTGGTTTGATGAGTGAACCAACCAAAAATATTTATTTGAGGATTAGGATGTGATTATTGAAATTGCATGCATTATTGTGCTATATTATGATTCTGATTCAATACATAGCCTTAGTTTTGGGGGAATTGAGGATGCAACAAAAATATATGGATCTGGGTAAAATACCATGCCTAATGAGGCTGAGTAGGGACTTGCTACCAAATATTCAAATCTAGTTGAATAAGGAAAACTTGTTATGGACTAAGGCCCTATCTTTGGATTTATGGCACATGATGAGTAAAAGGCAATTGCTTCTTAAGTGGTACTTGTTGGATAGTGGTACCTCTTTAATATGCAAACACCTATTATGAGCTAGATGTTTATTAGGTGTTTGGAATTTATCTTTGACCAATAGATACATATTTTTAATTAGACAACATTCATGATTATAAAGGCATATTGGTTTGTAACTGTAGAGGTATGTTTTTCATTACCTGTTGAGGTGAAACATTTATTTCCCCTATTAAGGTGGCATAGTGTTCTACCTCTATTGTAGTGGTAGTTTAGATTGTGCCTATTATTGTGGAATGATATTCATCACCTTTTGATGTGGGGTAACATTCATCACTTGTTTTTGAGGTAAAGCACTAGCTATCACTTGATTACTTAATTCCTTTGGTTGTGTACTTGATAAAGTAGCTGGTTGAGGATGAGAAGTAACTTGTTGTTAGGAAATAGATCTTACCTCCTATTATTTTGAACCACTCATGGTATTAATTAAAGGAATTAGTTTTTTTGGACTATTTTTTGGTGTATCTAAACCACTTTGGCCTAGATTGGAAGACACTTATGTGTTATCCACTATGTTTGGCACATTATTTTATGTTAAAGCCATGGTCACATCATCAATAGATGGGACATTGTACATATCATCGACTGAAGTGATTTGATAAAATGGTTCTATACCCAAATTATCTTGATTTTTTAACTTAATTAGCCCTCCTCTTGAAGGAATTATCTCTATGAGTGGAGCATTTGACATGGCCATGCCATTAAAATTGTGTGCTAGATTCAAATAGGTTTGATATGTTTTTTGCATTTGTATAAGGTGGTCCTCTATGAGGACCTTTCCTTTTAAAATAATATTTGGGTCTTGATATGACATCAATATGAGTGCTTGAGGATAGCTAGTAGAGGCTTGTTTAATGGTTTGGGTATAGGGCATGTTTAGAGGCACTCTAACTAGACTATGTAAGTTTTCATGGGGGAAGTCTGCTAGAAACTTGGCCCTTACCTTTGTAGCTATAAATAAAAATTCATCCTTATTTTCAAGAAAGTGACAATAAAAAAATAAGGGTCATATTTATATGGTATAGTGACATAATATATCTATTATTAAACTTGTTCTACAACTGATGGTATGCTAGAAATCTATTGTGTGATTTACTCTTGCTCTTACTCCAAACAAGGAGGTGTGTTAACCAAATAATGGGCTCATAGATCTTAATTTTTTTACCTATATTGAGAATTATAAGGAGGATAGGGATCCATCTCACATATTACATCATCACCATAGGGGTCTTGAATAAAATTATCATTTGTTACCACATTATCATAACCTAGATTGTACATGGATCAACTATGAGTGTAATGAGTCATATCCAAATAAATGACCAACATTCCATGAATATAGTTATAAAGTTATAAAAACTCTTAAAAACAAGGTCAAAAATACAAATGGTCCAAAATTGGTAAAACTTGGTTTAAGAACTTGGTCTAGGAATGGAGCTATTTCTCCAAAAATAGGCAATGAAAAACCTACTCTAAAATGGTCTAATGTCACATATATCACACAAATGGTCAATTAAATTGATAACTTTGAATTCAAAACTCAGTAAAAAGTGTTTCAAACAATTCTAATCTAGGTCTAAAGATGAAAAAGGTTATTAGGTCTTTGGGAATAAGGTAGAAAGCTAGGCTCAAAATAACTAGGTCTAAGACAAAAGGTAAAATTCTAGGACTTTTGGAGACATGACACAAAAAATAGAATTTGAAATAAAATTAGGTTTGAAACAAAAGGAAAATTCTAGGTTTTTTAGGAACATGACACAAAATTTAGACTTGACACAAACTAGGTCTAAAAGATAAGATACTTAATCTAACAAATTTGAAACACTTTGACACAAACTAGGCATTTAGATTCAAACATAAACTTGAACTTTGGAAAAATAATTTAGAATTTAGGCACATGGAATATAGACTACTTCTAAAATCTAGGCACAAAAATAAGATTTAAATTGAGCAAGAAATTAGTCTAAGTTGCACAACCCACAAGTGAGTGAGGCATAGGCATAAACTAATCAATGTTTGAAATTAAACTTATCAAGACCAATATATAAATTGTTTTATAAGGTTTGGATTCTTAAATGGAAAATAATCTAGACCAAAATAGATGGTAGAATGATACTAGGCATAGACCAAAAAGGCACACGTGTTTTGAAATTATGATTGGATAAAAGGCAACTAGTCTTTGAAATAATATGAGTATCATAATGATGCTATATTTATATAAAGGTATGAAAAATGGTTTGTTTCAAAACTCTAAGATAGAAGAATTTGAATGAAATTGGTAGAGTAATGATGCCTATTTCAAAAAAATGACAAACATACACACAAAAGTTTGACAAATGACTAAGACAAAGTGTGGCATCAAATAAATGACATAACCCATATTTAAACAAAAGAATGATATGAAAACATGACTTTTTTGAAAGTGTTTTTAATCAAACAAATAGTTTTAACTCAAGACAAAGCAATTAAAAAAGAAAAATAATAAAAACACCTAAGTGTATCGTCTTAATCCTAAAAACTGACAAGGTAGATTCGTACTATCAAATTTCATCTATATACTTTCTATTGAGAGTAAATTATGTTTGTTAATCAAAAAATTTAAATGTGTATGAAAATTAGGGTTTTTAATCCCCCTCTTCTCTTAAGAGTTTGTACATTGACATAGAACTTTGAGATATTCACCTTGCATTGATAATATATCTATGGTAAGTGGGGTTGTCTAAAAACTATCAATTTTCATATATTATAAATGGTACCATATGTATGGTTAACACTATCGCACAAACATGTCATTTGGATACATGTTAAACACCTTATTGTGAAAATGTCTTTTTTTTCACAACCACAAAATCCATTGATTTCTCAGTGTAGTGCAATGTCTAAGTGAAACCTACATTTTAAGGTAGTCTCTTACTAACAGAGCTTGTTTAACCACTCAAAAAAGCATACTAGTAAGTTGAACTCAATTTATATACCCCTACCATGGAGTGGGATTGAAATGATGTTGAGAGATGAATTCATAGGTCAATGCTTCCATAGAGAACCCATGGGGAGGCTATGAAATCCCACCCACAAGCTAAGATACATGGAAAAACAATAAAAAATAAAAAATGTGGAAGGACTTTAGGGTCATTTTGGGATCACCCAAATCACTCAGATTTTGGGGAGAGCCTTAGTGACTTTCCTTCCATGCTTTGGACAAAGTGAAAAAGGTAATAATTAAAGAATTTTTGATGACCCAAGTTATCTAAATGGGATGCGGGGAGAGCATAAATGCTACACTTGGCTTGTAAAATAAACACACAACAACAACCCAAAAAGAAAAAAATCTTATGAGCACTTAACTAGAGTGTGAGTTTATTTTTAGAGCACGAAGAGAAATGTGTTATGAAGTTTAGCCCTTTGACATTATTTGAGATGTGAATTTTAAAAATGAAAATGAGTCAAGTAAATGAGTTTTAAACACCAAATGTAAATGTGAATTTGAATCTTAGAGTGTTAAAAAAATGGCTTTATTTGGTCTTTGGGTCTTGAAAAAAGTGTTAGGGGGTCTTTATGCTTAGAAGCTAAAAGAAAGTAAGTAAATGAATTTTAAAATTTAGATCTCACATTTATTATGTTTTTAACATAGTGCAATACCAAAGATACACATATTAATAGCACAACCTTCCTACAAAAGAACAACTAGTTAGCACAAAACCATAACTTCCTAGAAAACAAAGAGTTAATGCAAAACTGTGACTATATAATGCAAAATCATAACTCTATAGCATAAAATCACTAATTATAGGGATAATATCATAGATTTTTAAGGAATTATCATTAATATCAAAGCAATATTGATAATATCAAAGCAATATCACATAATCTAGGATAAAATCATGATTATAAAGACAAAAGTGCAACTATTAAGGCAATAATGCAATTTATCAAGGAAATATCATATATTTTTAGACAAAACCACAACTACCAGATACAAAAATGCAAGTGAAATATTTATACTCTACAGTGTAATATCACTACTCTATAGTGCAATATCGTGACTATAGAGAGCAAAAACATGACTACATAGAGAAAAATGTTATTTCCTATGTAACATTTGTGAGCTTTAACTTTCCACTTTTTTTGGATAGAAAGTTAGGATTTTGACATGAAAAATATTATAAATAGATCATAAAATGTTGTGGGAAGAATTTTTTTGGGTGTGGGTTCCACTGAACATGCCATCATATGATCAAGGAATCCATAGAGGGGATATTAGTATAGTCTTAGTCAATAAAACCAAATCAAAACAAACACACTAAACTAACACCTCTAGACTAAACACTAGGGAGAGCATATGTAATAAGAATAAAATGAAAAAACAACTAGAAAACAAAATAAATCATCCTCTTTCCTTCCTTTTAGCTCCAAAATGTCTTATTGAATCGGTTATGTGCTCAATAATTTTTTATCAATGAAGCTCCATTGCTCCACCTTTCTTTGGCACTTAGGTAATGTTGGTTGGCTTAGCTTAGCTTGGATTATGAAATTGGCATGGTAACACTACTATAAAATATTTTTACACCTATTTGATCATAATAAATTTACACCAAAAGATCTTAAAGATTAATAGGTGAGGCCTTATATTTATAACATCCAAAGTTAACACTTACCCAAGTTGAGTTAGGTTAGTATTTAAGAATGGAATGAGTTAAAAATAACCCTAGGTGAGTTAAAGTTAAATCCAACTGATTTAAGGATGTTAAATATAATTATGATTTTAAATTAATATGCATGGATCACAAATTATATACTTATTATATATTTTGTGAGAGCTTGATAACTCATAAAGGCAATGATGAAGAAGCTTGATATTTTGAATTTACATTTTTAGATATTCATTAATTACAAATAGATAATTTATCTAATAATTTAATATAGTTTAACTAGTTTATTAAATTTGATTAGAATTTTATCTCTTTAATAATTGTTCAAGTGCCTTGCTTAATGGGTCCATAAGCCAAACTGCCAGTTGTTAGATCGTAAGGTGACTGGGGATGAATCTATGAGAGGTTATTATTGAATATGGTATAATACCCAAAATAGGGATGCCTCAAAATTATTATGATAATTAATGAATATCATGTGGATGTGTTGGAGAGTTTTTAGTGATGTCATGGAGGTGTCCAGGTGAGTGGATAAATTTTCTTGATAGTCTAAGTGTCAATGACAAAGTGTGCAGTGTGTTTGTCTTAGTATGTTTGAAGTAGGATTGGTTGATCTTCAATTTTGATATGATTAAGGATGGGTATAAAATATATATAATGTGTGAGGGTTCCTATCAGAGGTCAATAATTATTGGAGATCTTGTTTAAGTGTATGGTATTCATCTGGTTCTTCATTATGTTCATCTTGGCATAGTTGGTTCTATGACAAAAAATATGAGTAGGAATTTTTTGACATCACCATCACTATATATGGATGATTCAAGGGGATTTGGTCATATGGGTGTGATCACATTAGTAAAATTTTTTTATGGTCCATGTTTCAGGTCATGTGATTAATCATAATAAAAATTATTAAGGTTCAAAGTTGGCCTTCCAGGCAGGTCGTAGTAGTTTCTATACTTAGCCAGATCGTCACTATACGTCATGTAGATATGGATAAACCAAAAAGTTTTTGAATTTATTTTAGGTATTAAAAAATTAGTTTTAGATCAATTTTTTACATGGATATGTTTTTTATAGTTTCAATAATCCACCCTAAAAATTTGGAGTCTTGAAGTGATTTTTAACTCAAGTTATAAAGCTTCAAAGTTGCTCTAGCAGACTATGATAGGGCAGAGACAATCAAGTTTAATAATGTTAAATTATAAGGTCATTAGTCAGAAGATAAAATAGTGAAAATTAATTAATGATCTTTATCTAACAATTCATGTAAGATTCAACATGCCAAAGGTTGGATGTGTAGGTGACAAGTGTCACAAGCTTGCTAGTTAGACATAAGATTAACGATTTGAGGGCATTCATACTATCAAAAGATTGATGGTGTGAGTCAAAGTCAAAGATTAAAATGTGTATAAGTCATATATAGATACTAAGTGTCATAATAATTAGAGTTTTTAGCAAGATATAATAGTAATCACGGCAAAGATAAAGACCTGGATGATCCACATAGATTGACAATGTGCATTTGGTCAAGATTACCATAATGCATGAGATGAGGTCAACATGTTCAAGGTTTAATGTTTGGATTGTAGAATACTATGAGTTAAAGTTTAAGATAATTAAAAATAATATTTATGGTGTAAATTTAATGAGATAATCAAAGATCATGAGATGTGTTCTAAGTGACTAAGGTTTAACTATGACCGTTTGAATATAACAAAGGAAAGACTAGTGCTTGGTTTTTGAGTGATAACTTTTGATCTATGTAGAATTTGATTTTTTAGTAAAAATAAAAGTTGTATAATAATTAAAGGAACATCTATAAATATTCATTTTAATGTCTACATGTTTGTACAATCAAAATTATTGATCTCCAAAGTCGACTATGTGTTTGTTCATGCTCTACAAGTAACTTGAGAAGGGTAATAAAGTTGTTCTTGATGGTATTTAGATGTTTTGAGATGAGATAACTATATAAGAGTGTTTTATACTCCATGAAAATATATTTTTTGGATTATAAAGGTTTAATCAATCATATTCAGTATGATCAAAGGCTTATAAGGTGATTGTGTGTTCGTTTATGGTGTTCTTATGTACAAAATGTTGTTTGAGCAAAATTAACTTTAGTAAAGGAGTGTCGTGTTGAATGTGATAATTTGAGGATGTCAAAGGGGTAATGTAGAGTGGACCTATGCATTTTGAAGTGGTCCTATGTTTCTAGTTTGCTCAATGGAGTGTTAAATAGGGGAATAAGTCCCCATGAGACCTATAAAGGATATTAAGGCCTAATTAAAAGATATAGCTACTTAAGTGTGACCCATAGATGCTATATCCAACATATGAGAGTGGTATTGAGCTATGTGAGATGTATTAATGGATAAGTCAAGTATTATGGCTGACTAAGAAGATAATAATCATGAAGGCTCTATAATAGGTGAAATCAAATGCGGTGATTTATAGACATGAGAGGCTTGTGGAAGAGATGTGAGAGACCTAAAAGAAGAGGTGTGTGTAAGAGTTGTGGAGAAAAGAAAAGGGTGTGTGTCTCGTGGATGGGTTGAATATTAGATTAGGTTTATGACTATGTGTATGACCTATAGGTTATATTTTTGATGTCAAAGATAGTGATCTTATAGGTTTGAAGATTGAAGGTGGTCAGAAGGACTTGATCATATTAGGGGTAGGTGCTCCTTGTGAAATAGGTGTTTCACTAAATATAGTTATAAGGACTTGAACATTGGGTGGTCAAAATGACTTGATCATCTTAGGGGAAGGTGCTCCTTGTGAAACATGTGTTTTACTAAATTTTGGTCAAAAGGACTTGACTAGTCTCATGTTTATGATCATCTTATAGGATAGGTAGTCCATGTTATTGTAGGCTTGAGAGTGGGTTTTATTACCCAAGAGGGTTTCCCACATATATCTTGTGTTGTGTGTGTAATCTTGCATTATCTATTTGTTCATTTCTATAAATATCTTGAATGCTTCATGAATGGTTGTATTGAATGCTTATGTGTTTGAAGGGTTTGGAAATTAAATTGGATTGTTTGTCACCTCTAAATCACCCCCCTCTCAGTGATTTTACCTATAAAAATTGGTATCAGAGCCAATCCTTTGGTAAAGGCTTGAAATCTTAAAGGAGATCCAAAGTACAATATGGGTAGTCATCAAATGCAAGGAGGTTTTTCCACTAAGCAAGCACAAATATTTAATGGACCTAATTATGATTTTTGGAAAGAAAGGATGAGGACCTACATCATGTCCCTAGGGTTTGACACTTGGAAATATGTTGTGGATGGTTATTTAACACCTACTATTCTTCCATATAGTACTATAGACAATAATTTGTTTGAGAACAATTCTAAGGGAATGAATGCTATCACTTGTGGTCTTTTAGAGACTGAATACACCAAGGTAATCCATTACATATATTCCAAGGAAATGTGGGATAAATTGAAGAATATTTATGAAGGAGATTCAAATATTAAGTTTTGGACTCACCGAAGACAATTTGAGAGTCTTAAGATGAAGGAAGAATATTATGTGGCATCTTTTTTATAGAGAGTTGATGAGATTGTAAACATCATTAGAGGTCTTAGAGAGAAGCTTGAAGAATTTAATGTAGTTCAAAAGGTATTAAGGTATATCTCACTCTCTAGAGTTTTATTCTAAAGTATCTAATATAGAATAAAGTCATGATCTTACTTAGTTGAAGATGGATGAATTGCATGGCATCCTTACTGCCTATGAGATGAGCGTAAATGATGATATAACACTAAAGAAGGAATCAAAATTCAAGACATAAATGAATCCAAAGAAGAATTTCCAAGGTAATACAATCAAGGAGGATGAAACATATGATATTAATGAAGATTAATTAATTGCTTTATTTACAAGGAAATTGAAAATACGGTCAGGCAAGTATAAGGGTAAACTACCCTTCAAATGTTTCAATTATGGAGAGGTAGGACATTTTTCTAATAAGTGCCCTCATAAGAATACTAATAATGATGATGAAGAACATGGTGATGGGTAAGATGAAGATAAGAAGACATGCAAGTATGATAATATGAAGAAAGGATTCAAAAAGTATGACAACAAGAAGTCCTTCAAGAGATGAAAAGTCTCTACACCACAGAAGATTGTAGCTCACTAGATGAGAGTGAAATAATGACTTAGAGTATGATCATGAAGATAATGGTCCTATTGAAGATAGATCCCTCTTCATCACTGAGGAAAAAAGTTTCTCATATCAAAATGAGTCTACTTAGAGTGATTTAGATGATGATAAAGATGAGGTGGACTGAATTGATGAATGATATTGAAGAACTGAAGATTGAGAAGAAGATGAAGTCTCAAATAAAGGATTATGAGGAGCAATTCAGTGTGTATGAAGCAAGAATAAATGAAGACACCAAGGAGCATGAAGATATAGTCAAGTATCTCAGTTGTCAATTGAAAATCCTATCTAAAAGCTTGAAAGATAAAGAAAATGAATGTTCAATGTATGTAACTGAAAATGAGTCATTAAAAGCTAAGTTAGAGAAGAAATCTATTAAGATGCAGTCATTTATGAGATTTCAAAAAATTTCAAGTGATCTAGACAATACTGTGAGTGGTCAAAATCATGCAAGTGATAAGACTAGTCTTGGATACAAAGAAGAACCATAAAATGCAACTCAAGACAAGATGAAGATTAATGTAAATCAAATGTTGAAGGTCAATAATCAATCAAAGATTGAAGATGATAGTACAGTGAAGACAAATAAAATTAGACAACCAAATTCCATGCTGCATGAAAGTTTCAATGTTTATTATTACACATGTAATCAGTTTGGGCATAGAGCTAAAGAATGCAAGAGACATATTAAAATTGAGTTTGCATGGAACTATAATGGAGGTCATCAGTCGAAAGGTGTGAACAAATTTAAGTGCTTCAACTATCTTGATGAGGGAATTTTGTTAAGCATTATCCAAATAAGGCAAGGCAGGGTGAGTCTTATTCAAAAGGAGTAGTTTTTGTTTCAATTATCAAAAGAATAAACATATTGCAATTTTTTTTGCTAATTAGGAAAGGCATGATAAGCTTCTTGAAAAAGGTATCGTGTGTTTCAATTTTCAATAGGGAAGTCACATTGCTAGATTCTACAAGAAAAGGCCTATAAGATAGAATAGGTTTAATTAGGCTCCTAGAGTGAAAGAAAGAAGGCAAATTAACTCATGGAAACCAAAGGTGGTAAGTGTAAGTCATGATGAATCTATAGGTCCAAGTAATATATTTGCTATGGTGGAAAATGCTATAGAAGTTGGAGAGTGCCAAGAGTTCTAATTGTTTGCTCATATTGTGAATGAAGAGACCAAGCTCAAGGAGAAGACCAAGGTTCTAGTTGAGGCTAGTTTTGAGGTGAGTTTGGATGCTAATGAGTAACTTGTTGTGTGTGAGCAAGTTTCAAGATTGGTTCCTATATTGTCAAGGTCTGAAGGTGATGTTATGTAATGTAAATAAGATACTTCAATGATCAAGGTATGTCAAGATTCCATAGTTTCTCTAAATTTTGTATATCCTATCATAGAAGAGAAAGTGAGTGATGTATAAAAGGAACAAGTTGTCAAATTTTAGACTAGGGAAAACAAGAGCAAGAAGTATTATAGATATAAAAGGATTCTAGTTGTTATTGAGGAGATGTGGGACACTCCTAGATTCACTTTGTTTTAAGAGAATTATGGTGTAGGGGAGGTCTCTGTCTATGCTTTTTAAGAGACTCCTTTCAGTGGAGAAGCAAGTGTTGCTATGGTGTTCTTGAGAAGGTCCTAGAAGGCAAGAGCTGAGTGTTTCCAATTGGAGTTGGTGTGTCAAGATGGGAGAAGTGATTTGATGATGTCAAAATGATGTCATAAGCTGTTTTTTCTATATATAAAGTATATATAAGATTATAATGGATGTTTTTAGGTGGAATAATAAGATTTATGTAATTTCAAGAAGATTTTAATGCTCAAAAAGGTCTATGCACTTCTTTGTGATGTGTTACAGATGGTTTTGTGTCTTGATGATCCTATTTGTGCCTTTTGGAGGTTTTTGTGTGCTCTTGGGTTTATCTTTCTTATTGCATATCAAAGCCATGATATAGGAATTAAAGGTTACCAAAGTTGTGAAGGGTCAAATCTTAGTATAGAAGTGTGTTATGGTTGTCTTTAAGTGTGAAAGAATTTTTAGAGGTAGGCATTGACCAGAAGGAGGTTTGTTGACCTTGTTTGTTTTGAGATTCTAGAGTTTTGGGCTATGCTAGAAAATTGATTTGCCTTATGACTTGAGGTCTATAGCTTATTAATATGTTGAATGTGAAAAATGGTTTATAAAATCAAGATTCATATAGATTTGAAGGTTTGTGGTTTTCAAATTATTTAATTTTTTGTCAAGATGGAGGCATAATAGGCTAGTAGGTTTGTGAAGGAAGTATGTTGTAGAGGATGAGATAGGTGATTAAATTAGTGTGATTGAGGGGGAATATAATATTGATATAGATATGAAGTTTCAAGTGTTGAATATGTGTCTAATTAATGTTGTGGGATTTGAAAGTTCTAGGTAGGGCTACAAAGAGTCTAGACAGGCCTAGTGTGAAAAAGAGTGATTTTTTATCAATTTATCCAAAATATAATGGTATGATTTTTTCAAGGTGAGTTATTAGGTTGGTTTTGATCATGTTTCTTATTTGGTGAGTGGTATGAAGTTCTATTGGTGGTCCTTGAGTTGACTTGAGAGAGAAGGCTAATAAGCTTGTGTGGTGGTTCTTCATGGTGTGTAAAGATATAAAGATGATCAAGAGGTGAAATGTCTCAAATATATAAGAGGGAGTCCATATCAGATGTTTCTTGGTGAGTTCCATCATATTTCATTGCTTTTGTGTGTTCTTTCTTCATTGGTTATGTAGTATTTAGTTGAAGAGAGTGTTGGCATGTAACAAAAAGAAGTTTTCAAGGTAAGAAGAGGTAGGATCAAGGTAAGGGGGAGTTTATATCATATTTATAAGTTTTTAATCTCATATTTATGATATTTTTATGTCCTCAATATCAGTTTGTGCCCACTTTGTCATTATGTCAAAGGGGGAGAAGGTTCATATTATCAGAGTACTTGAAGAGAATGAAGGAAGGTGAGCTATATGATTGGTGTTGACATCAATGAAAAAGGGGGATATTGTTATATATTTTTAAATGATGTCATTTATGTTTCCACATGAGTGGATGAAGTGTATTTATATTCTAAGTGTCAATGATAAAGTGTGCAGTGTGCTTATCCTAATATGCTTGAAGTAGGCTTAGTTAATCTTTAGTTTTGGCATGATTATGGATGGGTATGAAGTATTGATAATGTGTGATGAGTGATATTGGAGGTCAAGGATTATTTTAGAGCTTGTGTAAGTGCATGGTATTTATCTGGTTCTTCATTATGTTCATCTTGGCATAGTTGATTTTGTGATAGAAAAAATTGAGTAGGCAGTTTGTTGATGTTACCATTACCATGTATACATGAGTCAAGGGGACTTGGTCATATGGGTGTGATAAAATTAATAAAAAATTTATATTTTATAATTTTTATATCATAAAATTAAGTTAATAAAAATTTATTAAGGTTCAAATTTGGCCTTCCAAGCAGATTGTAGCAGTTTCTATACTTAGCCAAAACGCTACTACTTGTCATACATATATAGATAAACCAACAAGTTTATGAATTTATTTTAGGTAAATATATAGTAATTTTTGATAAAATTTTTACATGGATATGTTTTATATATTTCCAAGAATATACCCTAAAAAATTGGAGTCTTGAAGTGATTTCTAGCTCAAGTTATAAAACTTCAAAGTTGCTCTAGCAAACTATGATGGGCCAGAGACCGTCAAGTTTAACCATGTTAAAGTACGAGTTTATGAGTTAGAATATATAATTTTGAATTTTAATTCATGATATTATCTACTATTGAAATTAATATTCAACATGTCAAAGGTTTCATGGATAGGTGACAAGTGTCACAAGCTCACTAGTTGGACAGAAGATCAATGGTTCATAGGCGTTCATTTTGTCAGAAGATCAACAATGCGAGTCAAAATTAAAGAGTCAAATATGTAGAAGGAAAATAGAGATACCAAGTGGAAAAATCATGGGATTTTCAATAAATATCTAATGGTGAATTCTATAGGATAAAGAACTAGCCGATCCATAGAGATTGACAATGAACATTTGGTCAAGATTACCAAAATGCACAAGATGAGGTCAACATGTTTGAAAAGTGGAGAAATATGAGTTGAAGTTAAACATAATTATAAATTACACACACACACACACACACACACACACACACACACACACACACACACACACACACACACACACACACACACACACACACACACACACACACACACACACACACACACACACACATGTAATTTATGTTTTTAATTGATAAATATAATAAAATAACATGATATGTGTTCTAAGTGATCGAGGTTTAACTGTGACCATTTGAGTTTAATGAAGGAACAACTAGTGCTTGGTTTTTGAGCCATAACTTTTGATCTATGTAGAATTTGATGTTGTAGTAAAAATAAAAGTTATAGAGGACTTAAATTCACAAATATAAATATTAATTTTAAGTTATAATTATTTTTATAGTCAAATTTATTATGCTCTAAATTTTAATGTGTGTTCATTTATGCTTTGCAAGTAACACGAGAAGGGTAATACAGTTGTTCTTAATGGTATTTCAATGTTTCAAGATGAGATAACTATAAAAGAGTGTTTTATACTCCATGAGGATCATTAATGTTGATTATTAAGGTTTTATTAATCATATTTAGTATGATCAAAGGCTTATAAGGTGACTGTGTGTTCGTTCATGGTGTTCTTGTGTACATTATGTTATTTGAAAAAAATAGATTTAACATAGGAGTGTTGTGTTGACTATGATAATTTTAGGATGTCAAAGGGGTCATATGGAGTGGATATATGCATTTGGAATTTTCCTTATGTTTTTTATTTTCTCTATTGAGTGCTAAATGGGGGAATACATCTCCATGAGACCTATAATGGCTATTATGACTTAATTGAAAGGCATATCTGCTTAAGTGTGACCCATGGATGCTATGGCTAACATATGAGAGTGGTATTGAGATATGTTATATTTATTAAGTGATAATTCAAGTATTATGGATGAATAAAAAGATAATAATCATGAAGCCTCTATAAAAGGTAAAATCAAATGTGGTGATTTCTTGATGTGAGAGGCTTGTGGAATAGATGTGAGAGACTTAGAAGAAGATGTGTGTGTAATATTTATGGAGTGAAGAAAAGGGTGTGTGCCTAGTGGATGGGTTGAAAATAAAATCAGGTTGATGACTATGTGTATGACTTGTAGGTTATATTTTTGATGTCAAAGATAGTGCTCTTGTAGGTCTGAAGATTGAAGGTGGTCAGAAGGAATTGATCATCTTAAGGGTAGGTGATCCTTGTGTAATAGGTTTTTCACTAAATATAATTAGAAGGACTTTACCATCAGGTGCTCATAAGGACTTGATCATCTTAGGGGTAGGTGCTCATTCTGAAATAGGTGTTTTACTAAATTCTAGTCAAAAGGACTTGACTAGTCTCATGTTTGTGATCATCTTATAGGACAAGTAGTTTATGTGTTTACAGGCTTGAGAGTGGGTTTTATTCCCCAAGAGGGTTTCCCACATAGATCTTGTGTTGTGTGTGTAATCTTGTATTATCTAATTGTTCACTACTATAAATATCTTGAATGCTTCATGAATGGTTGTATTGATTACTTAAGTGTTTGAAGGGTTTGGAAATTGAATTGGATTATTTTCACCATTGATTCACCACCCCTCTCAGTGCTTGTACCTCTAACAAGATGAAATTGGGATGTTTAGTGATTCTTAAGCTTAATTTGCACTATTTGGTAGAAATCAGTTTGAAGTCTAATCAGAAGCCAGTTGTGGCTAGAAGGGGGTGTCTGCATTCTCCACATTTGGCATAATTTTTAGATTCAATAGGGGCATGCTTTTGAAGCATGCTATGATTTTGAAGCATGCTATCCACACTTATTAAATATTTTTTACTTATATCAGTTTTTAGATTTAGTGAATGCATGCCATTTAGACATGGATTCCACACATTCATAATTTTAGATTTAGTGGGGCATGCTTTGGAAGCATGTTATCAAAACTTATTCAGTATTAGACACACCTATATTCATGGGGGGCATGTTTTGAAAACATTTCCTCCACATTGGTACTTATCCTAGTTTTTAGATTTAATCATATATAGTGGGGGCTTACTTTGGAAGCATGTTATCCACACTTACATAGTTTATGAATTGGCCAAAACACACAATTATATATAATTTAGATTCAAAGTTGTGACAAAATTATATACATTGATCCATTGTTATACATAGTTTTAACATGAGACATATCTAAGGTGCATAAGCTATTAAATGTGTACCTAATATTACAAAATACAAATTAGTTTCAGATTTAAAAACACTCTTAGGTACTCTGATTACCTACTAGGATGCACTTTTATAGATTGATGCCCAAGATGTAATTTTACAGACCATATTGAGCCAATCTACTATAGTAGTTGGTTCACTTTTGATATGGTTGAGGTGATTAAATAACTCAATCTTGCTAAGATTTTAGGATAGACTTGATTGTAACATCTATCCTTACCAATTTGATAGTATGAGTTAACTTTTTTCACTCATGGTCACTAGGTTATAAGTATGATTGGGTTGCATGGTTGAGATAATCTCAACTATCAAGTGGTAACTCACCTTTTATATATGATTAGGGGCATGTGACTTCTAATATATCTCTCTTTCTCCTTAGATATATGCACTTTCTAGATTTATATATATGTACTAATCTCAATTTTAGAATCTTAAAATGATACATATTTTAAATCAACTTGAAAATAGGCTTTGCAATTACATCGATACACAAGTGTACTCCTAAACCTTTCTCTTTCAATTTCAATATTTTCAAGTACTTTCATTTCTAGATCATATTCACTAATTATGTACTATAACATGATCTTAATTGATGGTATTTAACCTTAAATTATATCATGATCCTAATTTAGTATATAGGGTTAAGGATATATAAATGCCAATACACATGGGTGATGATTAGATATATAACATACCAATTAGTTGTTAAAGTTAGATATAAACATATGCTAAATTTATTAATTAAGATAGGATAAAAATAGTAAATAAAACTATGCTAAGTATAAAAATGACAAATAGCCCGATGAGATAGCTCATTCGATTAGGAAAACTATGCTATAAGTGGGAGGTATCAAGGTTGATCCCACATGATGACCACCTCTATAGCCATATTATATGTTTCCATAGATGATGCCCCCATCTAGTTAGGCACTGCTAATAAGTTGTTGGAGGTTTGTGGTAGTAAAAATGTTTAAGTCCCATCCTTAGAAAAACATTCTAAGAGTAGTGCCATAAAAAATGTGAAACCTTTTAAAAAAAGGTATTAAAATGATAAAGAATTAACTTACCTATATTTTTGTAATAGTAATGTAGTTATAAATCTAGAACATGTAGAAATTATACTAGAAGAAGATTTTGGAATAGTCATCAGATTCTAGATTTGATGATTTTATAGCTATGAAAACCAAACCAGCCTGGGATGGTTGGATTGACACTATTGTCTAAACTTGACACAAGTGTTTTATATGAAATACATATTATAAAAGGATGAAACCAATAGATTCTTCTAGGTTTGAATTCATCTTCGCTCTAGTGCATTTAGATCTAGGTCATGGATTGTCACTCTTCATGAATTTATAAAACCCTAGTTCTTCATCTTCATAGTGATCTTGGGAAAAAATGGGTTAGTGTGCACATGGTGTTAATCTAACCATAAATAAACCTCTATCAATGAGTATTTAATACATAAAAAATACTCTAAAAAGGGCCTCGCACTGATGTAGTTATCCACTATGTGTTGGCTTATGTGTGAATCATGTAATATGTGCAAAGCAAGTACAATAATGACCTAGCTTGTAACTTGAAAAATCAAGATCTTGGGATCCTCCTTCAGTACATAAAACTTTTTTATGTATTTTTCCTATGATTTATATGAGCATAACAGAAAATAGGAAAGGTTTGATCTATTGAGTACTTAATTGAATGCTTTTGATAAGTTGCCTTGTCTATGCTAGGTTTTTAATAGGTTAAGAATGAATGAAGGTAGATATTGTATTTATATCAATCCATTTAGAAATATAACTCACATTAAATCACTTAGGCCAACCATTGGGATATGTTTCATTTTCAAATTAGATGATTTTAGGGCACTAGACACTTGCATCAGGTCAAGACCATAGCATCAAGGTAGGTGTTTGTCATGGATGCTAGTATCTAGGGAGCAAAAAAGTAGGTATAAACTCAAAAATTGTAGAGGTCTAAGATAAGTAGGTTTTAATAATTCTAGAAAATATAGAAAGTTTGGGTCATTGACATAAGACTAGTTAGGCTAATAAATAGGCTAAGGGGCACAAGATAGAGTAGATACAAGAATTATGAAAGTGAGAAAGTTCTAGAACTAAAAGGAACAACTAAGGTCTGAATTTAACAAGTGTAAAATAATGAGGTGTTATATAAACCATAAAATAGTGTTTATAATATGTCAATCACTAAAAAAACACTCAATTTGAACTCAAGTGAAGGCAAGGTGTGATATACACACCCACACATGAATTCCTTTCCTTTTAACTAGAAATTTCATTACTAGATTAAAGGGGGAAATGTAGAAACTATTTTATGGATTATATAACACCTCAATCTTGTAAACTTGGAAAACTAAAACCTTGGTTATTCCTCTCAGTTCTTGACCTTTACCACTATTTGAAGTCTTGTATCTACTCTATCTTATTCTCTTTAGCCTATATCTTAGTCTGATTAGTATTATGTTGATGACTCAAACCTTATATCTTTCTCATAATGCTTAAAACCTACTTATCTTTCACCTTTATAAGTTATGAGCCTATACCTACTTTCTTACTCCCTGGATATTAGCACTTAGGATATACACTTATGTCAATACTACTATCTTACTTCGATACAAGTGTCTAATGCTATAAAGTCATCTAATTTTAAAATGAAATGTATCCTAATGGTCAACCTAAGTGTTTTAGTTTGAGTTACTTATCTAAAGAGATTGATATAAATAGAATATCAACCCTCATTCATTCCTCACCTATGAAACCTATCATATACCAATGCAACCTATCAAAGCATTCAATGAAGCAATCGATAAAACAAAGCTTCCATACATTTTTTTATTTTCATATTAGTCATAGGGACAACACATACATAGGTCTAAAGTACTAAAGGAGAATCTCAAGAGCCTAATTTTCATAAGTTACAAGATAGGTCATTATTGTACTTGCTTTACACATATTGCATGATTCACACACAAGAAAACACATAAGGGAGAACTACATCAGTCTAAGGCCTTATTAAAATTATTGGATATGTAGATATAACTCATTGATAAAGTGGTCTTTGGGGCCAGTTTGACACCATGTGACCATTAACTTATTTTACCTAGGGTCACTATGAAGATGAATAACTAGGGTATTAAAAATTCAAGAGCATTTAAAATCTATGGCCAAGATCTAAATGCACCAGAGTGAAGGTGAAGTCAAACCTAAAAGCATCCAGGTAGTCACATCCTTTTCCAATAAGTGTTTTGTCTAAGAAACCTATGTTGGGTTCATATAATAGTGTCAACACAACCATCCATAGTTGAAGCTAGTATCTATGACTCTAAAAGTGTTCAATCCAGAATCTGAATACTATTATAAAATCTTATTCTAGTCTAATTTTTGCCTATTCTAGATCCAAAATGGTATTAGCATTAGAACCAACTCCATTAATTATTTATTTATCATTTCCATATCTAGAATAGTTGTACTTACTATTTTTAACCTATCTTAGTTTAATGAATTTAAAATATGTTATATATGATTTTAGCATTTAATTGGCTTATTTGAGATATGATTATCACCCTTGTGCATTATCATTTCTATATTCTTAACCCTATATATCTAAGTAGGATCCTTTTCTAATTTAGGGTTAAACATATTGCATGCATTGAAAAGTGAATTTAAAAACACCAAAAAGAATAATTATTTCATTTAGTTATAGCTATTATTTCTCATTTAATATTAATCATTTAATTTAATCAAGTAACAACTTTATTTTCTAGTCAAAAAATTGGCAAAAAAAAAATCAACAGCCAAAGCCTTGTACCAATGAGCATGAGCATTATTAAAACCTTTCTTATAATAGAATAATTCCAATCATATATCACCTTCATAACAAGATCTCACACTCATAAATTACCACACTTAACCTTTTATATGACACTCCTTGAGCATCCATACCTCCATAATTAGAGTTGCATTAGGTGCTACTATCAACACTCAATTAGATATCAGTGCCAAGATTAGAATTGAGGTATTCCATTCCAAACCTATCCCCTACCTCATTTTCAATATTATCAGTTCTCTCGAGTAATAAGAACAAATACCTAATCCACCCATCATCATCCTTCCCAAAAATTGAGGCCATCAATGTAATGTGATTTAGGCCTAGATTCTCATCTCCATCCTCTTTCTTCTTCTCAGGTCTAGCCTTGTCATATAACATTCACATTTATGTATGACATTAAAAGGGAATAGAGAGTATTTTAGAGTTTACCAAATATTTTAGTCATTCAAAAAAACCATTTTGACCTTGAAATTCATAGCATTGATCAATATCTTCACCTCCTCATCATCACAAGTATCGAGGGACCTTAGAGTTATATTTCCACTTAGTTAGATGTTATTAATGAGAAACATGATGTAACATAACTATTTTGGTTCCATTAAGAGCATCCCTTTTCATTGATAATTACAAATCCTATCCCACTTAACAATAAACCCAATATGTAGTTATACCCATCACTTATCCATTAAATTAACTATCTAGACTAGACCTAGGGAAGTCAAGTGCACAATTTATCACATGTTATTTGTGTGCATACAAATTGGTGAACCAATGTGAAATAATTACATATTTTACATTTCCATTTTCTTATCCTTATTATTTCTCCTTCCTCCTTCTTCCCTTCTCCTTATATTTATTCTACAGGTATCCATATACCCCAAGAATATGTCTAGATAAGACATAGGTAGATCTTTTGGCCTGGAGGGATATATAAAATGCCAGCTTAACTTTGGTGAGGCTTAATTGGTAATTTATGATAGCCATAATTTTTACATCAATGTATATTATCAATTCTATGATCATTCTCAGAACAATAATCAAAATAAAATCATAAATGAAGTAAGGGGCGTATCCTAAACCACTAGTAATCATCCCAAATCAAATTTTATGATCCTCACTAGAGGGATTTATACCATGCCTCATATGGCCATTAGACCATATATTATCCTAAATAACACATATGTGGAAAGCTCTACTAAGTATGACCACTATCTAAGAAGGATCCTTTAGTTGGAGGATAAGGTGAATTATATGCAAGTGGCTACACATCCCTCTAGTGGGAATACAATTACCTATAACCCACCAATGCAAACCTTAAACACTACCCCTAAGGCTTCATTTCCAAATAAATATTTTCACACTAACCAATATCTCATCCATGTCCCTCCTATATAGGAGACACCTAGACCTAGCACCGTAACTAGCCTTATAAATTAATCAATAGCTTGGTGGATCACATTCATGATTGAGAGAATAACCAATAATATATAAATCAAGGATTGAATGTAAATCCTCTTACCTAGGTTCATTACTCTTATTTTCCAATCTAAACAATAACCCATCAACCATTATAACAATCCCACATGTTATCACCGTAATAAAGCATATACCTCCACCTAATTATGCCTCAAACTAACCCCTTACGGGCATCCTTACTTATGAAGTCCCTAACTTGGAACCCTCCAAAACTATTCCACCCTACTAAGAACTTGATGAAACCATGATTATAGGTGTTTTCACCTATATTCCACCCTCACAAACCAATGTGGTGACTAATAATCTAACACTCTTTAGCCATTTGAGTTACATGACCCCAATGCACACTCCTCCTCCATAAACTAATCATGTTCCACCCAAACCACGTACACAAAAAATAACTAACCCTTTTACATCTGATAATATTCCTCACTATTTCTATATGTTCTCTAAGTATACCAAACCAAATATCTATTTTATGGATTATTCCACTTCACCTTATCAAGTCTCCCCCATTCCTCCTAGTATTTATTTGAAAAACCCCTATGTGATCCTCCCTTTCCATTCTAGTTTGACCATGTCAACAATTAGATTTAACTACATGGGGACCTATTCTGAGTACCTTAAATAACCCCTTAATCTCAAAATATGAGGAATTATTCTTCTTCATCCCCTACTAGACCTTCCCAAGTTCAAAGGGGAAGGAGATCCTAATGTGCACGTCAAAACTTATGCCATGGTTGTTAGGGAGATCCTACCTTGGGATGGGGTTATTACCAATATTTTTTGTCAATACCTAGAAGGAATCAATCTTGATTAGTATTACCACCTCCCCGAGGGGCCCATTCATTCCTTCAGATAATTTATGGCTAAATATATCAAGGCACTAAACATGGACAAGCTTCTCAAGACAAATATTTAGGAATTACTTCATATCAAACAAGAACATAGTTAATTGTTTGCCTATTTCATCACAATACATCGATAGGTTTTATATTCATTTTCCAATGTTCATCACATGGAAATTAGGGAATTATGTGAGCTTTTAATTCACTCCATCAAAAGTGAGATAAAAAAGACATCCAAAAGTTTCCCTAATAGTATTATAAAGAAGCCCTTAAAAGTGCCTTATAGATTGATCAAGTGGCTAATAGTTAAATTATCACCCCAAACCAAAATTTGAGTTGAAATAATTTCAATAATCAAGGCCCAAAAATCTGTAACTAAAATAACAACACCACAACTAATCTCATGATCGACTAGGGTAGAAATATACCCATGAAAAACACCAACACAAATAATAATACAGAACTTAGGAACTAAAACCCCTCACCTATAATTCATGTGGTTAAATTCAACTGACCTCTACCATGAAACATGTAGTATCAAAACAAAATTTAGAACTAGTTTCAATAGGTTGAGAATTTTCCAAAGTTACAAAAGTAACCATATTATTAAAGGCATAATAAATAAGGGCTGGGTTAATAAATAAAAAATTAGAGGCATATGGAATATGATCCCAACATATACTATCTCTTCAAATGAGTTATTAGTCATGATGCTCAGAACTTTAGGGAATATAACAAGTTCATCCAAAAATTCCATGTGGATTAGAGGTAAAATCTCATAAACATGTTCCTAGGGAATGAAATCACAAAAACTCAAGCATTTTATAATGTTCCTATTACACCACATAACCAAAATCTCTAGATTTACTATAACCCTTTTCTAAACCACTAAACATGAGCTACCCCTAACCAAACTTAGTGTAACTTGAAAAATCAAGTGGTTACACATAATCAACGTATGCAAACATTTACCAACGATGATGATGCCTCCAATTATGGAATTTATAATTCTATAGATGATTAGGGACATAGAGTTATAAGTCAAAGTGGAAGCAAATATAATTACTCAAATTAGGGAATATCAACACACAAATCTACACCCTAGAACATCCTGGATTTTGGGGCCATCCTTAAGCCTATGGATAATTATGCTTTGATCTCAAGTATTAAAAAGAAACTCTTTCACATTTCATTTCTTGACTTAAGAACTTTATTTCCCATTATTCATGTCAATGCTTTAATATTAGGGAACTTATCCAACTTAACTTCCCTACCATAGGCCCATATCAATCACATTAATATATATATATATATATGTGTGTGTGTGTGTGTGTGTGTATGTATGTATATATATATATATATATATATATATATATATATGTATGTATATATATATATATATGTATATATATATATATATATGTATGTATATATATATATATATATATATATATATATATGTTTCCACTTTGGTAGGATTCTCAGGACACTAGCTTATTTATTTAACCTTAGTGGTCTCCCTACCAATTCTAAGTTGGCAAGGAGGGGTGATCCATATTTGTTTTTTAAAGTGTGGAGATATAATAACTACATAAAGAGAGCCATGGTTGATGATGGGAGTAATTATGAATAGTTTCCCCTTTTATTCTTATAAAAACTCAATTACATGAAATCCAGCTATTCCACAAATAAAAATACTCTATGAGGCTATGATAGCCTCAATTCTATCTTTATAGGAACCATTATGATTCTATTCACTCTAGGTTCCAAGACTATCTTAACATAATTTTATGTGATTGATAAAGACACAAACTATAACATTATCTTGGGAAGCCCTTGCATTCATAGGATGAAGGCTATCCCTTCAACCTTGTTCCAAAAATTAGGTTCCTCCATCTGGATAAGGTTTTTCATGGCCCAAGGGGATCCCAAACCTTTTGACATGCTTTAAATGACCATTTTCAATAAACTAGTTTGGGACATTTACTATCACCTACCTAGCAACATTGTCACAAAATCCCTATAGTTGGTGGATGTTATAGAGCCTACAAAGCCTAAAGTGGTTGTCCTAAATAAGGGGTATAAATCCTTTAAACATTACTAAAAAATAAACTAGAGTAAAAATAGGTAACAACTATATAAAATATCATGGTTTAGATCCAATATTCATGGATTTAGTTTCAACTATGTCAATGACTAAGATTATTGATATCTAGGAAAATGATGCACCACTCATTCTCCCATTTAACCTAAGATGGGTAGGCACTTAAAATTTATTAAAATATTAGAACAAGGAGCCCATGAGGGGTTAGATAGTGTACTTGATATCAACATGGTCAAGATATCATAAGTCCAAGAAATATTCCCTAATGACGAGCCATACTTTACACAATATTAATAAGTCCTTCACTATGATGGGGATAAATGTCAATTTGGTGTATGAGCATGAGTGATATTAGCCTCTCTAGAGGAAAGGGTCCTTATATTTAGTTTTAAACTTGACTTTGAGTGTATCAACAATGGGGATGAGTATGAGTCCTTATTAATTGAAATGCTTATCTCAAAATGATAGGGAATTCAAAATGTTAAAATCCAAGGCAATTCATAAATGATGACCAATAAAGGATTAGAAATATATCAAAATAGATATGAGCACTTGTAACTTTATAAGGCAATAGTGCAAAGTTGGTAAGGGTTTTAAATTCATTTCTATGTGAGTAGTGTCAAGGGAAAATAATCATCTTACCAATTCTATGGATACTTACTGGTCACCACCCAACAATACTTGAGTCAAATTTCATGGCATTTGTTAGGATAGATCCTCTCATGAGAAAAATTCCTAATGAACCAACCCTATCTTTCATAAGGAATGATGCAAGTTCTCTATTCCTAAACTTGGTTGAAAATCATGAAGTTATCTTAGAGTTCCTTCAGGCTTACAATGATCTCCCACCTTTTCAACATAAGAGAGGTTTTTCTCTCATATGTTATCTTATGTCTACACTTGGGAGTGATTATTATTACTTATACTTCAAGGTTAAGGATTATTTATCTTCCAATGAAGAGATTGACATTTTTAATATAGAGGGGAAGGACATTGACCTCCCTCCAGATCTTGATCATTTTGAGGAGGGGAATACTTATCTCATAAACTATACTATTGATATAAACATAAGAACTAAGGAAAATTCTAGAATATTCAATCTTGAGTCCTTGCTTTCACCACAGGAAGTAGAAGACCACAAGTAAATTATAATTGAGTTGTCTGAAGCCTTCACCTTCTCCTATAGAGACATGGTTATAATCAAACTTGAGTTAGTTATCCATAACATAGTCATAATTCTTGATGCAAAGCTTATAAAATAAAAGATTAGGCTAATCTTTCCAAAGATAACATTAATGGTGAAAGAAGTCATAAAAACCCTCAAATTAGTGTTTTTAAACCCTGTTGACTACTCCAAATAGATGCTCAACATCATCCCTATCCTAAAAAATAATGGTAATATTAAGATATGTATTGAATTTCATGACATTAACAAAGCATGCCTTATGGATGATTTCCCACTTCCATCCATCAACATTATAATTGATGATATAACTAGTTATTAATTACTCTCCCTCATGGATGGTTTCTCTAACTACAATTTGTGAAAAAGGATTTCAATAGAGTAGAGGTTAGTCTTGTGTTAGTCTCATAAAAAAATTAAATGAACACAATAAAATACTAACACCTCTATCCTAGACACTAGGGAGAGCTTAAGTAATAAAACTAAATGAAATCACAAAAAAAAAAAAAAAAAAAAAAAAAACTCTTTTACCTTCCTTGGAGCTCCAAATTTCTTACTCAGCTTGTGCATCGAGAAGTCTTTGACAATGAGGCTTGCTTGGCTCCTTCTCTCCTTGGCACCTTGGCTTTGATGTTGTTTGGCTTAAATTTTTTGGGCATGATAACATTAATTGTATGTGTCTTAGAGAGCAAATCCTGTATAATAACTCTACAATATCCAATCTTAGAAATGAAGGGGTATGGCCTTGTATTTATAGCCTCAATAATTAACTCTCACCCAAGGTGAGTTAAGGTTGAGTTTAAACATGGAATGTGTTTAAACTAACCTTAGGTGAGTTAAAACTAAATCAATTTAAGTTAATATTTGTCATGTAATTATGATTTTCAATTACTAGGCATGGATCTCAAATTAGATATTTTGGGATATTTTAGAAGAGCTTGAAAACTCACAAAGGCAATGATGAAAGGCTTGATATTTTGACTTTTGGAATTTATATTTTTAGATATTTGTTAATTAAAAATGGATAATTTAACTAAGCATGTAATCCTATTTAATTAGTTTATTGATTTTGATTAGCATTTTAGCTCTTTCAATATTTAATCAAGTGCCCCATTTAATAGGTCCATAGGCCAAATTGATAGTTGTTATGTGACAAGGTGATTAGGGATGAATATATGAGAGGTTACTATTACGTATGAGGTATTATCTTAAATAGGGATGCTTTAACATGATTATGAACTTTGATGAATGATGCACAAGTAAATTTGGGATGTTTAGTGATTCCTAGGCTTAATTTGTAATGGTTGGTAGGAATCAGTCTAAAGTTTGGTCAGAAGCTAGTTGTGACCAGTTTTAGATGTCTTTAATTTACCCCTATTTGGTAAGGTATTTCAAGATATAGGCATAATGACATCTTTTAAATGAATGAAAAGGTCCTGTATGCCTAATATTTTAATGTGAGCTTTAGATGCCCCATTGAGGGAGCAAGTAGAAAATAAGGTTGGTGATCGATCCCTCAAAATAAGGAAAATGATGGGACCTAAAAAGATAAAAGGGATGAAAAAGACTATTTACACATAGGTGGTTATAATCAACAACATAGTGAACTACCCTAGCTGGGCAGACAAACAAGATGATTTTCCCATAAGCAGTTATAATCATTAACATAGCTTGATAAAATGATAATATTTTTCCCATAGGTGGTTATAATCATTAGATAAAAAATGATAAGGGTAATAAGATAATAATTTTCCCAAAGGCATTTATAATCATTAAAGGGTAAAATAGTGATTTACCCACAGGTGGTTATAATTATTGGTATGTTAAAAACATGCCCCAGTTGGGCCGATAGAGATAATGGTTTGCCCAAAGGTAGTTATAATCATTATTACAATGAAAAAATGCTCAAGTTGGGTAGAAGAAGGAGAGTGATGTTTCCAAAGGAGGTTATAATCATTAACCTCAAATAGAATGAAACACAATTATTTGCCCATAGGCGGTTAGAATCATTGGTAGAATGATGAGACTAATATGGCAAATTGGAATAAGGGGATTATAAAATGAATTCATACTCATAGAGTAAGAGGAATCCAATACAAAGGAGAAAGATGAATTTTGGTAACCTGATAGTATGGAGATGAATGCCCTAACTAGCAAAGAGGTGAATTCTTTCATGATTTAATTACTCTATATATGTATAATGATTTGGGTAGATTGGGAATTTTTTAGGTGCCAAGGAGAAGTACCATGATTGCATTTATTATAAGATTTACCAATCTGATTTTTTATATATCACATGATAATAGGTATCATGATATAAAACACCATGATAACTTTATTTAAATATGTGTAAGGATTGACATAAAATTCAATAAATAAATGAAAATAATGCACCAATGATAAAAACCATGATGACAATATTAATGTATGAATATGGATGGATTCAAGAATAATGCATAAGGAATCACCCAATGAATGCACATAGACTAAATTGAGGCACAACACGAAAGCAAATAAATAGATAAATAAACAAACAACTAGGAAGACACAAAACACCAAGAAATGGAAAAGAAAGATAGAAAAAATAAAACAATGAGAATAAAATGAAATAAACATAGATGATGTTTAATCACAATGTTAGTGTAAACAATTAAGAAATAAAATGACAAACATTACCCTTAGATTATAAGAGACAAAGAAACAAACAAACAATATGGGGGAAGATAAGAAAAGGAAGGGGTAGCCGATCTAACTCTAGATTAACTAGGTAATTAGATGTTGCCTACATAGTTCCATGGAATTAAGGTCCAAAAAAAATATTCAAGCCAAATGTAGTTCTCCCAGGATATTGGATAGAAGAAAATGATGATAAGGAAAAAATGATTATGTTATAGAGAAATATGGGAATGGTATTGCAAAATGATGAGTGCATGGGATGTTAGGCTAGCAAGGATGGGGGAACTAAATGACAAGTGGTTTCTTGTGAATTATCTAGGGGTCCTAAAATCTTTAAGGCAAAGAAGTGGTCAATTTGCTGAATTTTTAGGATTTTTTATAGATAATTTGTAAATGTTTTTAAATTTTTTGAAGCATCTCAACTCAATCAAGGATGATGAGATACTAAACGGTCTAGCTCAAAAAATAGCAAGATCGTTCAAATGTGAAATTGATTACAAAATGAAAAGATTGTGAAAAAAGGGGTGACTGAGCTAACCTCAATGTGAATTGAGCACTGCCTACTTCAAGTCACTATAATTCTAACTTACAATGTACGAATCTGACTAGGTAGTAACAAGTTCACAAATTATAGGCAAAGTAGGAAAATGGCATAGTATGTCATATGAATGGCAAGGTGGAACTTCAAGGCATGATAAAAGTGTTGTTCCTAATTTTACCATTACTAGTTATAATTATAAAATAATGGCATAGGTAAATGATACTAATTTTCTCAAAGATGGTTATAATTAGTAGCATGGAGTGGGATGCTAATATTCCCAAATGTAGTTATAATTAGAAACACTAGAAATGAAATGAAATAAAGAATGAAGGATGCAACTACCAAACCAATATCATACTGATCCAAAATACTACCTCTATCTAGAATACTAAATTAACTATTGAAATGTGATATGAATCCTCTCATTTAAGGTGTTTGAAGAACCAATGAAATAAAACTGAGGTTAAAGGGTCAGGTAAGGAGGGGGGAAATAACTGTGGTTAATAAGAAAGATATGATAAACTAGTATATGGTATGGTAAAAATAAGAATTTTGATATTACAATACAATGGAAATGGGCCTCATAGACATTATTTCATGTCTCTCAAGCAAATTAATTCTTGAGGTGTATAATGTTCATCAACTCATCAAGTTCATCCCCATCTAGTGTAGTGAGCCTATATGATATGGAGCCATAATTAGCAATAATGATAAATGGATCTATTTACTTGGGTTTGAAATTGCCCTTGTGTTTCTTCTTATCTATGGTATTTTGTTGGTTTTATTTGAGAATAATACCACCAAGTTCAAATTCTCTATGTTTGACCCATCAGTTGTAGTGGCCACAAAGTCTATTATGATATGCTTGAAGGTTGTTGAATATGACCATGCATTTCTCATCAATTAACTCTATCTCATATAGGCGACCAACTTGGTAGTCTTCATCATCTAAGACATGACTCAATGAGATGTATAAATAAGGTAACTGAAACTTAATGTGAAGAATGGCCTCAATGCCATAAAATAAGGAATATAGAGTGGTTCTTATTGGTATACAGTAATTAGTGTAGTATGCCCAAAGGGCGCATAAGATTTGGAGGTGCCAATCATGGCCAACATCATTGACAATATTTTTAATGATGTTAATAATGGTTTTATTGGATACTTCAGCTTAGCCATTGCCTTGTGGGTAATATGTTGTAGAAAAATGTTACATAATGTTGTACTCGACATAAAGCATTTTGAAATATTTATTTTTAAATGATCTATTAATATTATATACAATGTTAGATGGGATACCATAGCGGTAGATGAGATGATTAAAAATGATTTTGGAATTTTTTTTTTCCAATCACATGAGGGGTAGAGCTTCAACCCACTTATTAAAATATTTGGTAGTGGTAAGGATGTTTTTATGGCCATCAAATGAGGTAGGGTTAATCTTCCCAATGAGATAAAGGCCCCATGTTATAAATGACTATGGCGTAATCATTTGTTTGAGTGTTTTAGTAAGGGCATGAATCATATTGGCATGTCTTTGACATTTATCACACCTTTTAACATATGTAGTTGTAATTGCATCCATAGTTGTTTAATAATACTTTATATGTAGGAGATTTTTGTCTAGGATGACCCTGTTAGTGTGGGATCCACATACTCCTTTATGAACTTCCCATAATGCTAATGTTGATTATACCAAGGCTAAATAATGAAGTAAATTTCCATCAAAGATATGGTGGTAAAGGGTTAGTCCAAGTAAGGTATATCATGAGGTTTGTTGGGTAAAGGCCTTTTGTCGTTTGTGTGATAGGTCTAGTGACATGATATGGTCATGAAGGTAGGTAAAAAGGTATGAATACCACATAGAGTTGGGACCAATAATATAAAAAATCATTATGATGATTGAAGGCTCATGAGAAGGCATTATAATATTTTCGATGAGGAACTGATATTCTTTTTCCTTGTCTGTGTGGTGGATCAAAGAGATAATAGTGGTCATGGCATATGTTGTTTTGTTACTATCCCTTGGTATATGTTTAAACTATACAATAGAAATCCATTGTTTCAACTTGTTGATCATGGCCTTGTACAATACCATCTTGTCATCTTTGGTATGAAAGTTGTTTTTTAACCTAATTGATAATTAATTGAGAATCAACATAAACCTTGAAAGCTAAATATTCCATTGTACTACCTATCAAAGCCCTACAATGAGTGCTTCATATTTGGCCATGTTGTTAATATAAGGAAATCTGATACATAATGATTTAGGGATGAGATCCCCCTATGGTGTAATAAAAAATAGGCCTTCCCTCAATCCATGTGATGTGAATGATCTATTAAAATATAGCTTCTAGTACTACTCCTTAAGAGGTATTTCAATGATGGTCATAATGGACTCATCTATGAATTGAAAAGTCAATGGTTTTGTATCTGCAAGGGGATATTCATCAAGTTGATCTAAAATTAATTGTCCCTTGATATCATTTTGGTTAATGTATTCAATCTCAAACTCACTTAGAAGCATGATCCATTTGGCCATGTGGCCTTGAAAAGTCGTCTTGGATAGTAGATACTTGAGCAAATATACTTTTGAAATAACTATGGTCTTGTTAAGTATGTAATGTTATAATTTTTGGGTTGAAAAGACCATACCTAAATAAGATTTTTAAAAAGGTGTATAGTTGTGTTCATACATGACTAGAGTACAACTTAAATAGTACATAACATGTTCTTTTCCATTGTCATCATGCTGAGATAGAAGTGCCCCTAAGTATTTTTTGATTGAAAATAGGTACAATAGGAATGACTTTCTTAGCATAGGTGGTAATAAAATAGGTGGATTGGCAAGATAATCTTTGAGGTACTAAAAAGATTTTTGGAAGTTTTTATCCCAATGAAATGTAACACCTTTATTGAACAATTGTGTAAATGGATGGCATTTGTCGATTAACTAAGAAATGAAGCATCTAATATATTATATCTTGCCCTAAAAATAATGGAGCCAATTCAAATTAGAAGGTAGTGGCATATCGATAATGGCTCGTACCTTGGTAGGATTAGATTCAATGCCCATGTGAGAGATGATAAAGCCTAATAGTTTTCTAGAAGTAATAATAGAAACACACTTTTTAGGATTGATTCTAACCTTGTATTCATGAATCCTATCAAATTTTTTTCATATTGTGATTGGATGATCATCCCTGGTCTTTGATTTACCCAATATGCCATTAACGTAGTTTGAAACAATGTCATGCATCATGTCATGAAATATGATGGTCATGGATATTTGGTATGTGGCCCCATCATTCTTGAGACCAAATGGAATAACCTAATAACAAAACATTCCCCATGGAGTGGTGAACACTATTTTATGTTGGTCTTTTGGTGCAATCCATATTTGGTTATATCCTAGAAATCCATAAATTAGTGAAAACATTTCATACCCCACTGTGGAGTCAACTATCATGTCAATGTTATTAGAGGTAAAATCACTAAGATTGGGGGGTAAGAATCAGTGATGCTGGATAATCCAAACTTTAATTTTGATCCTTTCAAACCCTTAAGCAAATAACACTTATCATTCATGAAGCATATACATCATTTATAGCAATGAATAAGAAAGATAAGTAAGGTCACACACATAACACAAGATCTACATTAGAAACCCTCTTGGGGAATAAAACCCACTAGAATTTGAAAAATGGACTACATTCCTAAAATAACAAGATCTAAATTTAGACCAAAAATAATTGATCAAAGAACACCCATCCCTTAATTTAGTGAGACACCCATCTCACAAGGAGGAAACAACCCCCTAGAAAACCAAACACCCACTTAGTTACCTTCATCTAATCTCCACATTTGATTTGATGTCTTTTACACCTAATTATGGACTTATCTTACTTTTACTCTTTACCCTTTACACTCTCACAAACTTTCACACACAAGTAATGCATTTAAAACACCCTTTTGGATCACTCTTCACGTATAATCACATACAAAATTAGAAAACCTAAAAAAACTCTATAAAACATTAGAAACATGACATTTAGGTCATGCACACACTCCTCAACCTACTCTAATTTTCAATCCATCCACTAATCACACTCACTCAATCAGCCTCTAGGGCTTACTGAGGGCTTAATCTACCTCCTCTTGGCTTATTAGGTATAATAACCTATGTGTTCATATTCATCAACTTGATCAGATAAAAATTATTGATCCTTTTTACTTTTTGATGGTCCTCACTAACCTATAAATTCTCTTTTAAAGGTTCATTTTCTCAATATCACATCTGCTCTTCACTTCTCTCACAAGTCTAGAAACCATTACCTTGTTCTTCACTTTTTATAGAGTCTTCTTGAATATCAATTTCTAGGTCAATGATAATACTTGTCTTAACCTATAATACATTTAATCATGTTAACACATATCTCAATACCATCCTTACATGTTCTCCATAACATCCATGGGTCACACTTAAGTAGCTACACCTTTCAATTAGGCCTTAATAGCCCTTATAAGTCTCATGGACACCTATTGCCCTTTTAGCACTTCATTAAGTAAATTAATAACATAATATCACTTTAAAATATAGGGTCTACTCCATATGACCTCTAAGACATATTTAGGTGATTATTCCACCAAAACATTCTTCTACTAAAGCATAATTTACTCAAACAATATTCTGTACACAATAACATCATGAACGAACAAATAGTCAACTTTGAAGCTCCATATCTATACTTTCACAAACATTTATACCTTATAATAAATTTTTTTGGATGCACCTTAAAGTCTTCTTCAACTTTGTTTTTACACTAATATCAAATTTATCCTAGATCAAAAGATATAGCTCAAAAACTATAGAAAGGTTTTCCCTTGTTAAGTTGAATATTCAAATTCCAATGGTCACTATGAAAATGCTAAACATCAGACACTTTGAACTCATCTCACTCTTCCTAGAAACTTTAAACAAATACACACTCTAGATTTCCTTAGGAGTAGCCTAGTCTTTAACCTAAAATTATTCATCATTGATATTAGATCTATGCTTCCATGATTATGCCACTTGGCAGTTCTATGTGCCTTCTATGCACATTGACTATTTGACTTAATGCACTCTATAAATCTCCATATATATGAACACTTTCATGCCATTTATCTTTTATCAATTTAATGAGATTAATACACATGTCACTAGTGCATACCTTCTGAGCATCCTTTGACATATTGACTTTACGCATGTTGTTGATCTCTATCTGACAAGATCATGCACTCTATTGGATCCTTATCTGATCAAATTAAATGATCATCTTTAGATATATGATCTAATTAAATCTCACCAAAGAATTTTGATAATGTAAATTTGGATAAGTTTTGGTAATGATCATCTTTAGTAAATTCTATTTGAGAAGCCAAGTTTTCACCTTAATAACTTTTCCTACATTCCATGTCTAAACTTGAAATTTAAAACATATGATCTCCTTTCATAGGGAAATATATCCATGTATCAAACTACTCTTGAAACATTCACATGTGTGAAATATGACATCATAAAACTAATTACTCAACTTTATCTATTAAGATGACTATTTGAGCTTAGACATTCATATGATTATTCTGATGAATTCCATTTAATTCCATAAGCACTCTAAGGACTCATAACATCCCAAATGGTCTCTAAAACATTTATATTCCATCAATATAATCCATGAATTGCCTCACTAAGTCAAACATTGAATAACCATGTAGAAACATTGAAGCACACTCTATCATTATCAATCTAACATACATGACACCTCATGAAAAACCTTGGTCACCTTGGAGACATCATTGAGAAACCTATAAAAATCTCCCCCTTTGTTATTGATGTCAAAACTAATACAAATATTATGCATAGACTCTATCTCTTTTTTCAAGCACTTTCTTCCCCTTTGACATAATGGCAAAGTGGGCTCATCTTCTGATCTTGAGGATGTAAAAATAATTCAAGGATGAATAATAAGAAAGGACCACTTCTAAGAGATGATATATACTCCCCATAACTTTGTGCATACCTCTTCTTACCTTGAGCTTCTCAAACATGCTCCATGACTACACTCCTCTTTGATCATACATAGCTTCTATGAAGACAAAACATACATGAATATTAGAAACTACATGAACTTAACTTGAAAATAATAAGAGGGAGTCCCCCTAAGTCACTTGAGCTTAGGCACCCTTTTGAGCATCTTTAGATCATTTCCAATAATGATGAATCAACATAATTTAATTCATACCTTCTCTCTAAAATTTTACTGCACAGTCCTCTAATCATGGGACCTGACCATTTACAAAGCTTCCCTTTTGTTTATGCATGAGGATTCAATACATTGTCAAAGCACTTAACTTGGTTTGATCAAGTCATCAAATCAACATGCTTGATTTCACATCTATAGTAGACTTCTTCATATCTCCACCATGACTAGAAAATCTCACATATGCTCCCCCACATATCATGCATAACTCTTCAAGCCTTTCAAAATATCTGAGTTAACTCCCCTTAACTCTATGCTTCACCTAGATCATGACATATTCAACAAGTCTTCTCAATGAGCTAGGTTTGCCAGCAACTCTTTAACACTATGACCTCCATGGCATTATAACATGACATCTATAGAACTTTGAGACCTTCTTCATGATATCAAAGATATGACAACATATTATCCTCATATTCCATATCAACCTTATCTTCACTGTTTCAAATTTCATCAATCAATTTAAGCAATAAAAATTGATAAATTCTTATCTTTAGGACCCAAAACTTGAACACACCTTGAACACAATAGAACAAGATCAATATACCTTTTTATGCAATATAATATCTTGACAACTCATCATCCTTGATCATAAACTTGAAAAAATTCCATTCCTTACTTGTAGACCTTGCATACACAACTTCATTCTTCACCATATTGACCAACTAGACCATCCATCAAAGATTGACCAAAGCTTTGACTTAAGGATCATTGTCCTTGAGTATATTTTCTGAATCATTCCATCATAACACTTTAAATCAGTTACATAAAACTCATTGTTCCCCCTTAGCCAAGCACATTTTTAAAAATATTTTTCTTGTCCTAAAACATCAACCAAATCTCAACTAGAATCCAACATGATTCCTCTTGCTTGTAAAGTGTCTCCTTGAAGCCTAAATAGAGACACCCTAACCGATAATGTCATAGGACAATGTGAACCAAGATTTTCCCATAACTCCTCATATTCCTTCTCCTACTTGGTCATCTAATATTGATAGTTCTTCTTCTTCTTAGGCTTAATAAAATCAACTTGTTTATCCACTACAATATTCTCATTTTATTATAAGACAACATATGGAGACAACATATATTCATGACATACCTTTTTATTTGAAGAAAGAACCTCATCACTAGGCATTGATATATAATGTTCTTTACATGAAATGTGCTCAATAACATCAGGATGTTCTCTTGGATCATACATACCTTAGAAATAGCCTCAGTTATAACTTTTGTCTTTTCCTTGAGCTTAACTTGAACTAAATTTTGATTCTCCTTTTCTGTCTAGACATATGACACATTCTCTTGGCATTCCTAAACCTTCTTCATATGTGATTCCTTTTTTTCTTTAGAAGGTAGTCCACCTTGATCTTTTAGCTTAACTAAATTAGTTTTCTTGGTCTTCACTTCTTTAAGATTCCATATTAAGGATTGACCTTTCTTGAGCACACTATGATGTCCATGCTCCTTATGATTTGAGAGCTTGCTTGTATAAAATCTTTAAATATGATCAACTTGATGACAACTGAAACAAATAACATCATTCATAACTTCTACTTGATGAATATTATGAATCTCATTAAACATACCATCTTGTCTCTTAGGTTCATTATGGTTAAGCTTGACTATCTTAGATCTTCATACCTGGGTTAGTCTTTTCCCATACATTTTGGGGAAAAATATAGCAATATGTCCTATGTTTTGACAATTATAGTAGACTACATTATCCATACCTCTATTTGACCAACTATTCTTCCTTCTATAGTTTCTTACCTTATGACCAAAAATATTACATGCAAAGCAGTGACCATGAAATGAACTTTCATACCTTATACCATTTGGTTTCTTGATAGGTCTTATCATGTTGTACTTGGTGTTTGCATCCTTTTTGTCTTGGGCTAACCTATCTTGCTCTTTCTTAGTCTTGTTTACCTTGATAACAAATTACTCATGCTCATCCTTCAATAAATATAGCTTGGTCTTTAATTGAATTCTCTCATACTTGAAAATTTAGCTTCTAACTAAAATTATGAGAATTTGGATAGTCTCCTTTAACTGAGTCTTAAGGTGTATGCATTCTTCCTCTTTTGAACTCAGATTTGTCTTTATAACCCTTAATTGATCCTCAAGAATATTGATCTTCTCTTTATCTTATTTTGATTTTAAGCTTGTCTTTTCCATAGACTTGATTAGTTCTTGATTCTACGTTTCCTCTATCATGGATTTTCCTGACAAACTCCCCTCAAGAGATCTTATTTACACTTTAAGACCTTTGATTATATTCCTCATTTTATAATTAATTTTATTTTGATCCTTCACTTTACCAATTTCACTCATGGCCTTAGCTTCTAGATCAAATTCTTCTTCCTCACTATCATAGAAAACTTTTTCATCAAATTTGATTATCTTTTCACCCATATTGTACCTTGGATCACCTTTAAGTGGTTAAACTTGCATAGAATGCCCTGCTCTGATACCAATTATTAGAGGTACAATCACTGAGAAGGGGGGGTAAATCAGTGATTCTAGATAGTCTAAACTTTAATTTTGATCCTTTCAAACCCTTAACCAAATAACATTTATCATTCATGAAGCATACACATCATTTATAATAATGAACAAGAAAGATAAGCAAGATCACACACATAACACAATATCTACGTGGGAAAATCTCTTGGGGAATAAAAACCATTGAAACTTACAAAATGGACTATAGTCCTATAATAACAAGATCCAAATTTAGATCAACACCAACTGATCAAGGAACACCCATCCCTTAATTTGGTGAGACACCCATCCCATAAGGAGGAGCCAATCCCATAGGTAACAAAGCACCCACTCAACTACCTTGATTTGATCTCCACCTTTGATATGATGTCTTCTAATCTTGATGATGGACTTCTCTTACTTGCACTCTTTGCCCTTTACACACTCACAAACTTTCACACACAAGCAATGCATCCAAAATACCCTTTTGGATCACTCTTCACTTCTAAGCATATACGCAATTAGATAACCTAAAACAAATCTATCACAACATCAACAACATGACCTCTAGGCCATGCACACAATCCTTAACCTATTTTTCTCATCAATTCATCCACTAAGCACACTCACTCAATTAGCCTCTAGGGATTACTAACTCAATCTACCTCTTTTAGGATTATTAGGTCTAATGACCTATGTGTTCATATTAATCAACTTGATTAGATAATCATGACTGATCCTCTTTTCTCTTTGATGGTCCTTACTAACTTGTACCTTCTCTTTCAAATATTCTTTCACTCAATATCACATCTATTTTTCACTTCTCTCACAAGTCTAGAAATCATTACCTTGGTCTTCACTTTTTATAGAGTCTTCTTGAATACCAATTTTTAGGTCAGCCATAATACTAGTATTAACCCTTAAGACATCTAATCATGCTAACACATAGCTTAATACCATTCTCATAGGTCAGTCATAACATCCATGGGTCACACTTAAACAACTATGCCTTTACATTAGGCCTTAGTAGCCCTTATAGGTCTCATAGAGACCTATTTTCCTTTTAGAACTTCATTATTAAAATTAAGAACATAATATCACTTTCAAATACTTAGGTCCACTCCATATGACCTCTAAGACATATTCAAGTGATTACTCCTACCAAAACATTCTTTTACTAAAGCACAATTTACTCAAACAATATTTTGTACATAGTAATGCCATTAAAAAATAAATAGGAAAATTTTAAGCTCCATATATACACTTTTAAAAACATTCATAGATTATAATAAACTTTTATAGATGTGTATTGAATTCCTCTTCAACTTTGTTTTTTACACCAATATCAAATTCATCCTGGATCAAAAGATATAGCTCAAAAACTATAAACTATTTTTCCCTCGTTAATTTGAATATTAAAATTCCAATGATCACTATGTAAATGATAAACATCAGACACTTTGACCTTGTCTCATGTTTCCTATAAACTTTTAATAAATATGCACCATCAATTTCCTTGGGAGTAGCCTAGTCTCTAACATACAATGTTCATTGTTGAACTTAGATATGTGCTTCCACGATCATGCTACTTGGTAGCTCTACATGATTTCTATGGAGATTGACTATTTGAATTAATGTACTCCATCAATATCCATCTGTATGAACACTCACGTGCCATTTATCTTTTATCAACTTAATGAGATAGAGACACATGTCACTAGTGCATGCCTTCTGAGCATCTTTTGACATATTGACTTCATGCATGTTGCTGATCTTTATCTGATAAGATCATCAACTCTATTGGATCCTTATCTAGTTATATTAAATTCTCATCATTAGATCTATGATCCAATTAAATCTCACCATATATATTCAATAATGCAAATTTGGCTAAGTATGGGAACTTAGTAAATTTTATCTGAGAAGCCAACTTTGCACATTAATAACTTTTTCTATGCTCCATGTCCAGACCTTAAATTTGAAACATATGATCTCCTTTCATAGTGGAATATATTCATGTATCAAAATACTCATTAAACCTTCACACATATTAAATATGATGTCATAAAACTACTTTCTTAGCTTTATCTATCAAGATGACTATTTGATCTTAGACATTCATATGACTATTTTGATTAATTTCATTCACTTCCATAAGAACTATAAGCACTCATAAAATCCCAAAGGGTCTATAAAACATATCCATGACATCATTATCATCTATCAATTGCCTCACTAAGTCAAACACTGAATAACCATGTAGGAACATTGAAGCACATTGAAGAACACTTTGTCATTGTCAATCTAACACACATGACACCTCATCAACAGCCTTGGTCACCTTGAAGACATCATGGAAAAACCTCTAACAAATTTTTGGCAATGGAAAATCATCATTTGGGTAGGATTTGTTTATATCTATAAAATTAGTGTATATTCTAATTCTTTTGGGCTTCTTACTGACTAGCATAACATTCGACATCCACTCTATGTAGTCAATTGGTCAAATACATCTCACTTATAAGATTTTTCCCAACTCTTTTTTTAATAATATAGTAATGCATCTTTCATAATTTTTTTCATGGGTTTGACATCAGGATGTATAACAAGGTAGTGTAAAACAAAGGCAGGGTCCAAACCTAGCATGTCTAATTAGGCTCAAGCAAAGATGTCAAAAAATTACCCCAAAAGGGTTGTAAAGATTTCATGTTCCTCCTCAGTGAGGGATGTACCTAATTTGATCAATTTTGGGTTGTTTGGAGTCTAGATGATAAATTTATAATGTCTTCGATGAGGAAAGTCAAACCGTATTCTATAATGGTTGTAAATTTTTTAAATTAGCCTACAACTACAAAGTCCTCTTTATAGACTATCTCTTCAAGTTATCCTAAACAAGACAAACTAGAATCTCCCAATGGTAGGGATGGACATGTGAAAAAAACTATTGAATAATTTAGTCAAAGGTATGCTATTCTTTAGAACTAAACTTGGACCCATAGGCAAGTTCATCTGTGGTCCCTTGAGCTATGTTTGAGGAAATATGAACACCCCCATCTACTGGCATCTGAAATAGGTTTTCACTAGAAGACTAGCCTTTATCTTTACTTTTTTATTGGTCCAAAAGTGCCTCAAATAGGTTTTTGCTTTGGGACCTCAATGTTTTATTTAATTATTTGTGGCTAAGGGTGTTCACCCATTCTCCAAAATAGGCTACAAGATCTAATTTGATTGATAACCCTTCTTTGTGGTATCCTAATAGAATATTGTATCTTAAACCTAAATTTTTTGTAAAGAGCCTCATCATTCACAAAATCATCTATAAGCACTATGGATTCTTGTTGGTCCTAGGCTATAAATTAAGGGTAATAAATAAGAAGAAAATTATTGTGAGTAACTAGCGTAAGGGTACAAATGGCATGAGGGTCAAATAGATTGGTATTAGGAAGGTCTTCATAAATACTATGATTTGACTCTGCTTTACTACTAACATCATCATCACTAATTGGTGGTGTTGGAATGTGAATAAGATACATGGGGTCACCCCTAGGTGGTTTAAATCCAAGACCATAAGTTCCTTTGTGCTAAGTGATGTAAATTAGCTCAAGAATTCCTTGTTGATTTGGATCGAGGCCTCCTCTTTCATAAGCATGATTCTCCATGATCCTATTAGGAATGGGGTATTTGGTATTTTTATAATAACTAGCTAGTTTGTGATTGTATAACCAAGTTTCATTGGCAAGTGGGTCCTATTCTTGGCTAGTTATTGGTGTGAAAATGATAGGAGCTATACTATGCATTTTACCCTTTCCCTTTCATTTAAATTTCATGCAAGGTGACTTGGATTTAGGTCTTCCATAGGACTTGGGGTTTTTTGGAAGCTTTAAAATATGAAAATTGTCATGGGTCAAATACTCTCTTGGGCCATTAGTCAAGATGGTAAAATGATTGGACATTTCAGGAGGTGGCATATGGGAAGATGAATCAAGAATATCAAGATCAATGCAATTGGCCTCTGGTAAATCAAAATATATCTCTTTTATTTTATCCTTTTTTGGAATTAGATATAAGACAAAATATTATTTATCGCTTTCATACTTGGATTCCAAATATTTACAATGTTTGTGGGGTTGTAAATCTCCATGGATGGTGACCTCCATGCCAAGATGAGAGAAATTGAGACATTGGTGCAATGTAGAAGGGATCACATGAATTTCATGTATCCAAGGTCTACCCAAAAACAAATTGTATGACAAATTGAGGTATAACACATGGTAAAGTGTATCATGGGTCAAGGTTCTAATGATAATTAGCAAGCTGATGATGCCTTATGATTTCTATTCTTCATTGTCGTAGGCTTTGATAGTGATCATTTTTGGTTGTAGATCAGTTGTTATGTATCTAAGATGATTGATGAGAATTAGAGACACAATATTTAGGCCAATCCATTATCTATGAGGACTCACTTAACTTTGTGCCACATTATGACAACTTGAATATACAATATATTATTATGGATAGAGCTAAGGGATGGCATATCACTTTGGTCAAACGTTAATTGTTGGCCTAGAACTATATGTCCAACCAAAGCTTATAATTTATCTAGGCTTATGTCATTTAGAACCTATGATTAGCCTATAAACTCTATTAAGATGTTCTTGTAGATATTAGACATAAATAATTAATATAAAATGGATATTTGTGTGAGCATCTTTTGAATTTATTCCATAATATCAAACGTCTTTTTTTTCACAATGGTAAATGTTTTATTTCTATCCATAATGGTAGGTTGGATAGGTTTGGTAGTGGATGGTTATGGGCTAAGAATGGTTATCTTTGAATGCTGAGTTGTGATTTCATAATTATGATTAGATACAAGATGATTATTGTTAAAAAAATGATTATAGTGAGGGGCCAGATAGGATAAGTATCTATTGTCAATGCACTTGTATGTGGTCATGAGGTAATGATGAGTTATCAGTATAAGGTCCAAAATTAGTAATCCTTACTTATTGGTATGCTTATATGCAGTCCTAAGTTGAGGAAGGATCACTAGTATAGGTTAGTTGTTGGAAATTGTTTAGGAATGGTCTTGTTCTATTAGCACTTGGTCTTGGATTGATGGTGATGGTAAAAATGTAGTCTCTCACAATATGACCTATAATTTTGTTGTATTCATGTGAAATTAATTAGTAAGTCTATTGGGTATAGGATCATTTTAGCCTTAGTTTTGCCTATTTATTTGACATCATTGTTGTTGTTACTAGTAATATTGTTATTGTCATGGATATTGATACTATTTCTACTATTATTCTAACATTTAATGTTATGGTTATTGGTTATTATTGTTATGTTGTGGAAAAGGGTTTTGATAAATACCTAGGTTCTGATTAGACATAGATTCTCTATTATCTAATGTAATCTATCTATTTTACAACATATTTTTAATGAGGAGTTTAATATACACACAACAATGTAGATTATGTCCACGCACTTGATGGTATTCACATAACTCATTTTCTTAGTACCAGTCTGGATAAGGAATACCTTTATGATAGTTATTCATAATTAGCTAGCTAATTTTATTAACATTTTATAAATTGAAAACCATGACTTCAATAGGATCTCCAAGGTCATTTAAGAATCAATGATTAGTCACATTTATCCTTGGAGGAAGGGTTTCTAAGGGCAAGGGTTGATGCATTTATTGAACTAGTTTAGGCTACTAAAAATGTTGTGCTTGTTGAATAGGTTATTAGTGAGGAGTAATTTGAATTTGAAGTAGAGGCTAAGAATATGTTTTTTACATCATTTGGACATGACGTGATTTAGTTACACCATTCCCAATAACATTTTTGTTATGATTAAAATGTTTAGATTTTTTTATAATTACTAGTCTAGAATAGGGCTGACACTTGACTTTAGATTTGGTTTTGGTTCTAATTTTGACTATTTCCTTGGTTTTGGGTCTTATTTTTATTTAATGAGGTGAGATTTGATAATATATTTATTAATAAGGGCCTTTTCAATAAGTAAACCTTTGTTTATTATCTCCTTCAAAGTGTGTGCACATTGTAGCTCTAGATAATAAGATATTTTGCTATGCAAATTTTTGATAAATACAATGGATAACTATTTGTATATTAAGCTACGAGTGAATTTAATGGTAAGTGCTATTCATTTTTGTAAATATATTTTGAAACTTTTACCATTTTGCTTGGATTGAGTCAAATCTACCAATGAAATCTTATGTTCAAGATTGTAAGAGAAATGTTGCATAAATTTGTCTAAAAGGTCATCAAAATTAGATATTGAGTTCTTTGAAAATTTTAAGAACCACTCCAAATCCTATCCTATTAGACTTCAAGGAAATAAAAGTAGGAGGTATCTGTTACTATAAGCCACTAGCTAGAAAATAAAAAATAATTCTATTAAATGGGTCTTAAGGTTTCCTTTACCCTTGTATTTTTTGAATTTTAGTGGTTTGTACCCTAAAAAAATGATAACTATAGATACTCCATGTTGAATGGGTAGGAACACACATCATGCAACTTAAACTTCTTGGTCTATTTCCTAGCTTGAATGGTAGTGATTACATTCTTCATTTGCTATAGTTCTTGTGCCAAAAAACTAGGTGGAACATTGGCCTAAGGTGGAGGCTGGGTGATTGAAGGTGGATTACTTTGATTAGGGTATAATGGAGGAATGGTTTGTTGTGGAATGTTAGTTTGGTTAGGGAACTGACCAAGAATATGCATTTATGGATTGGGATGTGATTGTTGGAATTACATGTGTTGCAATTCAATATTCTAGTTTGGATTTAGTATATAGGCTTGGTTTTGGGGGAATTATGGCTGAGATGAAAGGATATGGATTTTAGTGAAGTACTATACCTATTATGGTTAAGTAGGGACTTATTATAGACTAGTCAAACCTAGATCAATAAGGGGAAATTATTGTGAACCAAGGCCCTATCATTGGATTTATGACACATTAGTAATGAAAGGCAATTGTTTCCTAATTGGTACTTGTTGGATGAATAAGGGGAATTAAATGTTTGATAGATATTAAACATTTGTCACTAACCATTAGAAATACATTATTGATTAGATAATGTTTGTGAAGGCATATTAGTTTGTGACTGTTAAAGTGTACTTATAGCTACTTGATGAGGTGGAGCATTGGTTACCCCCTACTGAGGTGGCATAACATTTTGCATCTATTGCATTGGTATATTAGACTATGCCTATTATTGTGGAATGTTATTTATCACCTATTATGGTGGAGTAACATTCATCACTTGAGGCAAGGCACTAGTTTTCCTTTGACTACTTAATCCTTATGGTTGCTTGTTTGAAGAAGCAGTTGGTTGAGTGTGAGAGGTAGATTATTGTTATTGGGATGTAAGAGTTCTTTCACCTACTATTTCAAACCACTCATGGTGTTTACTAAATGCACTTAGTTTGGACTAGTTATTGATTAACTTAAACCACTTTGGCATGGATTAGATGGCACTTGCATGTTATCCATTATGCTTGACACATTTTTGTATGTAGAATAACTAGACACTTCTTCAATAATTGGGCATTAAACATGTATCCAATTGAATTATTTTACATGAATGGGTCTATACCTAAGTTATATTGGCTTATCAATTTGATTAATATTCTTATTGAAGGAGATAACTTGATGAGTGGAGTGTTTGACATGGTCATGTTATTAAAGTTATGTGATAGATTCAAATAGGTTTCATATGATGTCTACATTTGTATAAAATGGTCCTCTATGAGGCCTTTTGCTATGAAAATCATATTGGGGTTTTGATATGACATAAATATTAGTGCTTGAGGATTTATATAAGAGGCATGTTCAATGGTTTGGTTATAAGGTATGTTGTAAGGCATTCTAACTAGACTAGGCAAATTTTCATGGAGGAAATCTATTAGAAACTTGGCCCCTACCTCTGTGGCTCTGATTAAAAATTTGTCCTTAATTTTAAGCATGTGATGATTAAAAAAATAAGGATCATATTCCAATGACATCATAATATAGTATGATTATTGTTGAACTTGGTCCACAATCGAAGGTATGCTAACAAGGTACTACGTTATTTATTCTTGGTCCTACTCTGATTAAGGAGGCATGTCAACCAAATTATGGCCTAAGGGACATTGGATTTTTTTTCCCAGATTGAGTAGTGTATGGAGGATAAGGATCCATCTCAAAAAATACATCATCACCATAGGGGTCATGAACAAAGTCATTTTTTACAACCATATTATCATAACCCAAATTGTACATGGCTCCAATACAAGTGTAATAAGGCATATCCAACTCAATGATAAATGTTTTGAAAAACAAAATGGATTAGAGTTATATAAACTATTAAAAACAATGTCCAAAAGACAAATGGTTCGAACTTGGTCTAACTTAGTCAAAAAGTGGAGTTGTATCTCCAAAAGGGTTTGTGCTAAGCTTGGTCTAAAATATTCTAATGTCAAATGTATTATAAAAAAGGGTAAGGTAGATGAATAAAATAAAAATTCCAAAATTAGATACAAAGTGTTTCAAACAAGTCTAATCTAAAGGAAAAAAAAGTTGATAGGTCTTTTGGAAAATAAAGCACAAAAGCTAGACTCAAAATAAGTATTACTTGGTCTGTTGGAAAAGGCACAAAAGATAGGCTTAAAATAAAACAAGGTATAAAAGGTATGAAATTTTAATCTAACAAATTTAAAACACTTTTGCATAAACTAGGCATTCAGATTTAAACATAAACTTGGTCACTTGGCAAAAGACATGAAATAATAGGCATATGGAAGATAGACTACTTCCCCAAATCTAGGCACAAAAATTGAATAAAGAATTAACCTAAATTACACAACCCAAAAGTGAAAGATCAATGTCTAGGCCAAAATTACATAAGATATAGGTAGAAATAAATCAATATTTGGATTTGACCTTGTCAAGGCCAATTTTGAACTCAACTTAGGAAACTAGATTTTTTTTTTTTAAAAATAGACAAAAAGCTAGACAAAAGTGAACGACATGATGTACTAGGTATAAATCCAAAAGGCACACATGTTTTTGGTTTCAAAATTAGAATTTGGGACACAAAAAACAATTCTTTGAAATTATTTGAGAAGCATAATGATTTATCTTGATTTAAATATATGACAAATGTTTTATTTCAAGACTCAAAGGCACAAAGATTTGGAATGAATTGGGCAGCATAATGATACACTTTTCAATCAAATGACACACACAAAAGTTTTAACAAAAAATTTAAGGCAAAGGTGTGATATCAAATGGGTGGTGTAATGCCTCATAATATAAAGGAGTGATGTATAAACAAGAATAATTTTAGACGTGGTAAGACAAACAAATAGTTAGACTCAAAATCATGTAATAAAATGAAAAAATGACTTAAACATGTAACACCCTAAATCCTAAAACTGAAAAATTTGCATAATAATGTCAAATTATGTCAATATAATTGCTCTTGAGAGGATTTTAATTGTTAATCAAAAAATTAAAAGTTCATGAAAAGTAGGGTTTTTTTAGGCCCTTCTTCTCTCAAGAGTTTTTACTATGACATGGAACTTCAAGATACTTGCCCTACATCAATAGTATGTCCACAAAAAGTGGGGTTGTTTGAAACTATTAATTTTCACTCATTTCTAGATGGTTCCAATTGTGGTTAACACTAGAGATGCAATCATATCATTTATATTTGCATCAACTAGCTTGTTGTGAAAAGGTCTTGTCCTTTTCACAACCACTACATCTATTTCTTTCTTAGTTTAGTGAGATGTCTGAGTTACCCCTATGGTTCAAGGCCGAGTACCACTAATGGAGCTTGTTTTAATCACTCAAAACAAGCATCCTAATGGGTCACCATAAATTTATATACCCCATCATGGATTAGGGTTTAAATGATGCCAGGAGATGAACTATCAGGTCAATGCTTTCCTAAAAAAATCATGAGGAGGTGATGAAATCCCAATAACAAGCCAAAATGCATGAAAAATAAAGACAAGTGAAAAGACTTTATGATCATTTTGGGGTCAACTAAATCATACAAATTTGTGGAGGACCTTAGCAAATTTATTTTCACACTTTTAGACTAAATCAATAAAGGCAAAGAATGAACATTTTTTTATCACTCAAGTTCCCTAAAGGGGATGGGGGAAAACATACACTTGTCACTCATTTTTCTTAAAAACAAACTTTCAACAAACAAGCATAAAACAAAAAACTCTTAGGAGTATGTAACTAAATGTGAAAGTTCATTTTATAACACTAAAATGAAATATGTTGTGAAATTTGAGCCCCTTATAATTTATTTTTGATAAATTTGAAAAAAATTACTTAAGTAAAAATATTTAAAAAAAAATTAATGTGAAATTTGCAAGTTTAGAGTGTTTTAGATGTCTCCTTTTGGATTTTGGGTCCTATCAAACACGTTAGGGGGTTCTTGTGCTTAGAAAAAAATCATGAGTGAATAATTGACTTGTAAAATCTTACTCTCAAGTTTATGATTTTTTACATAGAGTGCAAAACCATATAAACACATAAAAATATTGAAACTTCATTTACAAAACTGTAACTAGTTATGACAATACTGTAACTTGCATGAAAATAAAGTATTTAAAGTAATATCACTACTCTAAGCACAAAATCATAGAAATAAAGGTAATATCACTAATATTTGAGTCACGATATTGTAACTTAACCTTGAAGCATGAAATGGTTAGTTCCTAACTGCTAGTGGCTAAACACAATATCGTTAAAGTTTTCATATTATCACAAAAGTAATGGTAATATCAAAACTTCTAAAATAGTGATATTTTAATATCTCTACTTTTGATGCAATACCATAATTTCCATAGTAGTGATATTATCATATTTCAAATTTTTTTGCAAGCCTAAATGGCTAAACCTTGATAATTAGATATAAAAATGTAATAAACACTATAAAACTGTGACTGTAAGATTTGAAATATTGTGGCAATATGACAATTATAGAGAGCAAAATCATGATTGCACAGAGCAACTTTGAAACTTCTAAAAAATGTCTTTTAACCTTCAATTTTCACCTATTTTGATCAACAAGATTAAATTTTTACATGAAAATCATTAGGAGAATTTTTAAAAAGGCCTTGGGATAACTTTGTGGGGTATGGGTCCCACCGGCCATGTCAACATGTGAACAAGGATTGAAATAGAGGGGAAGTTAGTCTTGTGTTAGTCTCATAAAAAAATGACATAAACACACTAAAATCCGAACACTTCTAGCCTAGACACTAGGGAGAGCTTAGATAACAAAATTAAATGAAAAAACAATAAAAACATAAAATAAAAAACTCTTTTACCATCCTTGCAGCTCCAAATGGCTTGTTGAATTACTTGCTCAGAGTATGCATCAAGAAGTCTTTGATAATGAAGTTTGATTAGCTCCTTCTCTCCTTGGCACTTTGGATTTGATATTGCTTAGATTAAGATTTTTGGGCATGGTAACATTACTTGTATGAGTCTTATGGAATAAATCTTGCATAATAACTCTTTTGTACCCAACACACCCCATTTATGAATATGAGGACCCTTGTGCAAAATTCTACAAATTTGTGTTATAAATTGGACATTCAACTTGATCAGGAACTAGTATTGAATGTCTTGTGTTGATCTAGTTTACATGGGTTCATCTGCACATAATATTAATTTGAATTCATCTAATGTTGCTAACATTTGATTCTTATGTTTTCATGTTACAAGTTTAATGGGGTCTCATTGATGTGAACACTACCTAGGTTTTACACCCTAATGCTAAATTGACTCTTTATTTTGATTATTCCTTAGTCTCTTATTGATTAAATTGAATCTATGTTTAAAATCATGTTAAAACCTTAGCCTAATTTGTTTATCCTAAAGTCCTTTTGAAATAAATTCAATATTTATGTAGGGTCAAAATTACTAGGGAGCACTTTATTATATTATAGACTTAGTTTAAGATTTTAGCCTAGATCTTAATCGTATTTATTAATACAAATCAGAATTTAGTCTAAAATCTTTATGCTAGGTCCTTTATATCTTATGGTTCATGAGGAATAATTAATACGGGGGCTTTTTTATATTCTAAAGCTTAGCTTAAAATTTATACTAAGTTTCAAATTATATTTATTAATACAACAAAACTTTAGGCTAAGGTTTTATATATTTCCCAAGTATTAACTAAGCTTTTATGCCTTTATAAATAGACAAAAGGGTGACAAGTAGTGAGATCTCGGGGCTTGAAAATGGATCAATGACCTATGACACATGTATAAAGTCAATAAATTTCAAAGCAAGATCGATGATGCATGTTTTTTCGTGCATCAAAGATCTAATGATGCGAGATCAAGATTAATATTTCAAAGGTTCTAAGAGTTTTATGAGAGTGACAAGTGTCACTATCTTGGTGGGTATCCTAAAGATCTAATAGCATAGGGAAAAGTTATGAAGTCAATAGATCTATGGAGTGACCTAAGAATGCCAAGTGGCAATATCTTGGGAGCCAAAACAACAAATACAATGATCTATGGGCCATTACCTAAAGTCAACAAGTCAAACCAAAATCCCTTTGGAGATTCCAAGTCACACACGTATAGAGTAGAGAGTCTCGAGGAAGTGACAAGTGTCAACAGATTACAAGAGTCAAAAGGTCAAGCACCAAGATTTATGGTACACATTAACTCATACACCAAAGATATAATGATACATAATCAAGAAAAAATCAAAAAAGGCTTTTCAAAATTGAACACAATGGTGATAAGTGTCACCATCACAAGAGCACTTAATAAAGATCTAATGGTACAAAGGTAGAACCTAATACATAGAGATTAATGGAGTGTGATTGATCTATGCAAATGAGATCAATAATGTGAGATCAACAAAGAATTTTCAAATGTCCCAAAACTAGAGAGAAGTTTCCACATGGCATAAAGGCATTCAAGTTAGTACTATAAGCTACATAGAGAATGATTGGGTGCGATTGATTCATGCAATTAATATTGATGGTACAAACTTAGACAAACTTTTCAAATTTCTTGGAACCAATAAGAAACTACCATGTGGTATGTTCTCATGAGTTCAAAGATAAAGATCGATAGTTCAAAATTGATCCATCTTGAGAGAGCATGAAGTAAGGACATGTGTCTAAAGGTAATATTGGTCATGTTTTTTGAATCAAATGGATAGCTTGGCATGGGAATTGCCAAATTGACATGACATGATGGATTCCTAAACCAATGAAGATTAAGAATGTGAACACATGTGTCTTATACTTAATTTGGTTAGAAAATATGAAAGTGAAGAGCCAACAATAGTTTATAAACAAGATAAGGCTACAATTATAGAGACATCTCAAAGGTCAATTAAGTTGACACAGTATATTCTTTTGAGTTAAAGACCCTATAAATCATTTAAAAGGAATATTATATTTTTTAAAGGTAGGGGAAACATGTAATGCATAGTTATGTTATATTAGTCATAGTTAAACAATGTTATTAGTTTTGAGGCATTGGTAAAGGGATACTTGTCCTTAATACGTGTTTAAATTCCATTTGAAAGTGGCTAGTTTAAAATATCTAATAGGTTGTTATCACAACCTATAAAATAAGGTATTGTCATTTAATGCATATATTTGTAGTTTTCATGTAGCTTAATCTATAATTATAAAAGTTGACCTTATTTATACACATGCACATATTGCATAGATTTTTCAAAGGCTAACTTAAACTGATAATCATAAGTATAATCTTATACGGTCTTGACCACAGTTAGAACTCAAGTTATGACTATCATATGTAATGACTTTACATGGACTTGGAAGATGAGACAACCCCTCCACCAAACCTATTTAAATAATTTTAATCCATTAGTTTCAAGGGACATAAAATTTTCAACATACACGAGTAGCATCAATTTTAATTGTCAGCAAATGTGTTTTTATATTCTCTCTCCAATTTATATGTAATTAGTTTTATCTTCTTTTGGTTGTGTGATTCAATAATTCTTAGTGTACAACAATTGTAATGAATTATTTCTTATCTTGATTGATATGATAGTCTTAGATGTGTAATAGCTATTAAAAGATTAATAAATTACATTGATTATTGGCAATTAAGTTGATTGATTCATGTTCTTAAGTGTGTAGAAGTGATTTATTTTGATATAGTTTTTTTTGTGCATGAAAATCTACCTTAGATACCTCATCAACTTGAGCCATAATCTCCTGATTAGGGGTGTGCAAAAGTTTCTTTAAAAGGGGAAACATTTGACTGAGGCTTGTGAGTTTTCTATATCAGTATCCCCTTAGACTTATAATAAACCATGTCTGAATATTAGTGTGCAATATCTACCTTTAATAGGCATAGGTTTTGAAATCACTTGTCCATTTAGAAAATAGCTAGAGAGGTGATTCCTAAAAATTAAAAAAAATCTTTTTTGCCTTACCTTTACCTCTTTTTTTAGTTTGTTTTGAGACCTACCCACTTTAGACTAGCAAATGGACATCTATCCAAATCATATAGGAATTTACTACCATTTATGAGATCACACCTCTATCCAAAAAACCTTATCAATATCCTGCATGCCCTACCAATTATTCCATCAATAGGTTGTTCAAACCACATACCTAAAACTTGTGCCCTAGAGTGGATTTTACCTCTATTGAGATCCTAAAATGTTAGAGGTTACCTCATTGAATATGGTGTACATAAAAACCACATCAATAGTTTTAATCACACTAGAAGGAGGGTCTTACCTCTAATAATAGTAGTTATTCAGAGTCACCTAGGAGAGTGACCATATCTAATTCCTAGACTGGTTTTCTAGTCTCACCCTTGTCAAATCATAAGAGACCTAGAACTATGTCAATAGCCCTAGTTCAAAATAATCAACCTCCTCCAACTAGGAACCCTTTACCCATAAGGAAACCTTTATTAGTTAATCAAATAATGGCTCAACCACCTTGGTTAATTAGATTTTCCATTGCTATCCCAGGAGATGTGTATGAATTACCTAGAAATCTTGAGAAGTGTTTGCCATAATTTTCTCCTTCAAGAGCAAGGACAATGGAAGAACATATAAAATATTCCAAATCTGATTTGAGATTATTTAATTTTATCAATGAATATGTTGCATGCAAATTATTCCCTTTTACATTAATGGATACTGTCTATGATTGGTATTTAAATCTAATAGAGAACTCTAACACTTCTTGAGATAGATGTCAAATTGCTTTTCTTGTGCAATTTGGATAAGTCACCAATCTTGGTTTTGTATACCAACACTTTACCAACATGAAGAGAGAGCCTAATGAGCCTATCTAAGCTTTCAACACATGGTTTCAAAAGATGTACAACTAGTTAACCCTAAGGTATAAACTAGAGGATACGTTAGCATTAGAAATATATAAGAATGGTTTCTACCCAATCACTACCATGTTCCTGAGAAGGGTAGATGATACAAATAATTTAGCATTAGCATATTAAAAGGCCATAAATATAGACAAATAGCTTAATCCCTAGATTCTTGGCATATCTAATGTCAATAATGGCTTCTTAACATTAAATCTGATACCACATGTGAAGTAGAACATTCTAGCATTCAATCAGAACCAACTCTAAACATTGCCTCTATTAATGTAGATAACACAATTAAAATAAAACTTCTTGAATAATCATGCATTAGGTAATGGTTACCATTAAAATCAATAACCAACTATATTTCCCACTACTATTTTATAAGGTACTAACTCTACAAAGGCAAAACTAGATTCTATGTGAAATATGATTCAAAATTTGAGTAACGACTTCTTAAATATACAATGGAGGATGGTTAATGCTAATGGACCAATTGGTAATCATAATGTTGGGTTCCAAATATACAATAAACCATTCAATAGGCTTGTAAACAATATAGAGCAGCCTAACAAGCTCTCAGAGATCAACATGGTAGAAATAACTCTTCCCAATTGCTGTAGAATTCACACTATTTCTAAGTATGGTGAGCTTAAATACATTAAACTTTGTGTAACATTTGAAATATTTCAAAGAGAGGTGGTTAGGAAAGACCAGATGCATAATCTACCCAAACATCATTTTGAATCTTGGTCCTTCCATCATTACCATGATCTTTTAAACTCATGAGTTTCCCTTTCTAGGTGAATATGACAATGAGTCAGAGGATAACACAGATGAAGTTCACACTTTCTAGCAATTCTAGAAAGGTGGATACAATCTAAGGAATAAGCAACCACTCACAACATCAAGTCCTCCAAATACTACTATAATTCTACCTAATCCTAAAGCTGATAATAATATACCTCCTCCAAGAGGGAGTGATTAGCCTCAGACTAAGGAGGAACCTAGCAAGTGAGGATACAACATTGTTAAAGACATAAATAATATCAAAGTAAATATAAATCTTCATGAGTAAGCTCAAATTACCAAATAAAAGGATTTTCTCTATAAATCTATTACAGGGAAGACACCTATGGAGAAAGTGAAATCATCTATGGAAAAATCATCTAACACTAATGTTATCTATAATAGTAAGCCAAAAGTTTCACCTTTATTGATAACTATCAGGGCATTCAATAAGAATATTCATAATTTTTTAGTTGATCTAGAGATTTTGTAACTATCATGCCTACTTCCATATGTCAAAAGCTTGGTTTGATGCCAAGCCCTTCAAAGAGGATAGTTTCATAATTAGACAAGATAATAGTGTCTATAGTTGGTGAACTGAGGGATCTACATATCCAAGTAACATCTAAACTAGATGTTCAAATGACCATTGATATCCTATTGGTAAACATACTTGAAGGATATGATCTACTACTAAGTAGAGACTGGTCCAAAACACTCAATGGGTATATTTATATAGACTTTTCTCATATATAGATACCAAGGAGAGGAGTTCCAAATCAAATCAAAATTGATAGAGAGCTGAGAATGAAGTATCCCATCATGAAATATAATGTCAAGAATAAAGAGTAAAGTATAAGTATCCTAACATTGGTATTTATAATTTTATTACTCAAAATTAAGTACAAAAGCTAGAACCTAAAGGTTCCAAATAGTTATGCACTTTACACTTTGATGGTATTAGATCCAAGAAAGGATCAAGCATGGAAATTGAGCTAATTTATCCATAAGGTAAAAAAGTTTTTGGTATCATAAAAATTATAATTTCCATGCATGAATAACATAGCTAAGTATAAGGCTTTAATTATGGGATTATAATTTGCACTTAATAACAACATAAAATAGATATTAGTATTTGATGAATCAAAACTGGTAAATAACCAAGTCAAAAACAAATACCAATGCAAACTATCGAAGATATAAGCATAAAGCATAGGACCTAATTGAAAGCTTTGAATATTTCATTATAGTATCCCTTCTTAGAAAGCAAAATCAAGCTAACGATTTGCTAGCTACTACTGCTACTAATTTAGGGCCCCTTCAAGAATATAAGGTAAGAAGGTTTTTCGTTGATTTGGTGCCTTGTCCCTCTGTTCTTGTTAACATAGAAAATTTCCAAGTTTTTGATGATGATAAGAAAATTATCTAGTTTTTAACTAATTCAAGGGAATTTGAGTCCCAAATCATTAATGCCAAGGATATTAATCACCTCTATCAATAAGAATTAGATAGGGAAGGTATTCTCCAACTCAAATAAATTACATCCTAGCTAGGTTAGTCTCTTTGGAAATTTCATTTGATATAGATCCCCAATTTTAGTAGCTTAGGTAGCCCAAGGTCAATTAATAAGAGTTCAAAAGATAAAATATAAGAGATGAACATAACCCATGAAATGTTAATATCAGTCTCAGATGTACCCTAGAAGAGGGATAATGAGTGAAGGATTTAATCACTCAGTATAGGGACATCATTACTTGGACATATGAAGACTTGAGAGTATATGATCCACATGTCATTACTCATATGATCCCCTTGAAGCTAGATCATAATCCATTTAGGCAAAGGAAGAGACCAGTCAATCCTATTATGGAGCCTCTCATCTAAAAAGAAGTGAAGCTCTTAAGCAAAAAAATCATCTTTCTAGTAAGACATTCTACTTGGGTGGCCAATTTGGTCCCATTAAGAAAGAAGAATGGTGATATAAGACTGTGTATATTTTAGGAATCTAAATAAGGCTTCTAAAAAGGACAATTATCCTCTCCTTTCTCTAGATGAGGTGATACAGATAATAAGTGGTTATAAAATGATGTCCTTCTTAGATGGATTATCGGGCTATAATCAGGTACTAGTGCAATCTAAGGATAGAATGAAGATTGCATTTACCATGAAGAGGGGGACTTATGTGTATAGGAGGATGTCATTTGGCCTAATAAATATAGGTGATACCTTTCAATGTGCCATGGATCATGCATTCAAAGGATTAATAGGAAAATGCATAATCATTTATATGGATGATCTTATGGTGTTTTTAAAGAATAGGGATGATCATATAAGCCACCTTCAGTCCATATTCAAGAGATGTAGAAGGTTTGGTGTTTCATTAAACCCAAATAAGAGCATATTTGGAGTCACTAGAGGCAAGATTTTGGGACATATAGTCACCAAGGATGGGATCACCATAAATTTAGATAGAATTCAAGGAATTTCAAATATTTCACTATCAAACAACAAGGATCTCAAATCTTTCTTCTAAAATATTGACTTCATAAAGAAGTTCATTTCAAGATTTGTAGAGATTGTTAGACCCCTGAATGCCATGTTCAAATATGATGCTAAAATAGAATATATGACTAAAGCCTAAAATTCCTTAGGACATTAAAGATGCAATATCATAGGCTCCATTATTAATCAATCTAGATTTCATGAAATATTTCTACCTATATTCATTTGCTTAAAAACATATAATAAAATAAAATAAAGATGAAACTAAGCATCTGATTGTGTTCATGAGAAAAAATCTAAAGGATGCATAACTCAGGCATTCCATGATTGACAAATAGATTTTTGTGCTTGTTAAATTAGTAAAGAAAATTTGAGATTACATATTGAGGAATAAAATCATTGCCATCATGCCTAATATTATTGTCAAGGTCAATATATAACATAATAAATTAGGAGAATGCCAAGGCAAGTGGATGGCAAAGCTACAAGAATTTGATATAGAAATAAAGCCTACAAAAATTATTCAAGTTCAAGGCATCATTTAAATCATGACTAAACCTAATCCATGCATCACCATTAAAGAGATATGTGAGGCTCAAGTATCCAAAGGAGAATGGTATACTAATGCCATATAGTATTTGCTTATAGGTACTTATTCCCTAGAACTTAATAGAGAATGAAGGAGAGCTTTAATACTTAAATATGTTCACTACATGATTAATAAGGGAGTCCTTTATAGAATAAATTATGAAGGCATTTAATTCAGGTGTGTGTTTGCAGATAACGATAATTTTTTTAGAAAACTTGCATCAAAGAATAGGTAGTGGTGATCCTTTTGGGAATACCATAGCTCATAAGATCTTAAGAATGGGATACTATTGGCCAATAGTTTTCAAGGATTCTAACACTCATGTGAGAACATACCACAAATGTCAATCTTTAGCCTAAAGGAAAGTACATGCAGTAATGCCTTTATAGTTAGTTATTGAAGGAAGGCCATTTTTCCAATGGGGTTTATACTTCATTGCCATCATCAACACAAATTCCTTAATAGGCCATAAATTCATGCTTATTCCTACTGAATACTATAGTAGATAGATCGAAGCCATAACCACAAAGAATTGTAGAGCACAATATGTGATTCATTTATTGGAGGAACACATAATAACTAGATTTGGCATGCCTATTACTTTAGTTTGTGATAATGGACCAACATTCATATCAAAAAAAATTACCGAGTGGGCACATGATAACCAAATTATTATCAGGTTAGCTTCTAACAATTACCTCTAAGGAAATGGACTGATATAATCAACAAATAAGAATCTGATAGATGCAATTAAGAAATTAGTAGGGGACAAGCCTAGGGACTGACATAACTTATTGAAGTATGCTCTTTGGGTGGACTGAATAAGATACAAATAATCCCTTAAAGTTTCACCTTATCTATTGGTGTTTGGATGCAGTACTGTAATCCTAATTATGCTAAAGTTACCCACTTATCAGTTCATATAGGACTACATGGAACCATGTGATGAAATAGAGTCAATATTTCTAGACATAATAGAAATATAAGATTTAAGGATTGAGGCCTTATAGATATTCAACAAACATCAAGATGTGGTCAAGAGGTGGTTTGATAAGATAATGAAGGTTAAAGCAATTAGGATTTTGGATCCAGTGTTACTTTGGGATAAATCCCATGAAAATAAAAGACAACATGATAAGTTTTCCCCATTATGGATTGGAATTTAATAGATTTCAAATATCATGGGAAATAATGCATTTCATTTAAAGGGCTTGCAAGGCAATGAGCTTACATATCTAGTCAATGGACAGTTCCTGAAGCACTACTTCAAGATTGTGCCATTTGTAGATGTTACTGATTGATGAGGGATAGATGAATGTAGATGTAGGATTAGATTATATTTCTTATTGTATTAGATTATATTTCTTATTTTTTTAAGATTAAGTTTCTTGCCTTCTTATATTAGATTTCCTACTTTCTTAGTTTAGTTTCCTATTTTCTTAGATTAGTTGCTTTTTTTGGTGATTTGAATTATTTTTCCTCTAACTGTAACCAAGATAAATATCCAAACCAACTGAGCTTATAAATTTTATAAAGGGGGGAAATTAAAAATTTGGCAATTTGGTATTGGTTTATAGATTAGGCATACTTCTGTGTTTTGAGTTTTCAAGATAAAGGTATGCAATCATGAACCATTCTAGATATTGTCACAATTAAATACTTTCACCAGGTATTTGAAAGTTGATTTTTAGGTACTTCATGCAAATTCATAAATTCTTCTTATTTTATTGGATCAAATTCACTTATCACATTAAATACCTATTAGAAATGATAATTCTAGCTAGTAGGAATGTTTTGGTAATGATTTGTTTTATAATTTTACTAGCTCATTGGGGTTCTATCTCTTCTCTTTTCATTCAAAAACAAAAGAAGAAAATAATTAATGGGTTAAAAATAATAAAATAAAATCAAAATGCTTACATGATGAAATAAGGTCAACATACCATGCATCATGGTTAAAATAAAATAATGGAAAGAGAAGAAAAGGAGCTTAAGGTATCTTTGTCAGGGCTATGGACAACTGGTTAGTAGAAGATTAATGCCTAAGCTTCCCTCATTTTAAATATTTAATAGACACTGAAATGAAACCTACAACTTCATAAATCCTTTGAAAAAATCATCATAGTAGGGGTTAAATGAATCACACATTTGACACACATAGATCCAAAAAAAAAAGAAGGCAAGTATGTTGTGTGAATCAACTTAGGAGTCTCTTTCATATTATTTATTTAAGTATTCTTCTATGACACACTTCATGATTTATTTAAGGATCTCTAACTAAATTTATGGGTTCATGAATACTCAAGAGTATTCCCCCTGTGAGTTACCATTTATTGTACCCAACTCACTCCATTTTTGAAAATGAGGACCCTTGTTCAAAATTCTACAAATTTGTGTTATAAATTGGACATTCAACTTGATCATGAACTAATATTGAATATCTTGTGTTGATCTAGTTTACATGGGTCTATTAGCACACAATATTCATTTGGCTTCATCTAATGTTTCTAACATTTGATTCTTATGTTTCCATGTTGCAGGTTTAATGGGGTCTCATTGATGTGAACACTACCTAGGGTTTTACACTCTAATGCTAAATTGACTCTTTGTTTTCATTAACCCTTGGTCTATTATTGATTAAATTTAATCTATGTTTAAAATCATGTTAAAACCTTAGCCTAATTTATTTATCCTAAAGTCATTTTGAAATAGATTCAAAATTTATGTAGGGTCAAAATTACTAGGGAACACCTTATTATATTATAGACTTAGTTTAAGATTTTAACCTAAGTCCTAATTATATTTATTAATACAACTTATACTTTAGTCTAAAATCTTTATGCTAGGTCCTTTATATCTTATGGTTCACAAGGACTAATTAACATGGGGGGGGATTTTTATATTTTAAAGCTTAGCTTAAAATTTATACTAAGTTTAAAATTGTATTTGTTAATACAACAAAACTTTAGGATCAAGATTTATATATTTCCCAAGTATTAACTAAGCTTTTATTCCCATAGAAATGGGTAAAAGGGCAATAGGTGGTGAGATATCAGGTCTTCAAAATAGATCAATGACCCACAACAAAGGTTTAAATTTAATAAATTTCAAAGGAAGATCGATGGTGTGCATTTGTTTACACACCTAAGATATAATGATGCAAGATCAACGTTGAAGTATCAAAGGTTTTAAGGGTTTTGTGAGAGTGACAAGTGTCACTATATCGATGGGTAGCCTAAAGATCTAATGACATGGGGTAGAGTTATGAAGTAAATAGATATGTGGAATGACCTGAAAGTGCCAAGTGGAAACACCTTAGGAGCCTAGATGATAGATCCTATGGTTTGCAAGCCCTTCCCTAGAGTCAACAAGTAAACAAACCAAAATATCCATGGAGCCACCAAGTGTCACATGCATAGAGTAGAGAGTCTCAAGGAAGTGACAAGTGTCAAAAGCTTATGGGAGTCAAAAGGTCAAGCACAAAGATCTATAGTGTGTATTAACTCATGTACCAAAGATCTTAGTGTGTAATCAAGATCAAAGCAATAAAGGCTTTTCAAAAGTAAATACAGTGGTGACAAGTGTCACCATTGTTGGATCACTTAATAGAGATCCAATAGTGCATGGGTAGATTCTAGTATTTAGAGATCGATAGAGCATGATTGATCTATAAAAATGGGATTAATGGAGACGTTTTAAAGGTATCATAACTAGTGATAAGCCACCACATGGCATAAAGGCATTTGAACTAGGACTGTAAGGTACATAAAGAACCCTGAAGAACTGCTAAGTGGCATACTAGCATTTAATCATGTAGAATTAAGATTGATGGAGTATGATTGATTTGTGCAATTGAGATCAATGATGAAAATTAAGATAGACTTTTCAAAGGTCATAAAATCAATAGGAAGCTACCACATGGCATGTTTTTATGATCTCAGAGATGAATATCAATGGTGAAAAATTGATCCAACCTGAGAGAGTATGAAGTAAGGATATGTGTCTAAAGGTAATAATGGTCATATTTTTTTTAAATTAAATGGATAGTTTGGCATGGGCATTTCCACATTGACATGACACGATGGATTCCTAAACTAGTGAAGATCAAGAACATGAACACACATGTCTTAGACTTAATCTAGTTAGAGAATATGAAAGTGAAGATTGGAAAATAGAACAAGAGAAGGTTGTAGTTATAAAGACATCTCAAGGGTCAATTAAGTTGACATAGTATATTCTTTTGAGTTAAAGACCCTCTGAATCCTTATAAGGAATATTTTATTCTATAAATGTAGGGGCAATATCTAATGCATAATTATATTATATTTTTCATAGTTAAACAATGTCATTAGTTCTAAGGCATTGGTAAAGGGATACTTGTCCTTCATACGTGTCTGAATTCCATTTGAAAGTGGCTAATTTAAAATATCTGACATGTTGTTCTGATAACCTATAAAAGAAGGTATTGTTATTTAATACATATATTTATAGATTTCATGTAGTTCAAATTATAATTGTAAAAGTTTCCCTTCTTTGTACACATGCACATGTTGCATATATTTTTCAAAGGCTAACTTAAATTGATAACTATAAGTAGAATCTTATACGGTCTTGACCATGGTTAGAACTCAAGTTCTTATTATCACTTGTAATAAATTTTCATGAAATTAGAGGATGAGGCCACCTCTTCTCCAAGCCTATTTAAAAAATTGTAATCTAATAGTTGGAAGGGTCAAAAAATTGTTAATATACAAGAGAAACATCAATTTTGATTGTCAGCAAATGTGTTTGTGTATTCTCTCTCCAATTTTTGTGTAATTAGGCTTATCTTCTTTTGGTTATGTGATTTAATAATTATTAGTGTGCAATAACTGTAATGAATTATTTATTGTCTTGATTGATATACTAGTCTTAGATGTGTAATAGATATTGAAGGATCAGTAAATTATATTGATTATTGGCAATTAAGTTGATTGATTCATATTTTTAAGTGTGTAAAAGTGCTTTATTTTGATATAATTTTTTGTGTATGGGTAAAATTTGCCTCAAATACCTCATTAGCCCAAGCCATAATCTCCTAATTAAGGGTGCACAATAGCTACTCTAAAAGGGGAAACCATTGACTAAGGCTTATGAGTTTCCTATATCAATATACCCTTAGACTTCTAAACCATGTTTTACTATTAGTGTGAAATATCTACTTACAATAGGCATAGCTTTTGAAAGCACTTGTCCATTTAGAAACCATCTAGAGAGGTGATTCTTAAAAACATACAATCTTCTTTTCTACCTTACCCTTCCCTCTTTTTTGAGTTTGTTTTGAGACCTACCCACTTTAAATTATGAACTATCCATTCATCCAACTCATGTAGGAATTCACTACCTTTTAAGAGACCACACCTCTATCCAAAAAACCTTGTCAACCTACATGCCCTATCGATTATTCCATCAACAGGTTGTTCAAACCACATACCTACAACTCATGCCTTGGATTGGAGTTTACCTCCATTGATATATTATAACATTAGAGGCTACCTAATTGACTATGGTGTGCATATAAACCACATCAATAAACTCTACTTTATCCAAGGTTATAAATGAAGGGGTATGGCCTTGTATTTATAACCTCAAAAATTAACACTTACCCAAGGTGAGTTAAGGTTGAGTTTAAACATGAAATGGGTTCAAACTAACCCTGGGTAAGTTAAAAATAACTCTAGTTTAGTTAATAGTTGTCATGTAATTATGATTTTCAATTACTAGGCATGGCTCTCAAATTAGATATTTTGGGATATTTTGGAAGAGCTTGATAGCTCATAAAGGCAATGATGAAAGGCTTGATATTTTGATTTTTAGAATTTCTATGTTTAGATATTTATTAATTATAAATGGATAATTCATCTAAGCATTTAATCCTATTTAATTATTTGATTGGTTATAATTCACATTTTATCTCTTTTAAGATTTGATCAAGTGCCCCGTTTAATAGGTTCATAAGCCAAATTGGTAGTTGTTACGTTGTAAGGTGTTTAGGGATGAATCCATGGTGTATAGGGTAGTATCCCAAATAGGGATGCCTAAACATGATTTTAAGCTTTAATGAATGATGCACAAGAAAATTTGGGATGTTTAGTGATTCCTAGGCTTAATTTACAATGGTTGGTATGAATTGATCAAAAGTCAGTTGTGGCCAATTTTAGATGTATAAATAATCAAATATACATATTCGATTAAGATCAAAGAAAAACATCCTTCACCACACCATGGGGGACCTTATATTATGTATTCATTATATTTTGCCTAAAAAATGTTGGGGAAACATATCAGAGGGCCATGACCCACATTTTCAACAATCTTATTCATAAGATAGTGGAGGTATACATAGAGGATATTTTGGGGAAGGCAAATTAAATGATTGGCCATCTAAGAGTGTTATGAATTATCCTCACATGTTTAATAAAATATGGCACTGCCGTAAATATTGGTAAGTGTTTTTTCAAAGTTATAACTGCATTATCTTCTAGTGTGAAATTGATATCAATCCTACCAAAATTCACTCAATTATTGACATGTTTCCCCCACTGATGAGTCAAATATTATGTCATTATTAAGAAATATAGGGGTCATTAAAAGAATCATAATGTACCTCACCTATGTAGTTCATCCAATCAATAATCTACTTAAGTGAATAACTTTACCTAGATGAGTGATTGCCAAGACACATTTGAGGTACCCAAATATGATAATCCCTTCATAATTTATATTAGGGAAATAAAGGTGTCTCTTTCCTATTTTTTGGTACAAGAGGATGATAATGGAAAGAATCATGCCATGTAATTCATTATCTACACTCTCATTGATTATGAAACATGTTATACACAAGTAGAAAAAGAGTGTTTGACAATTATGTTCACATCTAATGAATTGTGACACTATATGATTGATCAGGAAACATGGGTTATAGTGAGATCTTATGTCTTATGAAATTTATCAACCCAACCTATAATATCATGAAATTTATCATGCCTTTAAGTGAGTTTGAGATTATTTATGTCAGTCATAAGTCCATCAAGGGACAAGTAATTATTGATTGGCTAGAAGATTATCCTTTAGAAGTTAGTGATACTATTGATACTGATTTTCCTAATGAATTAATTTGTTACATAAAAAATCTCCTATTATTTTTATTGTTTGGTCTAAGATATCTATCCAAATTACACCTATGTGACTTGATACACTGAGTGAGCTCAGGTAATAATTAGGGGACTTCCTCTCATTTTAGTATTACTACTAAGATAATCCAAGGCATGAGCCATAGGTTATGTGATTCATTATATATCATGATTGGAATAGATCTCCAAGAGATGTAGATCTACCACTATAGGTCTAATATTGATTCTCACTAACTTACAAAATTTATAAACTTATAGCTAAACCCATTACAACTTATTGAATTTTAGAGATCTAATTTTCTTCACTTCACTATTTTTAAATAAAGGGAAAGATAACTTGTTCACAAATAAACATAAAAAGAGAGGGATGGTAAGGCATAAATAAAGTCTTCAAATCAAATGGGCAACATAAATACTTATACGACCAAAACATGCCTAGCTATAGTTATAACACTATATGTTAGATCACCTTTCAGTCACATATGGAAAGAGTCTGGGAAGAAAAGGGAAAATTGTTAATTCTAAGACTCTTTTAATGAATTATCTATAAACATGCCTGTAGTTAATTACATAGATCCTTACAATTTTCAAAAGAGTGAAAGGAATAAAAAACCTAACTAAAATAATAGAAACACATCCTAATTAATACATAAAATCTATAGAAAGGTACGAATTATAATCCTATAACATTAGTGTTAGTCCATTAAAGTAGAAATAAAATTTAAGACCTACCAGGCAACTAGATGTATTTACACAAAAAATCAATTTTACATTATTCTGACAACATTTGTTTACAAATAGAGTTGACCCTTCTAACATACTAGGAAGTGGTATATATAGGAGGGTGACATGGGTATTGCCTCTAAGAGGCATGAGATACCACTCTTTTCCATCATGGCATAAAATGGTAAAGCAAAATTATGTTATAATATTCCTCATCCTATAACATATAAGATAAAATGAAGTTTCATGGTCCATTAAGGAGATTGAGGAAAAGTTTGATGTGGATTATGTCTTAATGGTTCTAGAAATCTTTGTTAAGATGCAATGATTAGTCAATGAGGTTGAACCTATATAAATTGAAAAAGACTCATGGAGGAGAATATTTGATGGCACTGCTATGTGCAAGAAGTGTGGGGAACATACTCCTCATTTGCCTTTGTGACACTATAAATTACTAAGGGATTGGACACATGGCACTTTATCAATACCTTTGATTACTTATCCCATTTATAAAAATGAAAATTTTCTAGATATTATGCATTTGGGTCCACCTTTTTGTCTTTCAATTTTGTACAAAATTTGAAACAAGTGTCCCAATTGAGCTTCTTATTATTGTGACACTTGTCCATTTTTTACTCGATTAAGACCTATAGACCTTATCTTAAGCTCATGGACTGAAGTTGATATGAATGCCAAGTCATCCTTAAAATGAAAAATATGTATTTATATTTATTATAATACATATATTCATGTATTTTACTCCACTTTGTCTAGATATAAATGTGTGGCAAAATGTAACTAGTTTTGGCATCTTAGTCACTTCACTAGGCCATATACTTTGTCACATGTCTATTTATAATGAAACCAAGTCTTGTTTGTTTATATCTATGTTTATTTATTAATAGCATGACACTTGGATTGATCTTGTTCTTACACTTGGTTTTAAATCAAAACTTATAATCCTAGGCCCCATTTAGAAGTGAGCAAACGAGATGTCAACACATGGTATGATCTTGCTCTTTCACTTGGTTACTAAAATTTGATGTATGTGACCATAGGAGCTTGGTTATGGTTTAGTGAGATGTTAACATGTGGAAATACATCACTCACCTAAACACTCACAAGCTACATATAATCCTTTGATCTATCTATAGGTTACAAGTGAGTGGGATGCCACCATGTGGACAACCCTCATTCATTTAGGCTCTCGGGGAACCTCAAGACTTGGAGATAATCTTATTATTCCTAGATGACTGGGATCATGGCATGTGACATGATATCACTCTTTTAAATTCTATGGACTTATCTATTTCATAATTTTACTTTGGAGGAATGAGATATCAATAAATGGTACAATATTGTTACTGTAGGGGCTCTTGGATTCTTATTATCTTTTTCTATGTTTATAGGATCTAGACTATAGGATGTTTCCACATGGATTACCCTCACTCATCTAAGGGTATTAAATATTTTAATGTGGGAATATCCATTTTTTTTATTGTTAATCCATGAGAGAGTGGGATTGTGCTACATGGCATAATCTCACTTATCTAGAGGGTCACCTACCTTTAATGTATGTGCTTCTACTTGTTAGCCATAGATGAGTGGGATTATGCAACATGTCATGATATCAATTATATATAGGGCTAACTTCCTTTATAGTATGTGAATCTTCCTATTAGCCATGGATAAGTGGGATCATGCCTTATGACATAATTTCAATTATTTGAAGGCTCACCCACCTTCATAGTAAATACCTCTACTTGTTACCTATGAATGAGTGGGATCATGCCACTTAACATGATCTCACATATTTGGGTAATTAGGGACCTCAATGGTTGGGTCAATTCACTATTTCTCTCTTGAAGAATGAGATGAAGACACAAGGAATGATATCAGATTTTGTGGCTTCATGAAGTATTTGCCTTAGTTATTTTAAGTTGATAGAAGTGAGTAATTATGATGAAGACAAGTGAAATAATCATAATTGATTGAGTCCTTATGTAACTTGGACATGTAACATTTTTCTTCATCAATTATAGATAAGTGAAATGAAGACATGCATCTCAATTCTATAAATATGGGGGTTCACCAAAGGAAAATACTTACTTGATTCAAAAATCCTTCACAAGGAAGTTGGATAATGACATATGGAACAATATTAGAGCTCAAGGAGTTAGCCATTAGAATTTGAACTCAATGAATTATCTATTATAATTTGAAATCATTAACACTCTTAAATTTGATGGTTGCTCTAGACATGCGATGATGGTCTGTGCGAGGAAACATTTAGCAAAATGACTAAGTATGAAAAGTCATTCATATTATAGGTGATATTTTTGATATAAAATGATTAAGCTTTAGCAATTTTATGCAATAGGGTCATAATACTTTTGCTAAGAAAAAATAACCTTGGGAAAAATAATTTAGCTCGGTTAGTCCATAAAACTAGAATTTTAATTTGATGAACATAATAACAACTTTGATAGATATGTCCATTTAAAATTTTAGACTTAGGAATCAATAAAACTACTAGAGTTATTGTGTTAACACTCAATTAGTTTATAATTAGATTAAGAATTCATTTTCAAAAAAAACTCAAACTTTAGATAGTGTCTTCTAGTTTAAATTGGACTGATTCATTTCATAACAAGACCTGAACATGGAAATTTTAAGCTCAAATAAGGTCCTCATTTGAAATTATGAAAATGGTTCATGTTAGCCACAAAAAATGGTGACTACTATTGGGAAAATGCTACCTCAATTATTAGAATTTAGACTATGGGTCTCCATCACTAAACTATGATATAAATAACTAAAACTCCCTTTAGATGAACTTTGAGGAAAAGAGAATGCTTTATTTTGATTTGAAAAACAACATACTGAGGCCTAATTCATTCAAAGGGTCATTTTGTGTAAAGAGTGATTTTGTTGATATTTCAAATCCATTGGGAAAGCTTAGACACATCTTAGGTACTCAAAGCTCCTTAAAAGCTATTTTTTTGTATAATTACACTGTGGAAAGGAAGACTTGGAAATTTCTTTACTGCTAACCAAATATCTATAACCCTGGCAAAGATGCCTTTGGTCCCACTCAAAGCCTTGCTAAATTTCCATCTAGGCCAAAAATCTTACAAGGGAAGATGCCCAAATCACCCTTTCTTAGGAAGAAACTTGTATTTTCATGAGATTCAAAATTCCTTTCATCTTGACATTTATTTTTATTAATACATGAGGATTGGGGACCAATATAACCAGTGTGTAGGAATGGTTCAATGAACTCTTTTCACCAAGAAGGTCCTTTGCTTACTCAATGATTTTACTATGATTGATATGCTATTTTTTATTTCTATGATGACTTTTATTAAAAATAGAGATTTTTAAAATTAAATTTCTTAGTTATGATTAATGACCCCTAATCCTTTTAGTGTCTCAAGAGAATTTACTTTGCTTATCACATTGTTCAATGATGGGGGCTCACCTTCCACCTTCTAATTTTGGGACAATATTTATAGTGCCTTATCAACTTTGAGGTGATCAAACTTGGGAGCATGGGGACCAATATTTAGATTGGACTCTATCTTACTAGAACTATCTTAGATACTTCCCAATATGAATCATGGGAACAAGGATCAAATAAGAGGAAGATTAAAAGAAAATAAAAGCATGTAAAAATAACACAAAGTAGGGATAAGAAAGCAAAATCATGAAAAAATAAAAGTAAAGACATAAATAAATAAATATAGATAACTATAATATAATATTTACATCACAAGACTTTACCCTGGGGACTAATCTAAATCTTATTTAGAAGGGAGCTTTAAGACATAATTATTTAAGAACTATCCATTCACAGGTAGTGGGAGGTCATTCTCCTCAAGGTATTTCAATAAACATGAATTTTGCCCCAATAACTCAGAGATATGGTATGGACCAATCTAGAGTGGGTCAAGTTTTGAGTGTTGCCCTTTCTTCTTGTGTGATTTATTCCATAACATTAATAAGTCTAATATCTAAAAGGAATTGATCTATTCCCTTTGATCAAACCATATTTTGATTATCAATTAATGTCTACTAAAGTTATGTAGAGTTTATTCTCATACATCCTCTAATTGGATAATGTCTAATAACCTTGAGTTTGTACTATCAATATATTACATATACTATATCATAAACTTGTAAGTTGGGAACTTAAGGGTCATTGAGAAGATGGGATCTAACCCATATACCCAAAGAAAAGGAGAGATTTTAAGGTCTTGATTATATCTAGTGTGGTTAACCCAAAGAACATATTTTAATAGTGAATGTTAGTCTCTAGGACTTCTTTTTATAGGCTTCTTAATTTTGTCAATCAAGTTCTTGTTGGTCAACTTAGCCAAACCATTACCTATAGGTAGTATTTTGATAAGAACCTCAAAGTAATCTAATTTTCATAAGCTCATTCAGTGATCTTGGCAAATTGAAACATATGTTTGTTATCACAAACTAAAGAGGTTGGGATGGTAAATCATGTTATTATGTTTTCCTCAAAGAACTTGACTTTATTGGTTGTGCTTTTCTTTGTCACCACCACCTTTGTCTATCTTGTATAATAATTAGTGGCTTTAAGTATGATTTTATGGCTAATTGATGAGATCATGTTGATGACTCCAATGAAGTGAAGTACCCATTGAGTTAATGTACACTCTTATATCAGAGGCTAAAAATGTATTACATCATGAACTTCCTTATTAGTAGATGTTTAGAATTGATGGAATGAAAACACATGGACATCTCTGAAGACCATGGGTAATAGTGTTGGCTAATATAATTTTGTGCATAGTTTTAGTCCTTGAAGGATGGCCACTACGTAGTTTATCATGGAAGTTAATCATGACTTCTTTAGCTTCTTCTTTGGATAAACATCTAAGATAGATGACTTCATAATTATTTCTATAAAGTAGTCCCTTCAACATGTAGTGGGCTACCTTCAGCTTGAGAGATCTTTTCTACATCTGATTGAGTCATGGAGGATGAATTACATAAAAGAGGTAGTGGATGATTAGGTCATACCATTCTTGATGGACCATTTATGATTGGTCTAATTATACCACCATGATCCTTGGGTTAATTTCAATAATCAACTAGGTAAGACCTTGGCCTTATACTAACTTGACAAATTTTATATCAAGGTCATACTCTTGCATCTTGGCCATCCATTAACCTACGTGTTCTCCCAATTAATTATAGCTTATCAATATCTTTATGGCTGGGTCTAGGATGATGGCATGCACTTTTTTTTGAGAATGTGGAAAATAATGTTTTTCATAGCCTTGATTAGGGTTTAATAATTAACCTTTAAGTGTGTTCTCATGAAATATATTAGGTGCTCATCTTCATCTAGCTTTTGGGTGAGCACTATAGCTATGGTGTACTTTAACAAGAAGGAATTGAGGTGAAAGTCCTTCATGTAGTCTGGGATGATTAAGACTAATGCCTAGATGATGGTTCCTTGATTTTTTGGAAGGCTCCCCTAGATGTAGGAGTCCAATATACCTTTTATTATTGTTTCAACATTACATTCAAAGGTTTATTGAATTTGGCAAAACTAGATATGAATTTTCATACAAAGTTAATATTACCAAATAATGACTTTAATTAGTTTTTACTATTGAGAAAAGGTATCTTTGAAATCACATTTACATGCTCAAGATCAATAGAAATACCTTCTATCATGATTATTTGACTGAGAATCTTACCTTTGGTAACACCAAATATGCTTTTCTTTGGGTTAAGTGAGATACCATACCTTCTGCACCTTTCAAATATATTATAAAGATGGTGAATATGATCAAACCTATGTTTTGAAAAATAGTCAAGTCATCCATGTAAATAATAATTTATTTACCTATAAAACATTTTAAATCAAAGTCCATAGATTATAAAAGGTGGATCCTACATTAATAAGGTCAAATAACATTCATTTATAAGTGAAGGTGCCCCACTTGGTTATAAACATAGTCTTATCTCGATCTTCCAGGTTTACTAGAACTTGATTATATCTTGAGAATATATCTAGGAAAGACATCATATGAGATCCACTTACCATATTTATAACCTCATATAAGGAAGGAAAAGGATAGTTATCTTTGTCAAAATCTAAGTTTATATTTTTGAAATCCACACATAATCAAATTAATCTATTCTTTATATGTACTGACACTAAGTTAGCTACCTAGGTAGACTGGTGAATTAGGAAGATGATCCCAACTAATAGGAGTTTGTGGACATTTTTGTGAATAAGTGGCTCAAGGATTGGGTTCATAGGTTTCTACCTATATCTAAAAGGATTCTAGTTCTTCTTGAGTTGGATCATGTGGGTTGTTATCCTTAGATTGAAGAATTTAAGGTCTCCATAGGCCTAAGAAATAATGTCTTTATACTACAGTAGTAGTTTCATGAGTTGTTTAAATTAAATAAGAGTGAAACTTAGACCAATATGAACATATTGGGGTTGGTTTGATGATGATAGGTTAATCATTTTAGACCTTTGGTCTAAGTGTATTTGCCTCTCAGGTCTGTGTGTGGGCTTGTCAAGGTTGAACACTCTCTCGAGGGAGATCATCCCTTTTAGAATTTGATTTTCCTTCAAGTTCATAATGCCATCCTAGCCATAATATTCATTTCCAAGGTCATCTCTTTATACCTAATATATAAATTTAGTCTAAAATACACTTTGGTTATCAAGGAATTATAAAATATGGTGGTCATATTCAAATACATAGAATTTATTCACATTATTTGGTACTAAGGGACATGGGATGAGCTCTACTAAATTTTTTTGTACTCTTGAATCATCTAGAAGTGCTAGGTTTGTAAGAGTAGTTACCAATGAATCAACCACCTGATTTTATTCTCTAGTAATAGGGATGACATTTAAATAAATGAAAACTTTGTTGTGCCCAACATCCCCCTTCTTTCCATAAGAAAGGGGGACCCACCTTTTTTCAAATTATAGTCTTGACTTTGAGTCCCTATTTTATATTTTTTTTGCAAAATTCTATAAAAATACTGACTATTGACCTTTCATACTTTAGAAAGATGAAATTGGTGCTGTGTTTTTATAGAATATATTTATAATTGTTTTGGACTTATTCTATCAGGTATTTTGTCTAGTATCTCTTTAAGGACTTATGCAATTTATCGTTTCAGACTTATTTATTTTGGACTTATTCTATTGGACTTTTTATTGCAATATTTTTTGCCTCAACATAATTATTTTATACATTTTATTTGATAGAATTAGGTCTTTGGCATATTTTTTTTAGAAATTTTGTTTGATGAAGTAGACCCTTTAGACCTTTTGTCATGGGCATTTTTCCCTACGAGCCTATCCATTAGGACTTTTATCTTGGACTAATTATTTTGGGCATTTTATTTGATGAAAATAAACTATGGGTTTTGTGTCATGAAATGGACATGCTTTGAAAGTTATGTTTCAGATGTTTTATCTGATAAAAATTAGGTCTTTGAGCTTTTGTTGTGGGTATTTTGTAAAGACTAGCCCGCCAAAAAATATAAAAATAATTCCCTTGCACAAAATGGGCAAAATAATACCTACTGTAAGATCAATAAACCAAAAATCCCATGGAGTTTCCAAGTGTCACCCTTAGAGAGCATTTTATTATGTTTTGAACTTAATTTAAGATTTTAGCCAAGGTACTAATCATATTTCTCTATGCTAGATCATTTAAATTAATGCAAGGGATCTTTTATATATTCTAATCATAAGCCCTAATCATATTTTATTAGTAAAACTAAGACCTTAGGTTATAATCCTTATGCAGGGTCCTTTATATTAACTTATGTCCTTTATTCTATACTTACAGATCTAATGAACCATGTTAACTTAGGCCCAGTTAATCTAATGAAGAAAGAACAATGGTTGAAAATTCAAAAGACCTAATGAGCCCCATGAGGGTGATAAGTTGCACCATCATGAGAGCCTAGTATAAAGATCCAACAACCCATGGGAAGAAGTAGTGTCAATAGTCAAGAGCTTAAAGAAGTCTTAAATAACTACCAAATGGCACACACATGAGCACCTTTTTTAACATTCGCTTAGACTTAGGATTTATTCATATTTATCAATACATATAAAACTTTGGGATTTAAATTATGTACTAAGTTCTTTTTTGATACCTTGGTCTAAAGTTATATATATGCTAATTCCTCTTTTCATTTATGATTACAGAGTAGAGCAAATTTAGGAAATGACAAGTTTCGAGCTCAGAGGGAGTTAAGTAAATTAGATGGTTATGTGGATGTCTTTGAAATTTATGTAAATGTCAAAATTAGGCTCTAAAATAAATAATTAAAGTATTAAATTCTGATGGTCATGTGTATGTCATTGAGGATTATGAGGATGCCATAAATGGTCATGTAGACATCAAATTTAAGATCATAAATTATTCATTTGGATTGAAATGTTAATGGTCCTAGGGATATCAATGGTCAATGTTAACTTAGGAGTAAGTAGATCAATGGTCTGAGTTGATAGTGGAATTTTCAAAGATCCTAGACTCAATCAGGAATATGAACATACATGCTTAGAAAATATAGAAGTGAGATCTGACAAAGGCTACAATTACAATGGGTAAACATGCAATGCATAGTTCAAATAAGCTAGTCATAGATAATAATAGTGTCCCTAGTTATAAAAAGCATTGGTAAAGTGATGCATGTATGAGTTCCATTTGAAGATAGGTAATTTAAAATATAATAGGTTGTTCACACAACCTATAAAAGGAGGCATGTAATGTTTTTGGAAAATAGTGCATATATTTGTAGTTTATGTAAAATTCAAGATAAAATTATAAAATAGCCTTTATTTTTATACACATACACATGTTGGATAGATCTTACAAAGGCTAATTGATAACTATAAATGGACTCTTATATGATTTTGGAATACAGTTAGAATTCATGTTCTAACTATTACATGTAATGACCTTACATGGACTTGTAGGATGAGGTGACCCCTTCCCCCAAGTCTATATAAACAATTATAATCTAACTTGGATTTTTATTATAGAATTTTGAATACATGAGCAACATCAATTTTGATCATCAGTGAATGTGTTTATGTATTTTATTTCCAATTTCTATGTAATTGTTTTTTACTTTCTTTGGTTTTATGTTTCAATAATATTTAGTATGCAATATCTATGAATGGATTCTTGATTATACTAATTGAAGTACTGATCTTTAGATGTGCAACAACTATTGAAAGATTGGTAAAATATATTGGTTAAGAAAGTCAAGTTGTTTGATTCATAATTATGAATGTGTACTAGTGCTTTCTTTGATGTAGTTTGATGTGTGTGTACTAATGTTGCCTCAAATACTTCATTAGACCAAGCCATAATCTCTTGAGTAAGAGTGTGCAACAAATGAACTAAAGTAGAAACCTTTTGTTTGAGGCTTGTGAATTTTCCTACATTATTATCTCCTTAGACTTATTAACCATGTCTACAATAGATCCTAACAATAGAATTAGGTTCTAAGAGCACATGTCTATTTAGAAACCAACTAGGGAAGTAATTCCTAAAAACCATAGAGTTTATTTTCTACCTTACCCTTCCCTCTTTTTTTGATTTTATTTTAAGATCTACCTAATTTATATTAACCCATCCAACTCATGTAGAGATTCACTTCCTTTTAGGGACCACACCTCCATCGAAAAAACCTTGTCAACAACTTGCATGCACTACCAGCTATTCCATCAATAGGTTATAAAAGATTGCATACCTAAAAATCATGCCCTGGATTGGAGTTTACCTCCATTAAGATCTTAATATATTAGAGGCTACCTCTTTATGCTATAGTGTACATAAAACCCACATCAATAGTTTTACTGGAACTAGGAGGAGGGCCAACACCCCTAATAATAGTAGTTATTCTTTGCATAGAGTTGTACTAAAGTCACCTAAGAGAGTGACCAGATCTAATTCTCAAGCTAGTTTTCTAGTCTCACTCTTAACATATCATAGGAGACCTAAAACTATGCTAATATCCCTAGTTCAGATTAATCCACCTCTTAGGAATCCTTCTCTAATAAGTAATCATTTACCTGTTAATCAACCAATGGCTCAACCACCTTGGTTAGTTAGATTCATTATTACCATCCCAGGGGATGTGCATGATTTACCTTGAAATTAAAAAAATTACCTATCATATTTTTCTCCTTTTCACCCCTTCTTAGAGAGCATTTTATTATGTTTTGAGCTTAATTTAAGATTTTAGCTAAGGTACCAATTATATTTATCTATACTAGGTCATTTAAATTAATGTAGGGGCTCTTTTATATATTCTGGGCCTAGGCCCTAATTGTATTTTATTAATACAAATAAGACTTTAGGATAAAATCCTTATGTAGGGTCCTTTATATTAACTTATTTCCTTTATTCTATACCTATAGATGTAATAAACTGCATTAACTCGGGCCCAATTGATCTAACAAAGTGAGAGAAATGGTTGAAAATTGAAAAGACCTGCTAAGCCCTGTGAGGGTGAAAAGTGTCACCATCATGAGATCCCAATACAGAGATCCAATGACCCATGGAAAGAAGTAGTGTCAATATTCAAGAGTTTAGAGAAGTCCCGAGTAGCTACTAACTGGCACACACATGATCACTTTTTTAACATTAGCTTAGACTTAGGATTTATTCATATTTATAAAACCTTGGGATTTAAATTATGTCCTAAGTTCTTTTTTGAGACCTCAGTCTAAAGTTATATATATTCTAAGTCCTCTTTTCATTTATGATTGCATAACAAAGTGAACTAGGAAATGAAAAGTGTCAATCTTTTAGGGAGTTAAGTCAATTTGACAGTTGTGTGGACATCTTTGATGGTGACTTAAACGTCAAAATTAGGCTTGAAAAGAAAACATTAGGGGATTAAATTCTCATGGTCATGTGGAAATCATTGATGGTCATGAGGATGTCATTAAAAATTACATGGATCCCAAATTTAATCTCAAATTATCCATTTGAATTCAAATGTTAATGGGTCTAGGTAGATCAACACTCAATGTTAACTCAGGAACAAACAGATAGATGATACGAGTTGATAGTGAACTTTTCAAACATCTTAGACTTACTTAGAAAAATGAAAAAACATGGTTATAAAATATAAAAGTGAAGACCTAAAAAATTCTACAATTAGAATGGGCAAACATGGAATGCACAGTTCAGATAAGTTAGTCACAACTAATAATAATGTCCCTGGTTCTAAAAAGCATTGGTAAAGTGATGCATGTCTGAGTTCCATTTAAAGGAAGCTAATCTAAAATATGAATAGGTTGTTTTCATAACCTATAAAATGAGGCATGTATAGTTTTGAGAAAATGATGCATATATTTATAGTTTTCATATAGTTTAACCTAAAATTGTAAAATAGCCTTTGTATTTATACACATGCACATGTTGCATAGTTCTCACAAAGGCTAATTGATAAATGTAAGTGGAATCTTATATGGTTTTGGACTGTAGTTAGAAATCATGTTCTAACCATTACATGTAATGACCTTACATGGACTTGGAGTATGAGGTGACCCCTTCCCCCAAGTCTATATAAAAAATTATAATCCAACTTGGATTTTTGTTAGAGAATTTTGAATACAGGAGAAACATCAATATTGATCATCAATGAATGTGTTTGTGTATTTTATTTCTAATTTTTGTGTAATTAGTTGTCACTTTATTTGGTTGTATGTTTCAATATTATTTTGTATGTAATATCTATTAATGGATTATTGATTATACTAATTAATGTAATGATCTATAGATGTAAAATAAATATTGAAAGGTTGGTAAAATATATTGGTTAAGATAACCAAGTTATTTGATTCATTATTCTGAATATGTACTAGTGCTTTCTTTGATGTAGTTTTGTATGTGTGTGTCAAAGATGCCTTAGATACTTCATTAACCTGAGCCATAATCTCTTGAGTAAGAGTGTGAAATAACTACCCTAAAAGGATCAACCTCTATTTGAGGATTTTGAATTTTCCTACATCATTATCTCTTTAGACTTCTTAGTTATGTCTAATTGTGTGTGCACAATAGCTAATAATAATAGGCATAGGTTCTAAGAGCATAGGTCTATTTAGAAACCAACCAGGGAAGTCATTCTTGAAAACCATAGAGCTTTATTTTATTCCTTACCCTTCCCTATTTATTTGAGTTTGTTTTGAGATCTACCCACTTTAGATTAGCAACCAACCACCCATCCAACTCACGTAGAGATTCACTACCTTTTAGGAACCACATATTCATACGAAAAACCTTGTCAACAACCTACATGCTCTACCAATTTTTTTATTAATAGGTTGTCAAAGACCACATACTTGCAACTTATACCCTATAGTCGAGTTTATCTCTATTGAGATCTTGAAATGTTAGAGGCTATCTCATTAAGTTATGGTATGCATAACACCTATATCAATAGTTTTAATATTTCTAGAAGGAGGGCCAATACCCCTAATAATAGTAGTTATTATTTACGTAGAGTTACATTAGAGTCACCCAAAAGAGTGACCAAATCTAATTCTCAAGTTGGTTTGCTAGTCTCAACATTGGCAAATCATAAGAGACCTAGAATTGTGCCAATAGCCATAGTTTAGAACAATCCACCTCTTAGGACTCTTTCTCCAATAAGTAATCCTTTACCTATTAATAAACCAATGGATCAACCACCTTGGTTAGTTGGATCTACTATTGCCATCCTAGGTGACATGTATGATTTACATCAAAATCTTGAAAAGTACCTACCATCCTTTGCTCTTTTAAGAGCAAGGAAAATAGAGGAATATATTATATCTTTTAAAGCTACATTGAGGCTAATGAATTTTGTCCATGAAGATATTTCTTTCAAATTATTTCTTTTTACTTTAATGGATGTTACTTATGACTGGTATTTAAATCTAACAAAAAATTCCATCACTTCTTGGGATGAATGTTAAGTAACTTTTCTTACATAGTTTAGATAGGTCATCAATCCTAGTTTAGTATACTAGTACTTCACCAACATGAGGATAGAACCTAATGAGCCCATCCATGATTTTAATGCAAGGTTCCAAAATGTGTACAACTAGTTGATCTTGAGATATAAACCAAATGAGCCATTAACATTAGAAATGTACAAGAACACTTTGGACCTAATCAATGCCATGTTATTGAGGATTCTATCAATATATACAAGCAACTAAATCCTTAGGAAAATGGTAGTGATTGGGTCTAGGGCATTACTATACATTTTTAACATTAATGGCTCATTTGGTTTATATATCAAGATCAACTAGTTGTACACCTTCTAGAAACTTATGTTGAAAACATAGATTAGCTCATTAAGTTCTCTCCTTATTCTCGTGAAGTGTTGGTATACCAAACTCATATTGGTGATCTATCCAAACTGCATAAGAAAAGCTGCTTGACATTCATCCCAAGAAGTGGAATTTTTTATTAGATTTAAGTACTAGTCATAAGCAACATCCATTAAAGTAAAATGGAATAATATGCATGCAACATATTCATGGACAACATTCAATAGCCTTAATGTAAAATTAAAATATCTAATATGTTCCTCTAATACCCTTGTTATTGAAGGATCAAAGGATGGCATGTACTTTTCAAGATTCTAAAGCAAATCATGCACACCCCCATGGGATGGCAATAATAGATCCAACTAAACAAGGTGGTTGAGCCATTTTCTAATTAAAAGTTAAAGGATTCCTCACTGGAGGAGTTCTAGGAGGCAGATTATTTTGAATTGGGGTTGTTAGCATAGTTCTAGGTCTCTTATGATATGCCAAGGGTGAGACTCACAAACTAATTTGAGAATTAGATCTGGTCACTCTCTTAGGTGACTCTAGTACAACTATACACAAAGAATAACTACTATTATTAGGGGTGATGGCCCTCTTAATGCTAATAAAACTATTGATACAAGTTTTATGCATACCATATCATAACAAGGTAGCCTATAACATTTTAGGATATTAATGGAGGTAAACTCCACTCCAGGGAATGAGTTGTAGGTATGCAGTGTTTAACAACATATTGACAAAATAGCTAATAGTGCATGCAGGTTATTGATAAGGTTTTTTGGATGGAGGTATGGTCCCTAAAAGGTAGTGAATATCTATGTGAGTTGGATGGGTAGTTGGTTGCTAATATAAAGTGGAGAGATCTCAAAACAACCTCAAAAAAGGAGGGAAGGTTAAGGTAGAAAATAAATCTCTATGGTTTTTAAGAACTACTTCCCTAATTGGTTTCTAAATAAACTTGTGCTCTCAGAACCTATGCCTATTATTAGCAACTATTACACACACATAGTCATACATGGCTAAGAAGTCTAAGGAGATATTGATGTAGGAAAATTCACAAGCCTCATATCAAGGTGACTCATTTTAGGGTAACTATTACAAACTCTTACTTAGGAGGTTATGGCTTGGGCTAATGAAGTATTTAAGGCAGCTTTGGCACATACATGGAAAAATACATCAATAAAATCACTAGTACACATTCAAAATTATGAATAAAAAACTTGACTATCTTAACCAATATATTTTACCAATCTTTCAATAGTTGTTTCCCATCTATAGCTCAGTACATCAATTAGTATAATCAAGAATCCATTCGTAACTATTACACACTAAATATTATTGAAACATACAACTAAAGAAAGTAACAACTAACTACATAGAAATTGGAAATAAAATACACAAACACATTTGTTGATGATCAAAATTGATGTTACTCTTGTATTTAAAATTATCTAACAAAAATTCAAGTCAAATTACAACTATTTATATAGACTTAGGGGAAGGGGTCACATCATCCTCCAAGTCAATGCAAGGTCATTACATGTAATAGTTAGAAAATGAGTTCTAACTATAGTCCAAAATTGTATAAGAGTCCACTTACAGTTATCAAGTAGTCTTTGTAAGAGCTATGCAACATGTGCATGTGTATAAAGACAAAAGGCTATTTTACAATTTTAGATTAAACTACATGCAAACTATAAATATATGCACCATTTTTACAAAACTATATATGCCTCATTTTATAGGTTGTGAGAAAAACCTATTGATATTTTAGATTAGCCACATTTAAATAGAACTCAGACATGCATCACTTTACCAATGCTTTTTAGAACCAGGGACACTATTATTAGCTATGGCTAACTTATTTGAATTGTGGATTGCATGTTTTCCTATTGTAACTATATCCTTTTCTATATCTTCACTTCTATATTTTCTAACCATGCATGTTTATATTCCTAATTGAGTCTAGGATATTTGAGAAGTCTACTATCAACTTGCACTATCAATCTACTACTTGTTCTTGAGTTAACATTGACCATTGATCTACTTGGGCCTATTAACATTTGAATACAAATGTCTAATTTACGAGCTTAAATTTTGACATCCATGCAATCGTCAATGATTTCCTTATGACTTTCAATGATGTCCATATAACCATCAAAATTTAATCCTCTAATATTTTATTACCAAGCCTAATATCAACACTCCCATGAATGTCAAAGACATCCACACATTTTTCAAATTTACTTAACTCCCTACGAGCTCGACACTTGTCATTTCCTAGTTGGCTCTACTCTACAATTGCAAATGAAAAGAGGAATTAACATATATATAACTTTAGACCAAGGTATCAAAAAAAACTTAAGATATAATTTAAATCCTAAGGTTTTATATGTATTTATGAATACGGATAAAGCCTAAGTCTAAGCTAATGTTAAAAAAAGTGTTCATTTGTGTGCCACTTGGTAGCTACTTAGAAATGTTATGAGATCTTGACTATTGACACTACTTCTTCCTATGGGTCATTAGAGATCTATACTGGGCTCTCATGATGGTGGCACTTGTCACCCTCATAGGGCTCATCAGGTCTTTTGAATATTTAACCAGTGATCTTGCATCTTTGGATCAACTAGGCTTGAGTTAATGTAGTTTGTTGGATCTACAGGCATAGAATAAAGGACATACATTAATATAAAGGACCTTAGATAAGGATTATAGCCTAAGGTCTTATTTTTATTAATAAAATATGAATAGGTCCTTGGTTTAGAAAATATAAAAGAGCCCCTGTGTTAATTTAAATGACCTAGCATAGAAAAATATGATTGGGACCTTGGCTAAAATCTTCAATTAAGCTCAAAACATAATAAAATGTTCTCTAATTAGGGGTGTCACTTGGAAATTCTATTAGATTTTTGGTCTATTTATCTTGGTAGTAGGGTATTGTTTTGGATATTTTATGTGGGGGAGTTATTTAGAGCTTTTTGTTGGGGGGCGGTCTTTACAAAAGACCCACAAAAAAATCCCAAAGACTTAATTTTTATTAGATAAAATTTCCAAAACACAACTTTCAAAGCATGTATATTTTTTCTAGACAAAATGTTTGAGACACAAATCCCATATTTTATTTTTATTGGATAAAATATCCAAGACATAACTTCTGAAAGAATTGGTCCATGGTAAAAATCTTGAAAGAATTAGTCCAAGATAAAAGTCTCGAAGGATATGCTTGTAGGATAAAGTGCCCATGACAAAAATTCCAAAGGGTCTAATTTGTCAAATAAAATGTCTAAAACAAATATGTCAAAGAAATAATTCTATTAGACAAAATGTATAAAATAATTATGCTAAGAAAAAAAGCTTGTAACAAAAATTATGATAGAATAAGTCCAAAAAAAAAAGTCTTAAAATACAAATTGCATAAGTCCCAAAAGAGATACTAGACAAAATAACTGATAGAATAAGTTTGAAACAATTATAAAGATAGTCTATAAAAACACAACACCAATGCCATCTTGCCAAAGTATGAAAAGACAACAGTTAGTCTTTTCCCATAATTTTGCAAAGAACACATAAAAGAGGGGCTCAAAGTCAAGACTATAACCCAAAAAAAGGTGGGACCCCATTTCTTATGGAAAGAAGGGGGATGTTGAGTACAATAAATGACAACTTATAAGGGGAATACTCCTAAGTATTCAAAAACCCAGAACTCTAGTTTGTAATCTTAAATCAATCATAAAGTGTATCACAGAAGAATAATTAAATCATAAACATGGAAGAGATTCCTAAGTTCCTTCACACAACATGCTTATCTTCCAATTTCTTGGATCTATGTGTGTCATAATGTGTAATTCATTTATTCCTTGCTATGGTGAGTTTTTAAAAGGTTTGATGAAACTGTATGTTTTGTTGCAATGTCTATTAAAGCTAAAAAGTAAGGGAAACTCAAGCATTGCTATACTACCAACCTTGGGCTCCTTCTCTTCTCATTTCATTATTTTATTTTGATCATGGTGTGTGGTACATTGACCTTATTTCATCATACAAGCCTTTTGATTTTATTTAAATTTTATTTTGCTCTTTTGAAATCATTGGTTCTTTCTTCTTTTTTCTTCTTTTGTTCTTGAATAGAAAAGAGAATAACTAGAACCTTAGTGAGGTGGTATAATTATAAAACAATTCATTACAAGAACATCTCTGCCAACCACATCTATACCTAGAATTATCATTCCCAATAAGTATTTATTGTGATAAGTGTATTTGATCCAATAAAACAAGAAAAATTTATAAATTTTTATGAAGTACTCTGAGAGTAACTTCCATATGCCTAGTATAAGTAATCAATTATGACACCATCTAGAATAATCCATGATTACCTAACTTCATCCCGAATTCTAAAGACACATAAATACACCTAATTTTGTAAAATAGTCCCAAATTATCTATTCTCTTTTTAATTTTCCCCCTTTCTACAAGTCCTAATATCAATTGGTTTGTATTTTAACTTGGTTATAGTCAGAGCAAACACAATTCTAATTGTCATAAAAAGCAAAAAATAACTATTCTAAAAAAGTGGGAAATCCAAACTAAGAAAACATGAATCTAATCTAAGAAATAAAAATACTAAAATTAGGAAAGATTAATCTAGAAATAAGGAAACCAATCTATGAAAGTAGTAAATTATCTTAAGATAACACTAAAATTTAGTCTAGAAAGAAAAATACTGAAAGCAAGAAAGATTAATCTATAAAGCAAGAAACTAATCTAAGAATGTATAAAATATAATCTAATCCTAAAGCTACATTCATCTACTTCATCATTCTAGGGTTTATTTAGATGGTACAACCATGAAGTAGTGATTTAAAAACTACCCATTGACTAGATAGGTAAGTTCATTGCCCTATAGGTCCGTTAGATGAAATGCATTATTTCCCATGATCTCTAAAATCTGATATGGTCCAATCCATAATGGAGAAAACTTGTCATGCTATCCTTTCTTCTCATGGGATTTATCCCAAATTATCACTATATCTAAAATTATAAATGCTTTAACTTTTTCTCTTTTATAAAACCACCTATTGACCACATCTTAGTGTTTGTTGAATGTCTATAAGGCCTCATTCCTTGAATTTTCCATTTATATTATGTTCAATAGTCTTGATTCTACTTTATCACTTAGTTTTATGTAGTCTTAAATAAATTGAGAAGTGGATAGCTTCAACAAGATAGGGAATAATGGCCTGCATCCATACACTAGTAGATAAGGTAAAGCTTTAAGGGCTTGTTTGTGTCTAGTCTGGTCTGCCCAAAGAGCATACTTCAATAAATTGTGCCAGTCCTTGGGCTTGTCCCCAATTGATTTCTTAATTACATCAATTAGATTATTATTCATTGATTTTTCCAATCCATTTCCTTGAGGCTAATAATTAGATGCTGACCTAATAACAATTTGGTTATTTTGTACCCACTCATAAATTCTACTGATATAAAATCTGGTCCATTATCACAAACCAAAGAAATGGGTGTGTCAAATCTAATTAATATGTGTTCCTCCAAGAAGTGAATCATATCTTGTGCTCTGTAATTATTTGTGGTTATGGCTTTGATCCATTTGGTTTAATAGTTTATAACAGTAAGCATGAATTTATGGCATGTTGAGGAATTTGGATTGATGACACCAATGAAGTCTAAACCCCACTAGGCAAATGGCCTTCCTTTAATAACTAGATGTAAAGGCATTAATACCTATATTTTTCTCTTGGATAGAGCTTGGCATTCATGGCATGTTCTGACATGAGTATGAGCATCTTTGAAAACTGTTGGCCAATAGTAGCCAATTTTTAAGATCTCATGGGCTATGGTATTTCTAGAAGGATAAGCACTACCTATCTTTTGATGAAAATTATCTAAGATTTCTTTAGATTCATCTATGAATACACACCTAAGATAAATACCTTCATAATTTTTTCTGTAAAGGACTCTCTTCTTGATCATGTAGTAAGCAACTTTGAGCCTCAAAGATCTCCTTCTCTCTATTGATCTTGAGGAAACAAGTTCTTGTAAGTAAATACCATATCATATTAGTATCCATTCTCCTTGAGATACTTGAGCTTCGCATACCTCTTCAATAGTGATACATGGATCTAGCTTAGTCATAAGATGAATAATGCCTTACCCTTGAATGATCTTTATTAGCTTGATCTCTATGTCAAACTCTTATAGTGGCCATCATTTACCTTGACATTCTCCTAGCTCATTCTGTGCTAGGGTGAGCTTGATCTTAGGATCAGGTATAATTACGATGGTTTTATTCCATAATATGTAATGCTAAAACTTCTTTACTATCTTGACAAGGGTAAAAATCTATTTGTTGATCATCTAATATCTAAGCTTTACATCTTTCATATTTGTTCTCATAAACGTAATCAGATGCTCAATTTCTTCCTTCTTCTATGTGATGACAACATCAATTGTATGCTCTGAATTGAATGAATACAAGTACAAATATTTTGTAAAATATGGATTGATTAATAATAGAGCCTGTGATATTACATATTTAATGTCTTGAAAAGACTTTTGGGCTTCAGTTGTCCATTCTATTTTGGCATCCTTCTTGAGCATGGCATTCAGAGGTCTAATGATTTATACAAATCTTGAGATGAACTTCCTTACGAAGATAATATTTTTGAAGAATGATTTGAGATCCTTCTTGTTGTTTAGTGGTGTAGTCCTTGAAATTCCTTTAATTCTTTCTAGATCAATGGTGATCCCATCCTTGGTGATGATGTGCCATAAGATCTTACCTTCAATGATTCCAAATATACTTTTCTTTAGGTTTAGTGAAATACCAAACCTTCTAAATCTCTCAAATATGGAATGTAAATGGATTATGTGACCTTTCTATTTTTTGAAAATACCATAAGATCATCCATGTAGATGATTATACAATTTCTTGTCAGTCCTTTGAATGTGTGATCCATAACATGTTAAATGGTTACTCCCATTTTTATTTGGCCAAATGGCATCCTTTTATATGTGTAAGTTATCCATTTCAAGGTAAACATTGTCTTCATTTTATCCTTAGATTGCACCAGTACCTAATTATAGCCTAAAAAATCCATCCAAGAAGGACAACATTTTAAAACCACTTACTATCTGTATCACCTCATCTAGAGAAGGTAGGGAATAATTATCCTTTTTAGAAGCCTTATTCAGGTTCTTAAAATCCACACATAGTCTTATCTCACCATTCTTATTTATTACTAAGACCAAATTAGTCATCTAGTTAGAATGTCTTATGAGAAAGATGATTTTTATGTTCAATAGTTTCTCTACTTCTCTCTAGATGAGAAGCTCCAGGATAGGATTGACTGGTCTTTGCCTTTGTCTAAACAACTTATGATTTGGATTCAATGGAATCATGTGAGCAATGATTTGTGGGTCATATACTTTCAAGTCTTCATATGTCTAAGCAATGACATCCCTATACCAAGTGATTAGATCCTTCACTTGTCTTTCTTCTAAGGTGTAGCTGAGACCAATATTAACATAGCATGGGTTGTGCTCATCTCCTAGATTTTATCTTTTGAAATTTTATTTATTTACCTTGGGATGCTTGGGTTTCTAAGCTTGGGGGTATATATAAAATAACCTCTCCAAAGAGATTAACCTAGCTAGGATGTAATTTTCTTTGAGTTGGAGAATAACTTACCTATCTTATTCCTCTTGATAGAGGTGATAAAAATCCTTGTCATTTATGATTTGGGATTCAAAATCCCTTGAATTTTTTATAAATTGAATAGTTTATTGGTCATCATCAAAGAAATAAAATGTTTCTACATTATCAAGAAAAGAGGGACAATTCACTAATTCAATGTAGAACCTCTTTACCTTATATTCTTAGAAGGGTTCTAGATCAACAACAGTAGTAGCTAGCGAATAAATAGCTTGATTATAATCTATAAGAAGGGATACTATATTGAAATAATAAAAGCTTTCAATTAGGTCCCATTATCTATGCTTGTATCTTCTCAAATAAGATAGCTTGAATTAGTATTTGTTTTTTTAACTTGGTTAACCACCAGCTTTGAGTCACCAAATACTAGTATTTACTTTACATTGTTCTTAAGTGAAAATTTTAATCCTAGAATTAAAGCTTCATATTTATATCTATTCTTCATGCATGGAAATTTCAATTTATATGCTACCAATAAATTTTTACCTTGTGGATCAACTAGTTAGATTCCCATGCTAGATCCTTACTTAGATCTAGCACCATCAAAGTGTAAAGTCCATAGTTGATTTGAACCTTTAAGTTTCAAATTCTATACTTGATTCTATGTAGTAAAAGTATAAATACCAAATTTAAGAGATTCATGCTTTACCTCTTCATTCTCGATGTTATAATCCATAATGGGTTACTTCATTCTCAACTCTCTATGATTTTTGATTTGATTTACAATTACCCTCCATGGCAAGCATCTATGAGATAAGTCTATAGAGAGATATCCATTGAGTTTTTTGAACCAATCCCTAGTCAAAACCATTCCATATCCTTTTGGCATGTCTACCATGAGAATATCATAGGTCATCTAGACTCATAGTTCAAATGTTACTTGAATGCATACATTGGTCAATTCTCCAAGTACTGATACTACTATTTTGTCCAATTGTGAAATTATTCTCTCTGAGGGGCTTGGAGTGAGACCAAGATTTTGACATATGGATGTGGGTATGAAAGTTGCAAATTCTCCATAATCAATTAAATAGTTATGAATATTCTTACCAAATGCCCTAATAGTCAACAAAAAAGGAGGAACTTTTGGCTTACTCTTGTGAATGATGTTGGCATCAAAAACTTTTTCTTTGTCCATATATGCTTTATCTCTTTCCATAGGATATTTTCTAGTAATTAACTTTCATAGTATCTCTTTCTATTTTGGGATCTAAGCTAACCAATGAAGAGTTATGTTAACCTTGTTCTTCTTCATATCTTCCACAATATTGTATCCTCCTTTACTTGGTTCTTCCTTATTCTATGGTTGATCATTACCCTTTAGATGGGGTAGATTATTATCTAATCTAGGATTAGGATGAATCACCATGGTATTTGGAGGAGCTGATGCTATAAGTGGTTGTTTATTCCTTATATTATATGCATCTTTAGAACTACTAGAAAGTGTGAACTTCATCTATGTTGTGTTCCATTTCATTATCATCTTTGCCTAGGAAGGGAAACTCATGAGTTTTAAAAAACATGGTAGTGTTGGAAGATCTAGGGTCTAGATGATGATAAAGTGGATTATGCATTTGATCTTGTCTAACCACCTCTATTTAAAATATTTTGAATGATGTGTAAAATTAAATGCATTTAATCTCACCATACTCAAAATTATTGTGAGCTATGCACTAATTGGGAAGAGTCAATTTTGATATGTTGATCTCTGGGAGCTTGTTAGGTTGATCTATATTGTTCACAAGCTTGTTGAATGGTCATTTATATCCCTAAAATTTAGCATTCTTATTACTAGTTGGGCCATTGGTGTTGCCCATCCTCCTTTGCATATTCAATAAATCATTGCTCAACTTTTGAATCATCTTCTAAATAGAATATATTTCTACCTTTGTAGATTCAATGCCTTCTAGAACAATAGTAGGAGACATAGTAGATTGTTGATTCTGTTGGTAGCTATTTCCTTGCCTATGATTGTTCAAGAGCCTATAGTTTGGTTGCATTATTTGCGTCATGGGAGGAAATGTATATAGCTAGTTTTGATTGAACATCAAGACATATGCCTTACATGTGGAATTACATTCAATGTGGGAAAGCCATTGTTGACATTAGGCACTCTAGGTGATTGAGGATTGAGTTTCTTGTCTATATTAATAGCCTCTTGGTATGTGAATGTCAAATTATTGATAATAACTTCCCTTCTCAAGAACATGGTAGTGATTGGGTCTATGGCATTCTTGTACATTTCCAATGTTAATGGCACATCTAGTTTATAAATTGGGACCAATTAGTTGTACATCTTCTATAACCTTGTAGTGAAAGCAAAATGGGCTCATTAGGTTCTCTCCTCATGTTGGTGAAGTGATGGTATACCAAACCAAGATTGATGACTTGTCTAAACTACACAAAAAATCTGCTTGACATTCATCCCAAGAAGTGATGGAATTTTACAATAGATTTAAATACTAGTCATAAGCAACATCTATTAAAGTAAAAGGGAATAATCTACTTACAACATCTTCATGGACAAAATTTATTAGCCTTAATTCAAATTTAAAGATATAATATGTTCTTCTGTTGTCCTTGCTCTTGAAGGAGCAAAAAGATGATAGGTACTTTTTTGGATTTTAAGGCAAATCATGCACATACCTTGGGATGGTAATAGTGGATTCAACTAACTGTTGGTGTTCTAGATTGCACCCTAGCTGAGTAGAAGATTGTTCAAGTTTTTTACTCAAATATAGTCGAACAAAAGACTGATCCTAAGCTATGGGTATCCTTATAATGGATCAGACCTTTGGAGAAGGTTGAATTCCTTTTGGATCTATCACCTATACTAAACCTAAACTAGCACTTGCTTAGAAAAGGGAGAGAGATTTTGACAATAACTTATGAAAGCATGTAAAAATGGGTGATGCACCAATGATTTGATCACTCAAACTCACACAAGACACACTACGAGACACATTCAAAACCAAAGAATATCAATCTCACATAAATATTTTATAATAAGGCATTAATCAGTTATCAAATTATAATGATAGGGTAAATATCAACTTTCAAGCTAGGTAACAAACTATAAATTGAACCTATAATGACCTATGATAACTACTAAACACTTCCTAAAGGTGAAAAAAACTTAGACATAGATAAGGAACAAACATTCACTTAACCACATTACATGAATTCATGGGGCACACTTAAATCTAGCTTAGAAAATGATGGAATTCAATTTTTATTACATCAAAAGGTGTTATAGTACAAATTTTAGTGGAGTATGGTCATACCAAAAAGAGGGATATGATTTAAGGCTTAGAAGCCTATATTTATAAAAAAGAGGAGAGAGAGAGAGAACTGAGTAGATAGAAAACACTGAATGAGGTCCAACTGCTCTTGATGGATTAGCATTCTCAAGGATGCCAAGTCATGACTTTATTAATAAAAAAGGTCCTGTAAAGAATTAAATGTTCCATTGATCTTTATCCATCCACTAAGTGTCCTTAGAACTCTATCATTATCTAATGATCTATTGACAAGGATCATGTATTAGAATTAATAGAATTATGCCAAATCTACTTTGGGTGGCCAACTATACCTGCTCATTAAAAAAGTGACCCTGATGATAGGTGAGACACATCTCCATGGTCTATATTTACTCCAATATCAAACATAGGTCCATTTATAGGTGAAAACCAATCCAACTATTAGTTTTCACATAGTCATAATATCCATGGAAACCATTAGACTATTTGTCCTTACTTCATAATCATTGGTCTATCTTTAACCTCTGTATTAGGCCTAAAATACTTATTTTACCTATATGGAGCTCTATTGTTGATGCTTGGTCCTACTAGTTCTAGCTAGATATTGTTTGAGATCTAGCCCCTTTATTTTTTTATCTTATCTAGGTTGAATAATACCTTGTCAATTTTCATCAAAATGTCCTAGGTTTGCCTTTTATTTATTGGCTATTGATTGCCAACTAAAATCATTGACATGTTAACCCATCTCACTCTATTAGATCCTACTTGTCTAGATGATTGTTGATTATTGATCTAATACTATTTGAATGCATTGTCGACACTTATCATGCACACATTTGATTTTTTGATTCATTAACCCCTTTGACCTCTGTTCATTGTTAGATCTGAATGTACACTCAAATGCATGTTTTTGGATCTACTTGGGACCCATGGTTTGAAATAAAATGACTACTTATAGGGTCTTAAATTTTACATCCATGTGAACATATTTGACATCCCATAGATCATCAAATTTAAGCTTTAAAGGATTTTTGTTGTGGATTAAAATTGATGTTTATGTGAATGTATCCCATTATTTGACCAACTTTGAAGCCCTATATCATGAAGCACAAAAATTAGGGAGGGACAAATTTTTTTGGAGATGTTCCTGAGGTCAAGAGGATTCTGACCACTTGATCCACTGGCTTTGGGAGCTTTCTAAGTGGAGATAAAAAATGCTCAAAAAAACTAGTCTGTGTGTCTTAACATGATGTCTACACGATCATATGGTCATTTAAATTTCAATGGCTACTCACTGAGGATTAAATTTGAAACTTGTTTAATTGTATTGCTCTATGTGACCAACTTTGGAACTTCATAACTTAATCTAGGAAGCTCTTGCGGACTTGAAACTTGTAGGATATGTTCTTGGCACAAGGGACTTTATGGCACTACAATTTTATTTCTCGTGAGGATTTTCATATCATTTATAAAATGTGTAAATGAAATAGTTCATTTTTTTTTGTGTGACATCCTAGTTCCTCAAATTCTTAATCTTTTAAGGCTCTAATGATCTCCTAAAACTTGTGCAACCTAGTTCATGTTCCTAGACACTATGAAAACTACTTGGAACCTTCACCTATAACTTTAGACCTATCCCTTGAAGATCAATTAGATCAAATTTTAATCTTGTTTAGGCTATTTAAAAATATTTGCAAAAGCTATATGATCTCCACTTGCGGTCTATCCTCTCCTTATGACATTGGGTCAATCTTCAATCAGGATCCTACTCCTTCCACTAGACTCTTGGACTAAGCACATTTTTAGTATGTAGACCAAATTTGGTCAACATCTTTGGTTACTTAGCTAGGCAACATGACTATTGTGCTCAAGAACTTAGACTAGATACATGACTCTTGGATCATTTACATGATACATGGACCATTTACATTGACTGAAAGATAAACCTTTGACTCGTAAAGACAAAAAATTCCAAAAAATAAGGAAATAAATAAACTTGAAAGGGAAACTAACCTAATAAAGTAAAGTTAACTAATCTAATGAATAAATAGGTAAACAAAGCACTTATTTAAGATAAAATAGAAATAAACTAATATGTGTAGGAATACATGTAGAGAAAATCCAAAACAACTAACTATGTACAGGGGACTTAGCTTCCTTAATAACAATGATTTAGATGTATCCCATTGATTGGGATAAAAATATCTTCACCATTAATTCTTTTGAGTTGGAAGCAATTGTGGGATTTGTAGCTAGAGACTATGTATGGATCACTCTAGAGAGAATCAAATTTTGTGTGCCTTCTTGGCTTAATTTTTCCTCATCCTACTTGAGGACCAAATATCCTTCTTGGAAACCTCTTAAAGAATCTCCCTTATAAAAATATCTCTTTATCATTACTTGTTGGGCTTCCATAACCAACATGGACTGATGTCTTGTCTCTTCTAGCTCCATGAGCTCAACATATCTGATTTCCATTGGATCATTCTCCAAAATCTCAAGTTGATGAATTAGTTCTAAAGCAGAGAATTTAAGAGAAATAGGAATTCTTGCTTCCTTACCATATACTAGTTTGTATGGAGAATTAGAAATTGACCTCTTGTAGGTGATCTTGTCAGCCCATAGAGCTAACTTCAATTTGAGATGCCATAACCTCTAATTGTCTTCAATTATCCTCTTGATAATCTTCAACAAATTCTTGTTAGTGGAATTGACAAGGCCATTACCTTGTGAATAATAGTTTGATGAGTTACCAAGAAAAATACTATGCTGAGCTGCCCATTGGTTAATCTTAGACCCTATAAAATTCATAACATTATCATAGATTATGGTTGATAGGACCCCAAATCTGGTAATCAAAGCTTCATAGAAGTCCAAAACACTGGTTTCATTGGCTTTTTTTAATGCTACTATCTCTATCCATTTAGTAAAATAATCTATGGTATTCAGGATCCACTTATGTCCTAAGCTTGAAAGGGGATTAATAAGACCTATAAATTCCAATCCCCATTAGACAAAGGTTTGATTCACTGAAATTGGTTGGAGAGGTAAGGTTGTAATCTTTACCTTTCCAATTAACATATCACATTATCTGCATTTCCTGACCCATGCATGACAATCAAAAAATAAACTTGGACAATAATACCCACCTTTCATGATTTTTTGGGATATGATCCTTACTAAATAATGTCCTCCACCATATCCATCATGAAGCTGCTCAAGAAACTTTTATGTTTGACTAGGCTCTATGCATTTTACCAATATTCCATTGAGATCCTTTTTTAACAACACATTATCAATAAGAAGAAAAGGAATTAACTAAAATCTAAAATATCTCCTCTTTAAAGGGGTTAGATGAGAAGGATAAATACCATACTATAAATATATTATTATATCTTAGAACTAGCTGGAAGGTGAGGCTTGATCACTTAAAATTTATTCATCATTTTACACCATAACTAGTTCATTAGTCTCTTGTAAGTCTTGGGCTAGATTTTCACAAAGTCCTTTGTCTCTAACCAGCTTTGTGACCTTGATCTCAATATCAAATTCCATGACTTGGTTATCCAACTAGCTCTTTTGTCATTTATATCCTTATTCAAAAGGAAATCCTTGACACTTGGATGTGCAATAATCAGATATATCTTATTATTTGATATCAAGTACCTAAACTTTTTAAGAGACTTTATGACTAAAATTACATGCTTCTAAAGAAAATAATACCATGTTTCATATTCTTCTAAGCCTTGAATGAAGAAGGATATTGAATTCTATAAAGTCTCTTTATTCTGATGCATGAGAATACCTAAAATAGTGTCAATGTTTTAGATTAAGGTACAAGCAAGTTTTGAAGGGGCCCCGAAACCCTATACAGATCAAAAAAGATAAAGCAATATAAACCGTCTGGACAGGAAAAACCACTGAAAAATAGTAACAAAACCAAGTTTTACATGGACCTGAAACCACTAAAATAAACCAGACAAAGCTCCCCAAGTTTTACAAGGACCTGAAACCTAAACAATAAAACCAGGTTCTACGACCTGAAATAGGAACCCACGTTTTACAAGGACATGTAACCTTAAAAAATCCATGCAATAGTAGATCTACACATTTCAGAGCCGCGTTAACATGAGGAAGGGTTTTTGGGAGCCACATTAATGTTTGCCTTCAGTCCCCATCCCCAACCATATAAATAGTGAAACAAACCCTAGAACCAACACTGCCATCGCCCCAACCATCCATCCGATCATCAACCCATTCTCCCCCTCTGCAGAACACAGAGGCAACACCGCCTTGGCAATCAAAATTTTGTCAAAAGACGTCTTGAAGCACTTCAACATGAGCTATGACCCCACAGATGGAAGGCAATGGAAAAAAATTGGATCTAGCATCCACCCCCAAAAAACTCATCTTCAATCTTGCCCCTAGGGTTACAACAGAAATAGAGCCCCACCTGATCTGCTAATATCACATCATCTACCACCACAGGGATCCATTCAAGGCCCTCTTCATGGCCAAACCCTCTCCAAGCACACTGATCAAGTATCTCAATGGCTAACTCCTCACCATGTGCTGGTTTTGATAGTCCAAATAGGGAAATAAAGTTTCCCCCTTTATGCAATAAAAGAAACCTGTTGCCGCGCCGTGCTCAACACCATGGTACCCATTGCCTTTGGGACTTGGTCTCCAAAAACCATGGCTGTGAAGGTAAGGGTTTCAGCGTGGCTATATCCACGGCTGCGCTCCCTTAAAATAGTGTCAATGTTAGCATAGGCATATAAGAGGAAATATTTTGTGAAGTCAAGGTTTAGGAGTGTAGGGGCACCGGCTATAACTTTCTTGATTTATTCAAAAATACTAACTATTTCTTTGGACCAACTAAAGCTTTGAATGTTCTTTACCATAGTTGTGAGTGGCCTAGCTAAAGTTACAAAATTTAAAATGTATATCCTTATGAAATTGATCTTGCCTAAAAATATTTGCAAGGCTTTCTTGTGGTTAAGCAAGAAAAGTGAAAGAATTAAGTCTATCCTATCAGGATCTATGCTTGTACCATATTTTTAAATTACATGTCATAAAGAATCTTACCTTCATGAATAGAGAAAACATATTTTTTTGGATTTAAAGACTCTCCAAATTTCTTGCACCTTTCAAACACTTGTTTGAGATGAATCATATGCTCATTTGCACTATTAGAGAACACTGTTATGTCATCCAAATAAACATGTAAAAGCTTGTTAAGGAGACCTTCAAATGCCATTTCCATGGATTTTTAAAAAGTGGCTCTAAAATTAGATAAGCCAAAAGGCATATTTCTATATGCAAATGTCCCCCACTTTGTGGTGAAAGCTATTTTGAACTAGTCTTCTTCTTTGATCAAAATCTAGTTATATCCGTTATAGCCATCCAATAAAAAAACCTTTTTTAACCTATGACTAGATGTAGAATCTATTCCATTAATGGAAATGGATAGTGGTATTTAAGATAAACCTTGTTCAAGTCACAAAATTCAACACATAGCCTTATTTCACCATTGTTTTTCATACTGAAATAAGGTTTGCCACCCAAATTGAGTGATTAATTAGAAATATTATAGTTGACTCAATGATCTTATGTAGTTTAGCTCCTATCAAAGGTTCAAGCTTTGGGTTAATATACGTCTGTCTCTATCTAATTGTCCTAGTCTTATATTCTAAATCAATGGTATGTTGATCTAGACTTGGATCAAATCCTTTAAGGTTAAAGTACTACCATGTAAAAACATCTAAAAAAATTGAATATAACGTAATAAAAGTTTCCTTCTCAAAATATGTACAAACTTTTCCCAAATTTAAACTCTTACCAATTAAAATATTTATATTTATATATTGTTATTCCTTGGTTGATAAACTAAATTTTTATTTTCCCAATTCATCATCTCTACTGAATATGTTTTCAAAGGTGACCAGCCCTTTAGGCAACTTGTTTGTTTTAAATTGTATAATCTAGTCACCATACTACTACAAATACTTTTCTTGGTTCCTTTAGGATAATTCAGCTTCTTCTTATAAGAATCTAACAATCTAAATATCATCTTAAAATACTTGCCAATTATCATGGTTTTCTAGGATATAAGGTTTCATAATTACCTTGATGTGTGATTAAACTTTTTCATTTTTTATGTCATTTGGGATGTTGAATTGTGACCCAATAGAAGCCAGCCTATCTATGAGCTTTTTCTTATTTCTTAATATGGATTAAATATTGAAAGATTTAAAGCCTTCAAATAGGTCCCATACTCTATGATTATAGGACCTAAGTAATGGGTTCTTGCATACATTAAGTCCTCTTACTTGGTTAACTACCAGTTCACTATCTCCAAAAAATTGTAAAGAATTGACCTTCATCTTTCTTGCCCATTGCAAACCATGCACTAGTGGTTCATATTCAATAACATTATTGGAAAAACCAAACTAAAACTTGAGAAAAGAGAAATACCTTTGACTGGCTAGATAAATTAACATCATTCCATTTCCAATTCCATATTTGTTCTTAGATCCATCAAAATATAATTGCCACAGGCCATCACTAGGCTGATCATCTTTCATCAATGTTATAATTGGTGCATCATTTTGATGAGCATAAGAAACACCAAGTCCTTCCTCAATTAACTTGTATGAATCATTTCCATGCAAATCAAAGGCCAATTCATCAAGGAAAATATCTAGGACTCCATCTAGAGATGATTCAATATTTGCCTCACTATTTTATAGTATCTTGTTTGAGATAACGCAATTAATGTTCACCATACTTGGCATATATGGATCCAAAAGAAATCTTGCAATAGATTCATAATGTATTTTTACTTTAGTACCATACCTATTCTTTAAAATTAAATAGGTCCAATCATCCAACAAATATCCTCCAATCTTTGAAGTAAAGTCCCTTAATAGACACATAGCAAAATAGGGAGGCAATCCACTACAACTACATCTTGCTAAATAATAACATTGGGGAAAACATGTAATGTCAATTTTATATCTTTGATTATTCCTACTTTATTTTTTGGTGACCTATATAATTATAATACTCCTTTGCTATTTGTCTCATAAATAAGACTAGACTTGTCTATAATTTTCTTGGGCATGACAGTGATACTAGATCCACTATCTACCATACAATTAGGGACTAAACAGTCACCTACTATCAAAGAGAGATAAAAGGAATGGAATTTTTTTTATTTGATATTGGTTTTTTCCACCTTTTTCATATTATGTACCTATTGATAAAGTTGCTTGATTTACTAGTCTAAATTGGTCAAGAGAATTCCTTATTTATCAACTGGTTCTTTAGATATCTTAAGATCTAAAAGCTCTTGAATAAACATGTCTTTGTATCTTGGAATGGAAAGAGAATCCCACATGCTAATGCTAACATTTGATTTATTCATTTGGTATATTATGTTGAAATATGCTCTGCTAACCTTTGGTTGTAACTTTTGAGCCATTGGTTATTCTCTAGTTAAAGGAATTTGGGGAACCTTTACTATCTATGTATTTTGAATCTTCTATGCTATAGGAACAACAACTTGATCCTTGACACTCTTTGAAATAAAATTAGGAACATTAGAAGTATTGCTCACATCTTGAGCTTCCTCAACTACTGTTATTTTAGCTCTAGTCATAACTATAACTCAACCATTTGTGTTGTTAGTTTCACCAACTTAGTTGAATTTAATATGATCATCTAATTGCCAATTAACATTGATAGCATAAGGATACCATGGATTTTTTTGAGCTTCTCCTTGGAATACCATATTCATGTCTTGATACTGACCACCTTGAAGAGAGAACTCTTCCTTTGTCATTTATGGCATAGTAATATCTTGTGATACCAAGGTTTGGTTTTGGATGTCATTTGGATTAGAAGGCTTCCAACTTAAATCTTGCATCAAGTTATTTTGAGGAACAATAGCTTTTGAACTAGAATGTACATTAGGATCAATGGATGCATATGGCTTATTTTGGGTTATGGATCCTTGATATTGATAAGCTTTCCTATTGTATTTGAAACCTCTATAAGGGGGTTGATGATTATTAAAATATTGACAAGTGTTTTGGTTTTACTACTGATAAGGTCTACCTTGGTACTACTATCTCTTGAGTTAAACAATCTCATTTCCAAAAGCTTGTAACATGCTTTTCAAATCACCAATCTCATTAGTTTGATTAGGAGGGGCTACAACTTGGACTTTTGGAGATGGAATAGGGTCTATAGATGGAATCTAGGGAATTTGAGGAGGAGTAGGTTACAATTCTAGGAATGTGGGTATTACAGGCTTTAGAGCAAGTTTAAAAGCTTGTATTAAGCTATTTTCTACTCCTATTGCAATTTCATGGGCATTTATCAAGGTATTACCACCCATAAACTATATCATGACACTTATAACAAAATTAAGGGCTTTAAGATAGTATATAAATGCATAATCTAGAGATGGTCTAACCAATATAGGGATCCTAGTCCATGTCTTTTGGAATCTAAGGTTAAAATTAGACATCAACTCATGGGGGTACCTTTGTATGGGAATAAGTTGTTTAACCAAAAATAGATGATCAAACTTGTCTTCAAATTGCCTAACTAAGGCTACACGTAACTCAACCCAAGTAGTAAAGGAGTTTAAAATGAGGTTTCTATATCATTGCAATGCTTTTCCTTTGAAGGAAGTAATAAGCAGTATGATAGCCATATTATCTTGAGTAACATTATGAATAGAGTATAGATTGGCAACATCTTAGATATGGTAAATAATAGTAGTTTTATTCCATTCTCTTGAGAAGAAAGGGATATTTTTTAAGGTAGACATAATAATTTCATCATATTGGGCTAAATTTAGGGGACTACACCTATTAAAGGGAACAAAAACTTAACTTTTGATAACCATTTGGGAAAAAGGGATTTGGCTTATAGGGATAATATATTGGAATAAAAAAATAGGTTGACTAGAAGATGAATGATTCTTTTGAGGATAAGTTCTTGTACTTTGAGTCTTGATATTTTATAAGAAATAGAAAGAAATTCACTATGTTCAAAAGTAATACCTTTGCTTGATGATATTTTTGTAACCTTTGGCATGAAAGCACTGTCTAAAATATGCTATGAACTCTACAACTTACAAGATCTTCAACTTTTGATGATGGTATATTTATCCTCCTTTTGGAATTTATTCTTCTCAATATTCAAACTTCAATTATGTCAAAGAAGTTGTATCCCATCAGGTATGCCAAAACTGTTGGTGTTTTATATTTCACCCTAGCTAAGTAGAAGATTGTTCTATTATTTTACTCAAATATAGTCTAACATGGGATTGATCCTAGGTTATGGGTATCCTAATAATAGATCAGACCTCTAGAGAAGGCCAAATTCCTTTTGGATCTATCACATATGCTAAACCTAAACTAACACTTGCTTGGAAAAGGGAGAGAGATTTTGACAATAACTTATGAAAGCATGTAAAAAGGGGTGATGCACCAATGATTCAATCACCAAAATCACACAAGACACACTATGAGACACATTCAAGACCAAATAATATCAATCTCGCATAAATATTTTATAATAAGGCATTAATCAGTTATCAAATTAGCATGAAAGGGAAAATATCCACTTTTAAGGTAGACAAAAAATTGTAAATTACACTTATAATGACCTATGAGAACTAGTAAGTACTTCTTAAAGGTGAGAAAAACTTAGACATAGATAAGGAACATACATTCACTTAACCACAATACATGAATTTATGGGACACACTTTAATCTAGCTTAGAAAATGATAGAATTCAGTCTTTATTGCATCAAAAGGTGTTAGAGTACAAATTTTGACAAAGTCTAGTCATACCAAAAAGAGGGTTATGATTTAAAGATTAAAATATTATATTTATAGAAAAGAGAAGGAGAGAGAACTGAGTAGATAAAAAACATTGAATGAGGTCCAACTGATCCTGATGGATTAGCATTCTCAAGGATTCTGAGTCATGATTTTATCAAGAAAGAAAGTCCTATAAAAGAATTGAATGCTTTATTGATCTTTATCCATCCACTAGGTGTCCTTCTTGGAACTCTATGTCATTTTATAATGATATGATAATGAGGATCATGTATTGAAATTGACATAATTATGCCACATCTACTTTGGGTGGCCAATCATACCTACTCATTAAAAAATTGACCTTGATTATAGGCGAGACACATCTCTATCATTTGTATTTTCTCCAATATCAAACACAAGTCCATTTATAGGTGAAAATCAATCCAAATATTAGTTTTCACATAGTCATAATATCCATAGAAATTGATAGACTACTTGTCCTTACTTCATAATCAATGGTCTATCTTTGACCTCTATATTAGGCCCAAAGACCTATTTTACCTATATGGAGCTCTGTTGGTGATGCTTGGTCTTGTTGGTTTCACCTAGATCTTGTTCGAGCTTTGGTCCCTTTGTTTTTTATCTTGTTCAAGTTAAATAATTCCCCATCGAGTTTCATCAAAATGTCTTGGGTTCATCCTTTGTTTATTGGATATTGATTTCCAACTCAAATAATTGAAATGATGACCCATCTCACTCTGTTAGATCCTACTTGTCTAGATGAATGTTGATTGTTGATATGATGCCAGTTGAATGCATTATTGACACTTGTCATGCACATTTTATGTTGAGATTCACTAACCCCTTTGAACTCCATTCATCATTAGATTTGAATGTATGATTGAATGTGTGCCATTATATCCACTTAGGACCCATGATTTGAAATCAAATGACTAATTATTGGGTCTTAAATTTGAGGTTTTTGCGACTGTCATTTGATATCTAAATGAACATAATTGACATCTCATAGACAATAAAATTTAATATTAAATGGATTTTTGTAGTGACTTAAAGTCAACATCTATGCAAAAGTATCCCATTATTTAACCAACATTCAAAACCTATAAATGGAAGCGTAAAAATCATGGAGGGACCAAACTTGTTGGAGATGTTCATGAGGTTAAAAAGATTTTTCCCACTTGATCTGCTAGCTCTAGGAGCTTTCTAAGTGGATATAAAAAAATCTCAAATAAGTTGGTATGTATGTTTTATCATCATGTCTACACAACCATATGGTTATTTGAATTTTAATGGATATTCATTGAGGCTTAAATTTGACACTTGCATGACCATCTTGCTCTATGTGACCAACTTTGAAACTTCATAACTTAAGCTAGGAATCTCGCACAAACTTGAAACTTTTAGAATATTTTATTGTCATAAGGGACTTTATGGATATATAATTCTATTACTTGTGAGGCTTTCTAAGATCATATATAAAATGTGCAAATGAATTGGTTCATTTTTTCTTGTGTGATATCCTGGTTCCTAAATTTTTCATAGTCCATCTTTTTCTCAATATTTCAAGGCTATGATGATCTCCTAAAACTTGTGAAACCTAGTTCATGTTCCTCAACACTATGAAAACTACTTGGATCCTTCAATTATAACTTTATACCTATCCCTCAAAGATCAATTAGATCACATTTTAAGCTTGTTTCAAGTGTATCATAAGATTTTCAAAATCTATATTATCTCCACTTGAGGTCTATCTAATCTTTGTGACATTGGGTCACTCTTCAATCATGATCCTACTCATTCCATTGGAATCTTGGAATAAGCACATTTTTAGTTTATAGACAAAATTTGGTCAACACTAACTAAGGTGGTTGAGCCATTGGCTAATAAATAGGTAAAAAATTATTTACTAGAGAAGGAGTCCTAGGATGTGGATTATTGTGAATTATATACCAAGGGTGAGACTAGCAAACCAATTTGAGAAGTAGATTTGGTCAGTCTCTTCGGTGATTCTAGTGTAACTCTACACAAAGAATAACTACTATTATTAGGGGTGATGGCCCTCCTTCTAGTGCTATTAAAACTATTGATGCAAGTTTTATACACACCACAGTGTAATGAGGTAGCCTCTAACATTTCAGGATCTCAATAGAGGTAAAATCCACTCTAAGTCATGAGTTGTAGGTATGTGGTCTTTGAAAACCTATTAATGGAGTAATTGGTAGTGCATGTAGGTTGTTGATAAGGTTTTTTGGATGGAGGTGTGTTCCCTAAAAGGTAGTGAATCTCTACATGAGTTAGATGGGTAGCTGGTTACTAATCTAAGTGGGTAGATCTCAAAACAAACTCCAAAAAGGAGGGAAGGGTAAGGAAAAAAAGAAATCTCTATGATTTTTAGGAACTGCTTCCCTAGTTGGTTTCTAAATAGACCTATGCTCTCAGAACCTATGCTTATTATTAGGAGTTATTGCACACACACATTCAGACATGACTAATAATTCTAAGGAGATAATGATGTAGGAAAATTCACGAGCCTTAAAAAAGGTTTCTCTTTTTAGGTCAAATATTTCACACTCTTACTTAGGAGATTATGGCTTAGGCTAATGAAGTATCTGAGTCAACTTTGGCACATAAACAAAAAACTATATCAAATAAATCACTAGTACACATTCAAAATTATGAATCAAATAACTTGAATATTTCAACTAATATATATTATCAACCTTTCAATAGCTATTTCACATCTACAGATCAATACATCAACCAATATAATCAATAATCCATTAACAACTATTGCACACTAAATATTATTGAAACATATAACCAAAGAAAGTAACAACTAATTACATAAAAATTGGAAAGAAAGTACACAAACACATTTGCTGACAATCAAAATTGATATTGCTCCTATATTCAAAATTATCCAAGAAAAATATGAGTTGGATTACAATTGTTTATATAGACTTGGGGGAAGGGGTCACCTCATCCTTCATGTCCATGTAAGGTCATTACATGTAGTAGTTAGAAAATGAGTTTGAAATATAGTCCAAAACCGTATAAGAGTCCACTTACAGTTATCAAATAGCCTTTGTAAGAGCTATGCAACATATACATGTGTATAAAGACAAAGGCTATTTTACAATTTTATCTTGAACTATACACAAACTATAAATATATGCACTATTTTCCCAAAACTATACATGCCTCCTTTTATAGGTGGTGAGAACAACCTATTGATATTTTAGATTAGCCACCTTTAAATGGAAATCAAGCATGCATCATTTTACCAATGCTTTTTAGAACTAGTGACATTGTTATTAGATATGACTAACTTATTTGAAATATTTGTTTCATGTTTACCTATTATAACTATAGCCTTTGCCATATCTTTATTTATATATTTACTAACAATGCATTTTCATATTTCTGATTGAGTCCAAGATCTTTGAAAAGTCCACTATCAACTCGCACCATCAATCTTCTTATTCTTGAGTTAACATGGACCATTGATCTACCTGGGCTCATTAATATTTGAATCCGAATAGCTAATTTATGAGCTTAAATTTGAAATCTATGTGACCATCTATGACATCCTCACATTCGTCAATGATGTCCATGCGACCACCAGAATTTAATCCCCTAATGTTTTATTGCCAAGCCTAATTTCAACATACAATTGAATGTCAAAGATGTCCATGTAACCATAAAATCAACTTAACTCCCTGTGAGCTTAACACTTGTCATTTCTTGGTTTTCTCTGCTCTATAATCATAAATGAAAAAATCACTTAGCATATATATAAATTTAGACTATGGTCGAAAAATAAATTAGGACATAATTTAAATCCCAAGGTTTTATACATATTAATCAATATGAATAAATTTTAAGTCTAAGATAATGTTAAAAAAGTTCTCATGTGTGTGTGCAATAGATGATAATAACAAGCATAAGTTTTGAGATCACAGGTCTATTTAGAAACCAACCAAGGAAGTAGTTCTTAAAAACCACGGAGATTTCTTTTTGGCCTTACCCTTCCCTCCTTTTTTGAGTTTGTTTTGAGATCTAACCACTTTAAATTATAAAATATCCTCCTATATAAATCACATAGATATTCACTACCTTTTAAGGACCACATCTCCATCCAAAAAACCTTGTCAACAACCTGTATACCCTACTAGTTATTCCATCAATAGGTTGTTAAAGATCACATACCTATAAATCATGTCCTAGAGTAGAGTTTACCTCTATTGAGATCTTAAAATGTTAGATGATACCTAATTATGTTGTGGTGTGCATAAAACCCACATCAAAACATTTATATGAAATCCCATTCCCTATGTTTGTACTTCCTCAAATAAAACAACTTACATTAGAACTTGATCCTAACCTAGTTCACTATTAGTTCAAAATTTCCAAACACTCTCAATTATTTGACCCTTTGTCTCAACACAACCTACAATCCTAAGATTAAGGATTTGAATTATGGTAAGTTATTAATGCAAGGGAACTAAATCCTATTGGTATCTAGGTGTTGTTTCCCTAATGAGTCAATGATAAGAGTTCTTGATCAAGAACCTTGTTCAAAATGAGCCCCATCAAAGTACAAGGATCATAGACCTAGAAATTTGGGATCTTTATCATCTTGGTTTTTAGTAAATTTTGTAGGCAAAGTATAAACACTTATGTTTTTGGATACTAAGTTTACACTTTTATTGACTGCATTGTATTTAGTGATCATGTGTTTTATTCTAGGTTTTCTATCAACACAAATATGATTGGATACACCTCTCCAAGGCAACCACATATGGGAAAAGTCCATAATAATATAAATATTCAAGGTTTCAGACTAGTCTCTACTAAACAACATCCCATAAGCCTTTGGGATCCTCACTACTTGAATATCCATAAATTTTTGGAACCTAACTTCAGATTCTAATTATATATGGACATTCAAGAGCTCGCCCACTACCTTAACTTCAAACTTATCTAGGTGGACCATTATTTTATCTAAATTGATAGATGTTAGTACCATTTTTAATAGATTCCTATAGGAATGTCATTCATAAAGGTTCTTAAGTCAACTAAATAATTGTGAATATTTGTTCCAAATAGCCTTACTGTAAGGAGGAAAGGTAGGACCTTAGCGTTATTCTTGTGTATCAGCATGTTAGTTTACACATGCTTGGGTTTAGGCTGAACTAGTTTATATATGAGGGAATTTAAGAGGATATATATGTGCTCAATGATTATATAATCTCATAAAAATTGATGTTTACATTGATCTTATTCATGTCCTCTATTATGTGATACCCAGTCTTGCTAGTGGTAGGCTTGGTATCTTTAATTATCATAGGATTATTTTATTTTGGGGGTGGAGGATCAATCATTTCTCTTGGATCAAGAGAAGTAGAACCATTGGTAGGAGGGGTTGATGTGGTAATGGGATGATACCATGTTCAATTCCTAAGAGTGTAGTTACTCCTTTAAAATTGTAGGAAAACCTACACCTCATTGGTGACATCTTCTGGTTCATTATATTCATGGCTAGGGAAGTTTGATGTCTATAATACCATTCCAATGATCATGGATATTAAAGTATTATAGGTCTCAACCTAATTGGTAGCTTTGGGGTGGTTTGGGACTACCTCATACTCTTTCACCTCTTTTTAAAATATGACAAATGCACTTTAGAGTTTGTTGTAGAAAATATAGATCAATTCATCAAGTCAAGTACTCATTCAGTTGTCCAAGTTCATTTTGGACTCATTAGAACTAGGAACACACATAGTATATTCCATTATCACTTAACTATGCTAGCATCAATTCATATAAGGTGAAATACTTATGCACTCACCCAAAGCACAACTGAGAGGGAACCAGGGCCTGTATTGGGCTAGTTGTGCCATGGTGGAATGAATCACATATAGGACTTTGTTATTTAAACATAGGATTTTGTTAGATTCATTTTTTTAAGCCTTTTCTCAGCTAAGCTTGATGATCTATAGGCACAAGCCCATTCTGGGAACTAGTTCTAGTCAGAAGGGCACAAGCCTTTATCAAACTAAGTCTAGCATCATATTGGCACTAGATGGATCAAGGGGCTATGTTAGTTCAATTATTCATACTTAGGATAGCACTTCTTAGTAAGGGTAGAAAATCTTGGTGCATGATCTTTCTATAATTAGGCTATTCGTATAAGATATAATGATGTCATCGATTAACATAGGGATACCATTAATGACATAAAACTTAAGCTTGCATACACCTTACTTAACATAATTAAAGTGAGACTATAGCATTATATTTTCAATTACATAAAAATGTAAAGATTCATAAACCATATAACATCATGTATAACATAACCATTTTTTGTCATTACTTAAAGATCAAATTAAATATAACATATTCAATAGTAATTAAAATAGAGTAAACACTCTCTCAAAATAATTAACAGTCTAGAGGCTCACAAGTGAGCTTGGGCATATATAAGTTGGGTCCTAATGACATTTATGATATATCTATTACTAATTTAATCCATCATAATGTATCCAAATCTAATTCATTAGAGCTTCACTACATCAATGTTGCATCATCTGCATCGCTAGTTTGAAATCATTTTATAGCTATTCATGAGCATCTCTACTAGGGTGGAGTGTGCACATTGGGTGACAAGCTAGATCCTTTGTTGATAATTATGATATTACATAAACTTGTACCCTTAATACTATAACCACCATGTGTTACCACTCATATAATATTCCCTAAAAAATTAGGCACGAGTAAACCACCTACCAACTAGTGCAAGATGTACATTGATTCCTCTAGCTGGCATTAAGATACCAAAATAGAAATCATTATAAATGATAACCTCATGACAATATGTATTTCATGTTGGAATGGATCCCATAATTAGTGAAATAGGGGCCCAACATTACCCCATACAAAATTTCTAGTCCATCCTTGGACTAATCTATTAAAGCCTTAGTGCACAAAACTTACGTGCACTGTCCCTAAGCTCAGTGTTGATGTCCTCAAAGCCTTTGATGGTGAGATTTATTTCTTCAGTGATGATATATATTTCTATTAAGGTGGTGCTAAGTGTAATCACATCAATTTTATCCAATTACTTTCAAAAGGCCTCTAGATTTTTCTTAGCTTTTGTCACTCCTCTGTCTAAGATTGTTCCTTAATCCTAGCCCTTAGTCTACAAAGCATATAAGAGTGCTTATAGGTTCTAATAATAGTAATTTATTTGGTAATTTAATGAATTAACCTACCCCATGATCTATTAATACTCGTAGAATACACCTTCATCATTAGATCCTCCTTTTGCTCCTATACTTATTTGAGGTGCATGTCTATAACTGATGCTTGGTTGGAAATTTTCATGAAGATGGCATCGACTGCATCTACACCTTGAATTTTTATGAAGAGGTCCTCCACATATTCAAGATTAACAACAAGCTCCTTATAGATCATAATGCATGGATATTATTCTTCTTGCATTAGCTCTAGTTTCATTCTTGCAAGCATCTACTCTATTAACACACTTATATTATCAACCCAGGAGAGGTTGGATATATCAACACTGACCAAGAGGGAAGGTTCAACTATATATATACACTTTCATAACTACTATAGCTTAAATTTAATATCCTCTGCTTCATCTTCAACATCCTCACAAAGTTTCTTCCATTTCTTTACTCTGCCATCATTGATGATATTGTTTCACACAACTTTTATGGTTATCCAAATAAGTGCATTCCCAGACTAGACTAGGTTCATGGAATGAGGGTTTATGATGAGGGAGTCATGCCCTTCCTTAGGTTCATCCATACCTAATATGGCCTTTTGAGGCACCTTAAAATGAGGCTAATCCATGTAGTTATCAAATGTAAACACAAGCTATTTACACATCTTGGTTGCGGTGGATTCAAGGGGCATGAAGTTAAATATTTATAAGTTTTCATTCATCTACCCCTTCTTCACTTTCTCTTTGATGCTCAAGTCTGTGCCTTCCTCCTTGGTGACTACCAAATCCATTTTATCTTCTTCCTCCTCACTGGCACTACCAATTTCTTTGGTAATTTCCTTTGAGGATTCATCTTCTTATTCTACCAAGGGTTCTTCCTTAAACTTTTACCCTTTGTTCTCTTCTTCTTCTTGGGGTTTATCAGTGCTCACCTCCAAGTGTATTCCCTTAGCACTAGATTCAAATTATTCCTATTCCTACTAGGGTTTCTCTCCAATCTCCTTTTTCTTTTCTAAGGTACCAGCATCACCTTCCTTTTATTTAGGTGCCCCTTCACTATTTGGGCATACATTTTTTGCATCTTCATCTACTTTTATTATGGTGGTACTATGAACCTTCTTATTTTTCTCAATAGATTTTTTCCTATTTGTGAGAAAATTCTTAATCTTATTATTTCTCTTAGATTTCTCTTCCTTTGTGTTCTCTTCGTTAGCCTCATCCTTCTCAATACCTACCTGACTCATGCCTATTTCCTTATAGGCCTTATTTCTCTTCTCTAGCACTAGTGCCATCTCAATTTATTCCTTGTTATGGCCTATTTTATTCCACAACCTTATCTTTTCTTCATCTGTTTATGGAGGCTCTATGGAGGGATATTTGGATGAGGTGTTTGCCAGCTTCCCTACTTATTCAAGCATAGTGGTAGTGCCACCTTGGATGGCCTTCTAAACATCCTTGGAATTAGGATCCTCACCCACTTCTTGCATAATGTAAGTTTTTGGTCCTTCTTCTGTGTCTTCCTCCATCTCTTCCTCCCTTTCTCACACATGAGCCTCTTCTTCCTCCATTTCTACCAGGGTTATTGTAGGGAGCACAATGGGTCCCTTAGAATTTTTCTTCTTCTACTTCTTGGTGGAGGAATTAATATCTAGTGCAAAGTTTATGTGTTTTTTGGAGTTAGTGGTGTTGTTTGCTCACCAGAGGTGACCCTCAATTTGATGCACTCCTATATTTCTTGAAGTGTTCCTCCCCACTTTTTTTGGGGAGACTTCTACATTGTTGGCACTAGCTTCCCTTCATTCTTGAACTACAGGGGGTGATCATCATATTTTTTAGGGTCTACGCTCTTCTTCCATAGATTCATCTCATAATAAAACATAAAGATGTGACTATTTATAACTTACTTTTGGAGGGGATGGAGGTCTATGTGGTCAGAGTCATCCTCCTCATCCTTTATGGATTTTTCTCCTAGAGTACATATTGGGACCTTAACCTACTCATTTCTCCATTTATGGCATTCACTGGGATATCCAAGTATTGCATATTGGGGATCCTCCTTAGTGCCTCCCTAAAATATTTTATAGAAAATACATAAGGTAGTTTGATCTAACTAGATAGGTTTTATTATGAGCACCAAGCACACCACACACAAGTTTTACATGACAACAAAGGTCACCATTCCAGACATGTGCTATGGAATATCATGTGAGATGTGCCATTCAATATTGAATGCCTCTATGTATTTAGTGCACCATCCTAGAACCTGTGTCTTATATTTTTAGGAGGAGGGTGGGTAGATGAAGTTTTGGTAATTCAACATCAATGAGTCCTTGTACATTGGGAAGACCCAAAGATTGTATTCATCACCATTAGGTATGTTAATCTCCTCCATTACTATAAATATTAGCATAGACCCCCAATTTAAGGTCTCTCATGCCTTTTGACACTCCAATGCATTCTTCACCATCTCCTCAATATTGAATTTTATAATATTGAACTTTACCCCTTACACCAAGTGATGGGTGATGCAAAAGTAGGTCTTATTGATTTTTATCCACCTTCCATTGAGGAAAATATTGGAACTCACAAGGTTATTTATGGACCTCATACTAGGGTCCTTTATGTATTTTATTGGGAATGCAAACCCTACCTTATAATAACCAAATATTTTCACAATCTTCTCAATTTATACATAATCTCCATCATCATACAAATGTCTATGCCTAAGCTTGGGAACTTGGTGATTATATTTATGATGTATGTTGATGTTTGCATATACCTCCCTATGAAGTAGAATCGATCTCCATATATGTGTGAGAGGAGGAATTGCACAAGTTCCTGCAGATTGTCAAAACTTGGCAACTCATATAGTTGGGTTGCATCAACGATTACAAGTCTATCCTAAATGGAGATGTCAAACAACACCATGCCTAGCTTTGTCTTTATTCTTTTGTCAACCACCCATTATTAGTTGATATACTTTGCATTACTCAACATGTGGTGGTTATATTCCTTCAACCTATAGGTGTTCACAAAAAATACCCAAGTCTCCCCTATTATGACCTTAGAAGGAATTGCATTTCTCTGTATGATAACTTGAAAATTACCCTAGGGTTAATCTCAATGATGCCAACTCCTTAAATTGGATACACATTCTTATTCTTCATAACATCTATTTATTCCATCTTTTATGCCTTCTTGGCATCCTTATAAACTTGGGGTAGACTATAACTTAACAATTTCTTTCCCATTCTGAATTAGCTAGTGTTGAATTATGGTCTATTGATCTTGCCAAAGCCTATAATGTTTCTTTATGATTCCTCACAATCATGGGGTTAGTTACTATGATTTCAATTATTGAGCTTCATTCACCATTAATGGTAAATTTGATGTCACTCAAGATTTCTTCTATCCTATTCTTTCACAATTATTGCCCCACACACCTCTATTATAATCTCAAATAAAATTCAATCTCTCTCCCTATTAAATCATTCTCATTTGGTATCCATGGGTGCTCAGGTTTCTCTGTGGTAGCATTTTCTAGATTTGGATCTATTTCAACTCTAGTTTTGCTTTGTGTTTGGGTTCAAATTATCTTAAAGTTTGTAACCTAGTCAAGTGCACTATCTACCTCTTTATACCTTAACTTTAACTAACCCATTAATGGCTGGTGAGTAATGGCATGACAGTGCATGAATTTATCAAAATCCACTAAACCCATAAAATTCATAAAAATCTATCATCACATTCACATTTATTGTGGATATTTATGCCTCCACCATCATAGTTATTAAATTTTTTTAACAACTTATTTGGTGAAGTGATAGGTGATTCAAATGGTCACTTCCTACTAACCATTGGGTGGGTGCCAACTATCTTTATGATCTTCCTCCTATGATCCATTCACCTTGGCATGACATTCACCATTCTTATGGAAACTTGGGTGTAATGCTTCACATACACATGATTCAACCTCCTTGGTTTCATATCCTTGTCCAGTTGTACTTCTTTTCAAGCATGTTACCATTCTTTAGTCAATTTCTCTACACATCTCTTGCTTTGGCCTACCCTACCCAATACAAATTCCTATGATGGTCCTCTATTTCTTCATTTTATTTTATTTATCTCTTATGTAAGATTATCTTGTACACCTCCATTTCATCTCTTATGTACTATCATCCTATACACCTCCTTTTGTCACTTAGTAATCTTAATTTTTTGAATTTGGAAACTTTGTGTGCCTATAAACTTAGGTGTCTGGCCTCAAGAACTTAGAAAGCAACCATGCTCAATTCACCTGACTATAGTTATATGTATAATCACTAGAAGAGTTCTTCTATAGGTCTGAAAGCATGTCACTTATTCACTCTTCACAAACAACAACATAAAACATAAGGAAACGTTTAGCTTATGCCAAAATTTATTTTGGTCATCACAACACAATCAAATTATGATCGAGAAGTCAATGTATGATGGTGAAAGTGCCATTATACTATCTATAAGGCTTGAATTAGTTGCCATTGAAATGGTTAAGGAGTATTTCACCTGTCAATGTGCATATCTTACATGCACCAATATCCAATATACTATGGATGACATAAGGGCCCATCCACCTAATGTACATCTTGCCTGAGTGATTAAGGTACTTAGAGTCATAGATCAAGACCAATTCTCCTTCAGTTAGTACCTTCTGCTTGATATGTTTATCATACCAAAGATTTTATTATGCCTTCTCTACTTGATGGCTCCATCTTGCTTGGGTGTGTATCTCATCTAAGTGTTCTAATTTTTCTAGTCATGCACCTAAGGAATCTTGGTCATCCAAATGACCAATACATGTAATACGCAATAAGGGCACTATGAACTCCATCAATAAAATGGAATTTGCACCAAATACCAATTAGATTGGTACAGTCCTATTTAAGCACTTGTATGTTGTGTGATAGGCCCATAGTAATGTTGATATTTGATCATCCCAATCTTTGTGACCAATGTCACATATCTTTATGAGAGATGTCCCCAATATATTATTGAATTCCTCAGCTATGCCATTTGATTGTGGATGATAAGGCATTGTCTTATGATGTACCACCATGTATTTAGTTAGTAGGATTTGAACTATTTCATTAAGGAAGTGCATGCTTCTATTACTAATAAAACTAATTAGGGACCCATAGTAACTAATGATGTTCTCCCATATAAATCTCATGGTGCTGGTAGTTGTTTAGTCTCTGGTTGATGCTGCCTTGACCCACTTGGTGAAATAATATGTGGCTGCTAGAATATATCTTGAATATGTGTGCCTCACTATGGGAGTGATCGGACTAACAAAATCAATGGCCCATTTTTCAAATGGCACCTAGGAAAGGATGGGAATGAGAGGCATCTCATCTCGGTGGTTAGGATTTCCTGTGTGCTAGTAAATGTCACATGCCTTAGCACAATCATTTGCATATTAGAATAGAGTTGGCCACCACAAGCCTGATTATAACACCTTACACATCATAGTGTCTCTAATGAAATGGCTTCCTATTATCCCCTCATGTGCTTCTTGTAAGATAGAGTGCATTTCATGTTCCAAGACACATCGGCATAGGACTTAATTATAGATCAATTTGTATAGTTCCTTGATAATGATATAAAAGGGGGTAGTAAACACTATAAGCTATTTCTTCTCTTTGGTTGTCATAGTCTGGGGTGTAGACCTAGATGTTAGAAAAGTGATGATCTCTACCAAGTCCTTGGGGATGTATTAGAGTTAATGCAGGATAAATGGTTTGGGCCTAAGTTCTATTTTCCAAGCTTCACTATAATTGAGAACTAAAATTATTGAAATAGAACCATCCATATATAAATGTACCAATGGAGAATGGGCTTATTCATAAGGTAATTAAGTGCTTCATGATCAGTGAAGAAGATGAATGGGGTTACCAAAAAGTATTACCTAAAATTTTATAAGGCATGGACCATGGCAAGTGCCTTGTGCTCAGTTGTCATATCGTTCTACTCTACCTAGGTCAATTTTTGACTTATGAAGGAGATGGGATGATGCATCTTACCTTTTCTAGGTTTCACTAGAATTAAACCAATTATAGATACAAATGTGTCAACATGGACATGGAATGGACTCATCTAATCAAGAAATTGTAGTATTGTCATGCTAGCTAATTTGAGCTTCAAAGTGTCAAAAGCATCTTCTTGCATTGCACCCCAATAGAGTAGGCCATCTTTACATAGGATATCCTATAGTGGTGATGAAATATTTGCATATATCCTTATGAACTTTCTATAGTATCCACAATGGCCAAGAAAGGTACAAACATCTTTCTACATCGATAGGGTCTAGAGATGTAGCATAATTGTAATCTTTATATGATTGATGAGCATACCATCTTTGTAGATTATGTGCCCAAGAAAATTGTAAAATAGGTTTGTAAATATGAATTTATTAAGGTTTAAAGATATCTATAACTATCTATACCTCTCAAAAATGAGGTGCAAGTTGTCATAATGGTCTTTCACTAGCCCATACATAGTCTAGTCATCTAAGTACACTTAGAGGAACTTGGGAATGAAGTCCTTAAATATGGTGATCACCACTATGGAAAACACAACTAGTGTATTTTTGATCCCAAAGGGAATTATGTTATATGTGAAACAACCCCATTTTTACATAAAGTTTGTTTTAGGCTTATCTTCCTCCTCAATCTGGACTTGATGATATCCTAAGAACCCATCAATGAAAGTGTATATTTCACAGCCTGTAACACTGTCTAAGACTTCATCAATAAATAGAGTTGAGAAGGGGTTAGTGATGTAAGAAAAATTCAATAATATATAATCAATGAAAATATAGATGTGCCCATCCTTCTTGCTGCTAATAACCATGGGGCTCACCTATCTAGATTCTCATATAGGGTAGATGATACTTGTGGCTAGCATACCATCAACCTCTATTTTGACCTTAGTGTAGAGATTGGGGTTCATTATTTAAGGGTGATTCTTGATAGGTTTTACATCATCAACTAGATTTATACTTACCAAGGGATGGGTGGGTGCCTATCATATCTTGGTAATTTTGAGGAAACAAGTCTTGGAACTCCTTCAAGAGATCAATAATGTGTGCTAGATCTGCATTAGACCAATATGCACCCAGAGTAGCCATATTTGGTTTCCCTTTTGAGATGATATCTACCTTAGTAGTTTTGAGTTGTGTGTGGTAGGTATCATTATTCTCTTGATGTAAATACTCATCTTTACTACTGCCCTCAAATTTTTGTATGTGAAGGTAAGTGGGGTCTTCTTCATCAGGGGCATTATCCTCCACTTGGCACACTAGTTTATTTTTGCCTATCAAGTTCATCTAGTTGCATGCCTTCCAAGTATTATCATCTTATTCACTTAAGTTAATATTGAGTTCTTAATCTTTAAATAATGTTGGGAATGCCAAACCCTTTTTCATGAACATGTATTTTAGGTGTTCCTCTAGGATTGTAGTGTCCTCACAAACATTTCTCTATGAACTACTTGTAGTTGCTTGATCAATTCTAGGTTATGTGAAGAAAAAGAGAAGGTATACATGAATTGCTCCTTAAGTGAATCCCAATTGGCCATCTCATGACATGTCTCATTTATGATGTACTATGCCCATGCCTACATCTTCAAGGTCTTATAAAAGACATACACTCATAGGTTCTTTGGGGCATTCTCACTATAGAAGTCCATGTTTCTTCAAATAAACATCCATGAATTACAAGTTTAGATTCATTGAAGTAGGAAAATATGTCTAAATCCTCATTAATCTTCCTAAATGTAGTGCAAATTTATACTTTCACATCTTACCAAGTTGGTAATTTAGGCCTTTACACTTCCCATCAATGAGTGGTAGTGTTACTTAATGTATACACTAATACACCCACTCTATCTACTTATTTTAGGATGCATGATTTAAGGTCACATACATAATCTTACATAGGATTTATCCCCTCATATTTTAGGAGCATCATAAGTTTACCTTTGCTCAGGAGAAACACTCTCTTTCCTTTCTTCTTATCAAAACAGGCCCACCTCTTAGGAGAGTGATTAATCTAAACCTAGCCTATCCTTACTAGTTTTGGCACCTTAACTTACACTAGGAAACATATTTGACTAGTGCTCTCATAAAATTCCTCAACCCATCAGTTTTAGGCAACATTAGTGGTGTATAAGGTTGATTTTCCATCTTCTCAAGAAAACATTCCTTGGTCATTGGGGTTGAGAGTCTTGGCACCTTGCACTGTGATGTTGTATATGTGGTTGATCTCATCCTTGAGGTCAAAAATATTTACATAAGGGGGTCCTTGGTCACTTTATAGGGGGATAAATACCCTCTCATTTTCATTTTCAAAGGTCATATAACACCTCTTAAAGTGCATATCTACATTGTTCACATATTACCATGGCCTTCTTAGGAATGCTAGATAATTATCTTGTTCTGCCAGCTTGATCACTTTGAATATAGCCCAAAACTTGGTGCTCATGGTATCTATAATGACATTCTTAAAAATTATGATTGGTTTTTCTCAAGTATTTTTGGCCATGAAAAGAACATGAGGGGATGGCCCAAGGCTGGCCTACCCGTATTCTACCATGCATTCTTGGTCAAGATATTGACCTTGGTGTTTATGTCCACAAGGACCCCACATATAGACCATCCATCAATGGTGAAATTCATAAGGAGTTATTGTTCATACTATGCATTTTGTGTTGCCTCACTTCTCTTACTCACTCCATGTGTGGCATAATGACTTTAAATGGATTGTGTCTTATATATTCTAAGAGAAAATTATGTAATAAGGGAAATATCACTTCTCTCTATAAGAGGCACAAGAACTTTTTTAGCTCTTATATATTAGCCTCTTAGCTATTTTATTTCTTGTGGGAGGTGGTTTCCTACACTTCTAGGTCTCATATCAATCGGAGCTCCCCTTGTAGGTTCTAAATTATGCTCATGGCCTACTACAAAAAATATTTTTGGAGTGCAGGGTCTAGGTAAGGTGTAGCATTAGGTTCAGGTTATGTGATGCACTTAGTATGAATTTTATACCCATATTCTAAGCACATCTTAGACATTGGCATTACTGGTGGTTGAGTTGTGAATCCACAATGAATGGTCACTTTCACTTTGATTATCTTTGTGTGGGTTGGTTGTACCATTGGAGCCCATTTATACACTTTCAACTCATACCTAATCATTATTGCATCCTTGTTTTCACTAGGATTTCCTTGGGTCATATTTTTATACAATTTGGGGCATTTCTTGACTTTATGGGTCCCTCAATAATACCCACACATTGGATGTGTAGGGCAGTCATGCTGATAGTGTTATATGAAACCAAACTTGTAACTTGAATGGGGTGGGAAACTACCACCACTGCATCCTCCACCTCACCCTTTGGTACCTCATTACATCTTATATCCTAAATTATATTTGTCATATCCTTCATTTCCTTGGTTAGCTTGCCCTCTGACTACTATAGTGGCCTGACATGTACCTCTCTCCATATTCTTATGCATCTCATCAATCATGTGACAATCAACTATTGTATGGGTGTAGGCATCACACAACTAGTAATAAATGATTGTGTTAACATGGTTGGTGTGTTTCTATAATGGGTAGATATGAACATCATGCACCTCTCTATAGACTTCAAATCTTAGAAGCAATGTGTGCACATTCCTTTGAGGTTAGTTATTCTTGTTATGGCCTTCCCCTTTATAGTCAGTGTACCATAATCCACTTTTAGAATATTTTGATGAAATAGTGGTGAGATTTTGGAGTTGGTAGGTCATGGATGTAATTTATGCCTCCATGATTGGCTGATCCCCATATTGGCACTTTTGACTACCTCAAATTTGACCATGGATTCAAGCACTTCATGAGATTTTTTAAAGGTCTTCATGGACAATGCTCTTCAAAATGACACTAACAACCCTCCAATGAACCATTATGCATGTTATAAGGGGTGAATGTCATAAGGAATCTTGGAAAGGAGAGTCTTGAATCTTGCATCATATAGGCACATTCTCTATGAGAGTCCTTGGGTAATATGCTTGAGTATGGAGATAGTCTATTGTTTAAACTCTAGAATGTCAAAATCCTTCAGGAATGCCTCCTTTAGGATGTTATAATCTATCAAAGTTTAGTTAGGGTCAAACCTCCTATACTAGGTATGAGCACGATCAAGTAGATTTGTCATGAATTAGGTTACCTTATGATTTGACTAGGTTATGCCCCAAGTACACCATTGTAGTTCACACTTTAACACATGCTCTCTATCATTATCCATGCCATAATACTCTGATAAGTTCATGGCCATCTTATAGTATATTTGTTATGGGTTCATGACTAGCATCTAAGGTGGTTATCCCTAAAGTTTTGTTTGGGTGGCAGTCCTCCAATGCCTCTAACCACTAGGTTAGGTGCTAGTTTAGTAGTTACTAGTGGCATTGATGATGTGAATGGTGATATACTACTAACTTGTGGCATCATACCACTTCATATAGGTTATTTCCCAATCTACATAGCTGACATTAGTTGAGTTGGTATGTTTTCACTCACATTCTATTTTAGTGAGCTAGTTCCCAATGGTCTATAGATATCCTCACTCAACTCCTTATAGGGAATAAATTATTCTATCATAATATTATACTTTATGTCTACAAAATGTCCAAAGTCTATGTTGATAATAGGTCAATTATCACTCTTGTTCTTTCTTCAAGTGGGGGATCTAGTGTATGATCTTATGTTACAATTTTAAAGGGGGTAGGTGCATCTATCACATATTTAGTCACCAAATTTTGTAGGAACCTAATACATTATACACCCATTAACTACTAAGCTTGATATATCACTTTATTGTTTCTCTTCTCTTTATGTTACTACAATTCAAGACGTCCTTCCCCATGCCCTTCTTACTCACTATGGGTTCTTTCAATACTTCCAAGTTCTAAATCTTTCATTAGTCTACATCATCCCTTATTTTAATTCTATCTCTTAAGCTCTTGGGTGTCAATATGCTCATCCCCTTCCATTGCACCTCAATTACACATCCCCTTCTCCCCCCTTACACTACTCATATGAGAAGGGAATTCAGCCTTCCATTCCTAAAGTTTCAAAGTCGTAATCCACCATTACTTTTTTAGTTCTTCACCAAAATATTTCATAAATGTGCTTCAAGGTTAATTTAAAAAATGGTATGCTACTTCCTTAGGGTAGGAATATGTACAAATAACAAACTCAAGAATGTAATTATTCAACACTCCTTTCCACCATTTATCTACTGCTATAATTAAAGTGGAATCCAAGGTCTCAAGCCTCTCTAGGAAATCCTTCATCCATTCATAATGTTGTCTATAACTTCATCTTTTATGGGTTACATATGCATCCAACCATCGATACACATGCTTAGGTAGTTTTCATAAAAAAACCTCATATAGAGCTTCATATAGGTTATTCTAAACCCACTTTATTAGTTTTTGTCCTTTATAGGTTGGATGCTTCAGTGTAAAACATCTTCCACCTATTGTAACCTGCATTTGATGTTTTTGAGGGAGAGTTGAAGAATTAGTATGCTGCACTATTACAATAAAAAATTCAACATGGGTCCTAGCAATGAAACCAAAATGTTATAAAAAATAGGGGTTAATTCATCAAGTCAGGTGCTCATTCAATTTTCCAAGTTAGTTCTGAACTCATTACAACTAGGCACAAACATAGTATATTCTCATACCACTCAACATTTATCACTCGATTTCACTAGCATCAATTCATGTAAGGTGTAAGCCTATGTACTCACCCAAAGCATAGCTGAGAGGGAATCAGGGCTCATGTTGGGCTAGTTGTGTCATGGAACAATGCATCACATATAGGATTTGGTTGTTTCAACATAGGATTTTGGTAGATTTATTGACACAAGCCTTTTTTGGGCTAAGCCTGATGGTCTATAGGCATAAGCCCATTTGGGGAACTAGTTCTAGTCATAAGGGTGTAAGCCTTTATCAAACTAAGGCTAGCATCATATTGGCACTAAATAGGTCAAGGGGCTATGTTACTTCAATTGTTCATGCTTAGGCTAGTGCTTCTTAGGAAGGGTAGTAATTCTTGACACATGATCTTTCTATACTTAGGCTATTCCTACAAGATATACTAATGTCATTGATTAAAATAGGGACACCATTAATGACATAAACCCAAAGCTTACATACACCTTACCTAACATAACTGAAGTAAGCTTACAACATTATATTCATAATTACATAACAATGTAAAGACACATAAACTAGATAACATCATGTATACCATAACCATTCTTTACCATTGATTAAAGATCAAATTAAATAGAACACAATACATAGTAATTTAAATAGAGTAAACACTCCCTTAAGCTAATTAATGTTCCAAAGGATCACAAGCAAGCTTGGGCATATACAAGTTGGGACCTAGTGGCATTCATGTTATATCTATTACTAATGGTAATAATAATATTATATCCATACCCAATTATTTAGAGCTTCATTACATCAATGTTGCATCATCTGCATCATTGGTTTGAACTCATTTTATAGCTCTTCATGAGCATCTTTGTCAGGGTGGAGTACATATGTTGAGTGTCAAACTAGATCCTTTGTTGATCATTTCACTAGATCCATGACCTTGCACCCTTCACACTATGACTGCCATGTGTTTCCACTCATAGAAGATGCCTTGAAAATTTGGGTGCTACTTAACTGCTTGTTAATTGGTGCAAGATGTGCATTGATTCCTTTAGCTAAAACCAATATACCAAAATAGATATCATTAAAAATGATCACCTCACACCAAGATGTCTATCATGTTGGCATGGATCCCATATAAAAATAAGTTCCCAATAGAGTTAAATTAAATTGAGTTTAGCATGATGGACTATATCATGCACATAACACTAGTTAGGTAAGTCCAACTTATAGATGTTGATCTTAAGGAGATTCTTAAGTGAGGGTTTTGTTTAATTATTAAATCAGTTATGGGGATGCTTGTAACTATGGTAGGTGAATTTATTATTTTAAGTCTCACCACTATTTTTTCCAACTGATCTCTAAAGGCCTCAGAAGTCATTATTGAGCTTACATACCATGCATTATATAGCATCCAACTCATTCTTGGGGGATTCTTGGGGTATTTTGGACATTATTAACAATGGGTAAAAACATTTAATTGTGATTTTAAGGTGATAATACATTAATAATTAGGCTAAGTAATCCTAAGGGATGAGTAGGAGTAGCATGTCTCAAAGGAATCTAGTTTGTCATTGGTGTAAGTTGTGGTGTGGGCATATTTTGGTTAGTGGCAAAGAAGGGGTTAAATTAGGTATAATTGGCAACATATTCAGGATGATTGGTGCCAACAAACCTTAATGATTTATTTGTTTGTCTAATTTGATGTACTCAACATAAGTAAGAGGTAATTCTACAACTAACATGTCTCTACATAGGAACATAATAGTCCAAGGATCTAGTGCATTCTTATACAACATAATGATTTAGCTATACATATTCTAAAACATAGCATTGAAATTTATTATGGGCTCATTGGATTATATTTTTATGTAGGTGATATGTTGGTATAACACACTTGGATTGATGACCTACCCAAACTAAGTGAAGAACATGTTACTAAATTGGTTCAGACTTGTGAGAGAGCCTTCAAGCACATTCAAGAACTAATCATACTCCATGTATTTTAGGGTGAACTATAAAATCCTACATAAAGTATCCTCATGTTCCACATTCATAAGTTTGAGAACATTTTTTTATGAGGTTACATGTTATTTAATGGTATGGCCCACTCCTAATGTAAATCTTGGGAGGTATCTTTATAGGTTCTTGGGTAAAACCATTAACAACTCTAGGGATGTCGATAGTTGACCTAGATAAACATGCCATAAATGTAGCTTTAGGTGGAGGTATGTTATGAAAAAATGAGAGGATGAGATAGTAGATGATACCATAGGTCTTAATCTCCCTCTAATAGTTATACTTCTCCTATAAAATTATAATGAGGGTATTATTAGTCATCTAGGACTAGCTTGAGATCTAGTGATCCACACAATAGACTATAGGTTGATCATAGGTAGGCTACTAGATTAAATATTAGTTAGATAGTGATAAGGGGTGCCCTAATTCTAGTCCTAGTGATTTTTTGGTCCAATATATTCATCCCAATTACACTTATGATGATAGATTCAATGAGTAAGCTTGGGGAATAATTGGTGGTTTTGTGTCCTCTCATTTTAGGATTGATGCTAAGACAATCTAGGGCATGAGCTGCATGTATGGGAATCCATTAAATATCCTACTTATAATATATCTCCATGATATGTAGTGCCACCATTAGATGTCCAATACCTATTTTATCATTGACTTACAAAACTTCCACACTTATAGCTAGACCCATTGCAACTTATTAAATTTTGGATCTCTACTTTGCTTCACTTCACTATTTCTAATAAAAAGTAAGATCACAAATAAACATAAAAAGAGGGGGAGGGTAAGGTAGAGATAAATGCTTCTGCTTAAAGGGTTAACATTAATACTTCCAGAACCAAAATGGGCCTAACTACAATTTCACTACTATATTCTAAGTTTCATGATGGCTCAAGCTTCAATCACATAGGGAGTGAGTTTAAGGAGAAAAGATAAAATGTTTAATTCTAGGGCTCTTTTAATGAATGAACTATAAACAAATATGTAGTTAATTACACATATATACTTAGAGACTTCAAATAAGGTGAAAGGAATCAAAGAACATAACTAAAATAGTAGAAGCACATCTTAGTTAATGAATAAACTCTATAGAAAAGCACATATTATTATAGTATTATATCATGAGTGTTAGTCCATTAAATAAAAAATAAATACTTGCAAGGCAACTAAACACATTTACATAAAAATCAATTTTGTATTATTTTGACATTGTTTGTTTGTAAATAGAGTCGACCCTTCTAACATACTAGGAAGCAATATATATAGAAGGGAGATATGTGTCTCAAAGAAGAATGAGATCTCACACTTTCCCATCATAGCCTGAAATGTTAAAACATAATTATTATAGAATATTCCTTGTTCTATAATAGATAAGACAAAATTGAATTTCATGGTCCATTAAGGATCCTTAAGGAGAGGTTTGATGTGGATTACATCTTGACAGTTCTATCAGGATTCATTGAGTTTCCAATGATTATTTAATGAGGTCAAACATATACAAGTTGATAAAAGACTCATGGATTAGCATATTTTTTAGAGATGATATGTGCAATAAGTGTGGAGAACACATGCCTCATTTACCTTTATGTCACTATAAATGACTAAGGGATTGGTCACATGGAACTTTACAAATATCTTTACTACTTAGGCCTTTTATAAAAAATATAAATATGTTGACATAATGCATTTTGGTACACCTTCTTATAGTTCACTTATGTACTAAAGTTGAAACAAGTGTCCTAGTTGAGCTCCTTGGGATTATGACACTTGTCCATTTGCCACTTGATCAAGGCTTATGGACCTTGTATTTAGCTCATGGACCAAAATTGATTTGGATTCCAAGTCATACTTAAAATGATAGATATATCTTTATGGTTCTTTAGGACCCATCTTCATGTCTTTTACTGTGCTTTGTCTAGAGAGAAACACATGACACAATGTCATTGATTTTGGCCACTTAGTCACTTCATTGGGTCATATGCTTTGCCATATGTCTGTTTATCATGAAACAAAGTCTTTATTTTTCCTATCCATGTTTATTTATTCATCACATGACACTTGGCATGATCTCATTCTTCCACTAGGTTTAAAATCAACACTTAACATCCTTTACCCCCTTTAATAGTGAGCGAGTGAGATGACATGTGGTATGATCTCATTCTTTCAACTAACGATTGAGATTTGATGTATGTTACCATAAGACTTTATTAATGGTTGAGTGATATGTCAACATGTAGATGAACCTCACACACTTGGGTACTCATGAGCTCTGTATAATCCTTTGATTTATATTAGGCTATGAGTGAGTGGGATGCTACCATGTGGATGGCCCTCACTCATCTAGGCACTTGGGGAACCTCAAGACTTAAGGATAATTTTATTAGTCATGGATGACTAGGATTATTGTTAAAAACCCACCATATTTAACTTAAATAATCTTATTTATTTAAAAAAGCTTTAGTTTAATAATCAAATCAAATTCTTCCCAAAAGATCAGTTAATTGATTTTTAGTTAAATGCATCTTTTCTAATAAATCAACTATGATTCATTTAGATAATAATCAAATTAACAAATTCAATATAACTATAAATATATTCCATTAAAAATGTAAATGACTGATCAATATCAACTCAACCAATTTTTTAAAGTTAATATAATGTTTTTATATTAGAGTACATATAATAAATACAAGGTTCCATAGAACTGAGTGTCCATAACTCATTATGCATAAATAAACTAAAATCATGAGTAATAGTCTTTATCAGTTTACTATTGGAGGAGAGGGAGAGCATCATCAGATTTATTTTCCACACCAACCATAAATCATATATCCTCTGCATAATGCATAATAAGTGAATGGCCCTTAATTCATAGAACCTATGTGTTTTTAGATTCTAACTACATGCAACATATGATAAATAATTATGTTTCTAATATGACATCATGCATACATGCATATAATCAAATAGGTGAAATGATAACATTTAACTATAAACATTACTTTGGCTAAATTTTTCATATAGTTTAATGATCCATTAGATCAATCATAATCACACACACACACACACACACACTTAGTCAGATTTCATATAATCTAAGTATTAAAAACTCTAACTATATGCGTGAGAATCTGTCTCATGATAATAAATGCTAGTGACATTAATACCACATTTAAAAATAATCCATATAAAATAATTCCATGAATTTATCATAAAAAAAAGTATTTAATACCACATTAATTAAACATAAGAAATATAGAAATAATCTTATGATATATAATAAAAATTTATTATCATAAATATATTTCCATGTTTCAGTAAAATCAATGTCCATTTTCCATTAAGGCAATATTGCATATCTAATTATTTTGTAAAAATCACCATAATATCTAATAATTTATCAATTCCTAATAAACATCCTATGTTCACAATCATTGTAATTAAATAATACATTTCAAGAAAATTTCAACAATTTCTAATCAAATTAGTAGGTAATAACAAATACAACATTATTTGTTCTCAACAATTATTTATAAATTCATTCAAGATTTATAACTAAACAATCATATTATAAATAAATGATATAAATCCTAGTTTACTTATGAATAACATATTCATTATAAAAAAACATCCATTCGGATTTCATATTATCCACATAGACATTTATATTAAATATGTCCACTTATATCTATATGCATTTAAAACCCTTTTTCCATTTATAACCAAATGGCATAATATATACATATAAATGGTCATACATACACACACGCGCGTGCGCGCGCACACACACACACACACACTTATGCATATAATTGTAAGTGATAACACACACACATATATATGTATATATGTTTTTTTAAACTATTCGTATAAAATATATTTGTCTATATGTATAATCCATAATTACATATATATGTATGTATATATGGTTGAGTTATCTCATAACCCAAGTTTCCTACTTAAGGAATAAAAATTAATTTAACTTGAACATTTTAATACAATCTAATAAACATCAGTCAAACATTTATTTAACCATGCTTCACATAGCTAGTTGAAATTAAAGAACCATCCACCTGATATGAATTTATCTAAATTATTACTTGTCTATATATATCCTAGACAAAGTAGATTGTAAACATAATCAAAATAATTATCAAATATAATAACCTAGTCAGATATAACTATCTGTAGTCTTTATTTTAACTCAGACTTAATAGGTATACCCAACCCATGTTGTTACACCAAATAAAATTAAGTCTATGGTAATGGTAAATGATCAATCAATTTATACTTCAACCCTTAGTCTATCAAACATAAACCAAACATAATTATTTATATAATGTAAAAGTAAAACTTTTTTATACTTTATCTTGTAGACACCTAAATCTGGCCACCGATAACTTCCAATCAGGCTTTTGACCAATTTCCACCTAAAGTGCACAATTTGGCATAAAAACACTAAAATGCATTAAATGAGTTGAAAATAACATATTCAAGTGCCAATTTTGGCTATAGTATCATTAAATGGGGAAATGCAATTTATGGGCCAACTAACTTTGATCAGATCATTTCGAGTCAAAATGCTAATTTTGTAACTGAGTGCTCTAGATTTCTCTTTTCTATCAAATCTCTTTCACAAGACATATGACTTTGTTATTTTATATTGATAACATCCTAAATGATATAATGGATCCAATGCATCTAACATTGACTTCTAATTATAATCCAGTCAAAATTTGGACTAATAACAAAGCATTCTGATCAATTTGAGTAATTTGTACATAAAGTGCTTAATCATGCTTAAGATCTAGTTAAAATAGATTAGAGATTAACTAAGAATTCCATGGAAACTTGTTGAATACTTGTTTTTAGAAATGAATATTGAATATATGCATCATCGAGTGACCTCATTTCTTAGGAAGACATCCCTAGGCCATAAATGCAACAAATATTAGGATTCATGCCTCCCATGTGTCATCAAATCCCTCTATGTCTCTTAATTACTCCTCTATCCCAAATATTGATGAGCCTATTTATGAATTTCAATTTCAAAATTATATTAATCCTTATCCACACATCTTAATCATGAGATGGACTACTTAGGTTGATTCTAGCCACTTTCCAGAATCTATAAATAGAGAGGCCATGAACATCATTTCTAAGCTATTTTGGTGCAAAGCTATTATGCTCAAATATATTCAAAAAAAAAATCTTGGATAATGTAAAGTTATAATGCACAAATGATTTCAAAATCCATTATAATTAGTGTTATAATGCCAAAATATTGAGAGAAGCTTCACACAAGCCAAGCCAAAGCCAAAGGTGCCAAGAAGAGGTGGAGACTAGTCAAGCTTCATTACAATAGACTTCATGAGAACAAGCCAATAAATCCACTAAAAAATCATTTAGAGCATCCAAGGAAGGTGAAGGATTCTTATGTTTCCTTACTATTTAGTTGTGTTTGTCATTTTTTTTTTGTTATTAAGCTCACCCTAGTAACTAGGCATGGATGTGTTAGTTTAGTGTGTTTTTGATTTGATTTCCTTCACTAACACAAAACTAATCTCCTCTTCTTATTCAAATTTCTAGTTCACATATCTAAACATAAATATGCATACACAACCAAAATATATTCTATACTCGATCGATATATGTTTATATATCTTCATACATAGTTGGGACATGATATTCTAATCCAAAAGTAAACACAGCCGACTAGTAATTATATTATGAATAGGCTCATAATTAGAATTTAATCACAACCAATTATAAATTAAATACACAATCCATAATTAATTCTTTATAACATAGTTGATATATAATCATATTTCACAATTGACTTTAAAGACATTCATATGTAGGTGACTAATATGTACTTACATATAGTCAAAATGTAGTAATAGTATATTTACCAATTATAACAACTTAAATACATAATCAATCCAAATAACAACACTCAGCCATCCATACATATTATACCAAAACTGTCTCATAATCAACCCAAAATAAAGTTTATGCAATCAACATTCAAAGGATACATAAGGATGTCACAAAATCCTCTTCATATAGCCGATTTATATAAAGTTATAATCATAATTAACTACAATCTTAAATATACAAAATTGACTTAGAATAACATGTGTACAAATTAATATAATTTATATACACAGTCAAATATCTAACCTAAGTTAGATCCTATAATAACTCCCAATTGATTATATTGACTCAAAATAATTAATTAATACAAACCCATGTATATATATTTAATAAATCCAATGCCAAACAAACCTAAAACCTAAATTATTACAATCGATATTACTAACTCACTATCAATAGATAATAATTTTAAACATAGTTAATCATAAAACTATATATACACACTTGAACCAAAACTTGTTTAAATTTAGTTAACATACATAACCCTATAATCACAGTCAACTCACTACAATTCATTGTAACACATAAATACACAATTCACTATTTGAATATATTGACACTAACCCTAACCAAAATGTCTCAACCATTTCAAAAACACACAACTATTTAAATAAAATAACCCACTAAGTCTTTAAAACACAATACATAGTCATACCAATAATCATGCAAAATCACACCCAATCAAACAATCAATCAATCCCTAAGATCTTGTTTAAACTTCAAAACCCTATAATTTCATATTAGTTTTATACATAAATTGAGTCATGGATTTAATTCTATGAGGGTGAAAATTACTCCTCCCACAAGGTCAAATCCTTGACCTTTACAAGGGTTTATAAATATAATAAACCATTTTTTTCATAAAACCCCATACCCATTCATTCCATTTACTAAATAAAACTAATATAGAATCATAGGGTAAATTTCAAGGACAAACCCTACCTCTTAACTATTGAATTAGTATGCCTCCTTTTCTACAACTCAAAGTTCATCTCCTCCCTTTTTTTCTTTTCTCTATCTGCCATGGCTAACCTCAAATCAAAAACTCCAACCCATTTTATTATTTTCATAGTCCCTTATATGCATTTGAAAACCCCTAAAATCATGGTGACCCATTCTCCATAGTTGTAAGAAAGACTCACCATCAAGTTATAAATTCTTGGCATGCCTTCCAAACTTCCCATCTTGACCATTGCACTAACAAACTTATCCTCAATTTCCTCCAACTCACAATCAAACCCTCATAACTTTCATGGTTTGAATGACCAAGCCACAAAGCCAAATGATGCTTCTATAGATTAGGTTTAACATCATAACAAGTCAATAAACATAATAATTATGTTTTTAAAATAATTTGAATGCCCATCCTTATCATTCAAACATTAAGCTAAATGTTAATCATAACATTTAAATAATCCATGCCACATACCTAGGTAATCCATTAGATATTTAAAACTTAATTCCCCCTAGGTACCCCTTAGGTATAGGTTAGGCATATATTAATAAAATAATTTTCCTATAAGTTCAAACATGTAATGTGTTTCCTTGTCAATATATTCATGTTCTAATAATGCTTTTATTTAATGTTTCAGGTACACTCCCGTAAGGTTATGTAGTCAATTATTCAGAGAATAGTCATTCAAAGACAAATATACACTAAAAATTTCCATAATGTTAGCAACACTATAATCATATAAAATAAACACAACTATAAGATTTAATAATGTCTAACACTGATCTAAACCATATAAACACATCCAATCATAAATTAATCAAACATACTAAAACTTAAAGCAACCATGCATTATATTGTGCTAAGTGGTGTGTTCTAGGTTCATTATTGATTTTCAACACATCCAACATATCCATTTGTAGCATCCTCCTTGATGATTCTCTCCTTCTATATATGGTTGGAGAGTATAATTTATCCTACATCCACCTCATAAATGCAAATGGTAGTGACCTGCAACCAAGATAATCAATATAAATTTTACTAAATCACATTAGTACTGAATAAGCATATTAAAACTCATATAAAACTAACTAAATAAAGTAATGAGTCATAAAATAATCATTAAATTCCTATCTATACATCATCATAATGAAAAATAGTTTGTTATAATAGTAATTTAAACAACATTAACCCCATAATATCTATTTAATAAGCAAATCATGTTTAAAGATTAAATCAGGATGTAATAATTATTCCACATGGCATAATATCTCTTATGAATGCCTGGTACTTTGAAGATTCATAAATTTTAAAAGGAATGAGATTTTAACATGTGTCATAGCCTCATTAATCTAGGGGCTCACAGGATTCTTATTTTATTTCACTATATCTATAGGCTCTAGACAACTGGGATGTTGCCACATGGACAAAACTCACTTGTCTAGGGGTCTTCAATCTTTGAATGTGGGACTAGCCATTTGTTTGCCTAAAAAATCATAAGTGAGTGGGATCATGCCATGTGGCATGGTCTCACTTATTTGGAGGGTCACCTACCTTTGGATTATGTGCTTCTGTCTATTAGCTATGGATGAGTGGGATCATTCCACATGACATGATATCAATTATGTAGAGGTCACTTTTAATATACTTGTTGGCTACAAATAAGTGAGATCATGCCATATGACACAACCTTGATTATCTTGAGGGTCACATACCTTCAGTGTATGCACCTCTAATTATTAGTTGGGATGAGTGGGATTATGCCATATGGAGTTATCTCACTTATTTGGGTGGTCAAGGACCTTAGGACTTGGGTTGATTCACTATGTTTATTTTGAATAATGAGATGGAGACAAATGGAATGATATTGGAGCTCAGGGCCTCATCGTGTCTTTACTTTAGTCATTTTGAGTTGATATGAGTAATTAGGATGAAGACATATTACAAAATCTTGGTTTCTTAGGTCCTCAAGGAACTATGAATTAGAACCTTTTTCCTCATTAGCCATGGAGAATTGACATGATGACATGTGTCTCAATATAATGAATCCAAGGGATTGATAAAGATAAATACTTAATTATTTCAAAAATCCTTCACTAGGAAGTTGGGTGACAACACATGGAATGATCCTATACCTCAGGGAATTATCCATTAGAATTTGAACTCATTATCACTCTAAAATTTGATAGTTTCTCTAATTTCAAGAGAGACATGTGGTGATGGTCTGTGTGAGGAAACTTTAAACAAAATTATTAAGTATGAAAAGTAATTCATATTAAAAGGGGATATTTATAAGCTAGACCAAGTATGCTTTATGAATGTGGCCCTATAGGGTTAAAACACTCCTATAAATAACAAACAACCCTAGGAAAAATAATTTATCTTGACTATCCATAAAATTAGAATCTAAATTTGATGAACATCATGACACCAAAATCCAAATAGATATATAGAATAACTTTGATAGATACGTCAATTTCAACCTTTAGACTTAGGCATCAATTGAAATACTTGAGTAACTATGGTAACACTATTGTAAGAAAAATGAATGAGAGGGGGAGGGTGAATCAGTATTTAAAACTTATACTATAATTCCACTTAAGCATTCATGAACATTCATTCAAATATGTAGATTAAATAATGACTAAGTAACCATCCACATATGCATGAAACATAAGAACACAAGATAACATAACTTATATGTGGGAAACCCTCAAGGGGAAGAAAACCCACTTATCCTTACAAATGTGATACAATCCTATAAGACAAAATATCAATTTTAGTGAAACACCAACTTCACATGGAGCACCAACCCAAATAGGCTTTAACAAACACCCATTTGCAAGGAGGCACCAACCCCCTAGATGACTCAGCACCATCTCAGCCACCTTAAATAATTTATCACCTTTATAACACCTTATTTCCAATACAATAGATGATGATAGCCTTCTTCATTTCTTCACACACTTTTATCCCTCTCAAAACTATCTCTAGGCTTCTTTGCTCTACTAGTTCTCTTCAAGATTGATTAGGTCATATGACCTTGATCTCCATACTTATATCTCCTATTATATTGTCACGATTTTCTCTAAATACCCATATGATTGTCTAAATTACCTCATTCTACTTAATGTGTTATTTTATTCACTTGCATTCACACACATAAATAGGCCTAAAATTGCCTTGTATATATACAAACATCTTTCCAATATAATTATTAGTTGGAAAAACACCCTTAACCTATTATTTAGGCCATCTAATATATCTTAAGACATCTAATAAACATGAATGAAATGTTCTTTGAGTCCCTTTAGGTTTGACATACCTCAATTAGGCCTTATTTCATCTTTAGGTCTCATAGAGACATAATCCCATTAGGTCTACTTATAGGATACATTACACTTTACCTTCCTTAGAACACTTTTAAAAACCTCACATAATAGGAACATACCATATGACACTAAAATATACATATAATAATCTCATATAGGCTCCATAACATCTTTCAAGTCCAATCACTACTTGAAGCACACCATTAGTACGTGTTCACAATTAGGCCTATACATACCCATAAATTTTTTCTTAAACTAATGATGATAAAACACCAATTGTATAAATAAACATGTCAATAAATCACATATTCATAAACCTCATGACCTCAGGGTCATCACAAACTTCATTAGATACTTCAACTTAGGGTATGCTTGAACTTATGAAACATGAAAGAACAAATTAAAGGAATTAAAATGTATGAAAATTGTCCTAAAAAAACCTTATAAAAACTAACAAGGAAAATATCATAATATCTAATGGCAATTATTGGTCTTGCAAACCAATTTGTTAACCTTCACTCTCATAGACCCCACTCAACCAGTCAAGCCATTTTGGCTTCAAATTTTTACTACTTTCACTAAATACCAAACCTTATAGAAATCATGTATAGGACATAAAATTATCAAATATAAACACTATTACATTATATTATTCCACTTAGGGCATATAGCCTCAAACTCATTGCTGTAACTTGCTTACCCAGAATTGTGGGTTTGCCTTGAAGACCAGTCATGGTGATTTTGATTTTCAACACCTGTATGACCATTTTTTAAGAATAATAATGCATTTTTATGATATTATGTGATCATTATACCATTATTATAAATAAATATAATATGTTCAAATGGACTTATTTGTCTTGTGAACCAATCTCATGACCTCATTGTACACATACCTCATTAAGCTAGACAAGTCAAATTGTGAGACTTTTTTCTATATAAAATAATATCTAAAACTTATATCCAACATTAAAATATATTATAAGTCTTTTAAAACATATCCATTCAATTGTATTCATCCCTATTCCATGATAACCCATCCCTAATTATCTTCTCACTTCTACTTGGGTTTCTCACTATTTGCATTGTTAGGCCTGTTAGAGATAAGCTATCTTGGATGATAAATTTAACATACCTAAAGGCTAAAACCTATCTATAAACCACCATGTACATCAAATAAAAATTCTCCAAAATTTTCCTCCATCTATTTAGAAACTTTTACTTGGTCAACTCTAACTGCTACAATAAATCTTTGAGAAACAAACACTTTACAATAGGGTCTACTCACATACCTAACAAACCATTCACACTTAGACGTGCATAAGATAGTTTATTAAAACCTCAAATCACTTAACTATCCATACCAATCCATTATGATCACTTTAGAACAAATTATTTCATATTAGGTCACTATTAGGGTTCTTTGAGGTTTTACACCATCATCCACTATTAGAAAATGTTCATAAAGCTTAGCCCTTTATTCTAGAAACTAATGCCTATAAATGTGTACTATTACCCTTCCCCATCTACCATGAATATGTTAGGTCATCATGTTGATGTTTCACATTTCAACAAACACTTAAAAAATCTTCTCGGGTAGATAACTCTTCATCCTACACACTTGAGAGACATTAAAACACTTTTTCAAACCTAAAACTTCAAAATTTGACCTTAGAATTGGTCGACACACCTGGGATAATTTATCAAAACACTAAAAATGATCACATGATCTTTTTTATATTGAAATCTAAATCTCATACCTCATTTGGTCACTATCTTTCTCTTTGCTCTCTAAACCTTAACCTAAAAACTACATCAGTCCTTGAAACTAACCTTAAAACCATTGTCCAAGATCTCAACACCTCATATACATGCCATAAAATCTCTTACTATGTTTAAATATTTCCATACATCTTCATATGCCTTAAAAATAGATCATGATGCCTAATTAGGTTAGGCAGGGTCTAAAAATGGTTTTAGTACAAACTAGGTTTGAAGATCTTACCCTTGTAGGCTCCCCTTAAGACTTACATGAATGATCCAATGCCTCATATACATGTTCAAGCAATCTCATACAACCTCTTATTCATTTTTCCATCCATATCACCAAGCCACCATAATCAAACCTTCTCACTAAGACTTTACATGTCATGACTAGGCTTCTCAAGAACTTGAAACTTGACAACATACCTTGAAACACTCCTTGATGCTTCTACACTTTGCTCACATGCCTTACATGCTCCTCAATTAATGTCATACCTTTGTACATACCTCTTCAATCTCATCATGCACATGCTCATGATATTACTATGTTTAGGTTATTTAATCACTTATCCTCAAAGACCTACCTTATAACACTTCTAAAGGATTTTACACCTAAATCTCAATCCCATATAATTACAAAAAACTTTTCACATGCCTAATCTCACTCACTTCACCATGCGACCTACACATATCTTATCACAAGGTCTAGACAAGGCTTTACAAGACACCTTGATGTCTTGACCTATTCCTTTCACATCATGAATTTAACACAACATTAACAAGGTAGATATAAGATACTTGGACATGTACCTTTCTCTTGTTGGAAATATCGTCAAGGATGTCAAAGGTCTAGCATTATTGGTGATAAAGGCCCCATTGCATTTAATGGTTTTTTTAATATTCATATCTTAGATAATGTGTATTTATATTTATTTAATATTAATGAATATATTTTTGGTTGCATATAAGTCAAAAAAGGGCCCATGGAGAAGTCAAAGAGTCATGGGGTAAAATATGAAAGAGGAATAGGACGTATTTTTTCATGAAGAGTAATATTGAGGAATTCCAAGAGTCACCATGTGAATATAAAAGAGGGTATGATGCATTTTTCCATGAAGAGACACTTTAAAGAATATGAAAACTCACCAAGATAAAGACAAAAGAGAAAAAAATGATTTTGCTTATGAAGGGTCACCATATGACTTTTCAAATGCAAGGATACGAATGGTCATTCAAGTTTGAAACCATTTTCCATGAGTATTGAGGGGTTACAAAGGGTGAATACCAAAGATCATTTGGAAAGCTATAAATAAAGGCTTGAGAATACATTTTTTAGATGCAAGAGAGTGCATGGTTTGTATTTATTTTTGAAGAGAGAAAAGTAGGAGATATTATAGAGTTATATCATTTATTGAGTAAGCAATATTGATAGATAGTTGTATTTTATACACAAGAGAGGTTGGTGCTCTTATGGGTTGGTGCTCACAAATCTTTGCAAGGGGTTAGTACTCTTATGGGTTGGTGCTCACAAATAGTTATTGTGTTGGTGCTCGGCAAAGGGATTGGTGTTCCTGCAAGTTGGTGCTTATGAACTTTGTAATTTGAGTTGGTGCTCATTAATATGCTTGAGATTATTCTCTATGATTTTTCCCACTTTGGGTTTCCACATAAAAACTTGGTCTCTCTCTCTCTCTCTCTCTCTCTCTCTCTCTCTCTCTCTCTCTCTCTCTCTCTCTCTCTCTCTCTCTCTCTCTCTCTCTCTCTCTCTCTCTCTCTCTCTCTCTCTGTGGTGCATATTATTGTTTCAATTTTATTGCATATCTTGTATATGTGGTTAAGTGGTTAAATAAAAGGAATTTGATTAAGAAATAAGATATATAATATACTAATTCACCCCTCCCCCTCTTAGTATATTTTATGCTTAATAATCTGTATCAGAGCAGGTTCTTTTGAAAAAGTTTTATAGCTTGAAGGTAGATTGGGAAAGCACGATGGTTAGATCACAAGAAGGTTTTTTACAAATAAGGCACCTTTGTTTGATGGGACAAATTATGTTTTTTTGAGCATAGGGATGAAGACTTATTTGATGGACCTTGGATTCAACATATGGCAAGAAGTGGTAGAGGAATATGAAAAGCCACATACATTTATAACTACTTCGACATAAAAGAAGAAAAGTGAAAATAATGCTAAAGATTTAAATGTTATTTTATGTGGTTTATGTGAATCAAAATTTGTTAAAGTTATGCAATGTAAATCTACTCATGAAACTTGGGTAAAACTTGAGAATATTTACAAAGGTGATGAAAAGGTTCAACAATCCAATCTTCAGACTTTCAGAAGATAGTTTGAGATTTTGAAGATGGAAGAGGAATAAAATATAGTAAGTTATCTTTTATAGGTTGATCAAATATTTAATCAGATATAAGGTCTTGGAGAAAAGTTAGAAGAATCAATTATGGTTCAAAAAGTTTTGAGATATCTACCATTGAGTTATGATGCAAAAGTTTTGGCAATTGAAGAGATGAAAAATTTAGCCAAGCTAAAGATGGATGAGCTACATGGTATTCTTATGGTATATGAGATGTAGACTGAATAAGAGAAACCCTCAAAGAGAGAAGCTACTTTTAAATCATCAAAGAAAGAGAAGGCTAATATTCAAGAATCAGGTGATAGTTCTAGTGATGATGAAGATGACAATGGAGCTCTATTCATTTGTAAGCTGAAAAAGGGCATAGGTAAATATCAAAGAAAATTACCTTTCAAATATTTTAATTCTGAAAAGATTGGAAACTTTGTAGCTAAGTGACTAGATAAAGGTAATGGTGACAATGAATAAGGAAAGTCTACATACAAAAATAATGTCAAAGGAAAATTCAAGAAGGGATTCGAGAATAAGAGTTTGTATTCTAGAGATCCTAGCTCAGCTAAAGATAGTGGAGTCAATGATTTTGAAGAAGAAGAGATTCTATTCATGGCTATATATAAAGATGCCTCCACAAGCAAAAGTATGGATGATAAAGAAGAAGAACATGATGAAGCCAAAGTGAATCTAGAAGGAGAACTCAATTGTGTCTTATAAGAGTTAAAATCTCTTGAAAAGAATAATCAAAGATTAAAACTCTAGATCAAGAAAAATGAAAAGGAGTCAAAGGAAATAATTGAAGATCTACAAGCACACTTTAAAGAAATCAAGAAGAATGAAGAAGATCTAATAACACATTTGAAAATAGTAAGTAAAGAATGTGAAATGTATGTTATTAAAATCGATTCTTTAAAAGTAGATCTTGAGAAAACACAAAAAGTAATCAATGATAGAGAAACCAATTATTCAAAATTTGAGAATATCACTAATATGTTGAATAAGATATTATAAAATCAAAGATCAATATCAAATAAGATAGGTATTGGATTTGAAAAAGAGAAATGGGAGGCCACTACTTTCACAGACAAAGAAAAATAAAAGAGCTATGTTGAAGCTTTTACAAAAGAAGAAATAAAAAGGAAAGAAGTTAAGAATATATAGGACAACTCAAACAAAGAAGGCTTGAGGGAATAGAGCTAAAAAAGGCAATCAGGTCAGAGATACACAAACAGGTCCTATTTTTATGATTAATATTTTTATTGTAATGGATATGGTCATAAGAAAATATAATGTCAAAAAAGGGCTAACAATTTCAAAAATAAGGAGGAAAGTCATGCAGAGTCAAGCAGAAGCCACAACTCTTTTGCTCCTCTATCAGGGTTTAATGAAGAAGCCATAATATGTTACAAGTGAAATAACTTTAGAAATATATCTCAGTAATGTATAAGTGTGTTCAATTTAGTCAAGAAGGATTAGAGTTTCAAGGCTCCATTCATTAAGAAGAAAGTTTAGATAGGTTCATGGTAGAAGAAACAACCTAAAAAATCTATGTTGGTATAGACAACTTTGCATGTAAGAAATGAAGAAAAGCCATGGTTCATTGATAATGGATGTTTGAGGCACACGTTAAGAGATATAGTCAATTTTATAACCTTAAAGAAGATCAATGGTGGCACAGTGAAATTTAGAGATAATATTATTGCCAAAATTGCCAGAAAAGGTACACTAAGTTTGGATAATGGTAGAACTAAAACTTAAAATGTTTTGTATGTAGAAGGTCTTAAGCATAATATTTTGAGTTTAAGTTAAATGTGTGATTAGGGTATATTTTGGGTATAAGATGTTGTTTGAGTCAAATTGAATAAAGTTGGGTATGACATAGGAGAATGGGTCACATAAATTTTAACAATCTTGTCAACATAAAAGAAATCAAGTATTCAAAAATCTTTCAAAGATTACAAAGCTATTCGACACATTTTATGAACCTTGTCAACATGGGAAGTAGGCCAGAAGGTGATTCAAAAAAAAATAGTACTCAACCACTCAGATGTTAGGGCTTGTTCACACTAATCTATGTGGACCTATGAGAACTCAAATTACTCAAGGTGAGAAATATTTCATGTTAATTATTGATGATTTTTCATGTATGACTTGGGTGATATTTTTAAATAAAAAATAGAAGCTTTCAAACATTTCAAAGCATTCAAAGCATTAGTTGAGAACGAAACTAGTTTGAAGATTAAGTGTCTAAAATAACATCAAGGAGGAGAATTCATGTCAGATAAATTTATTGAGTTTTTTGAAGACCATGGAATAAAGAGACATTATTCAGTAGCCAAAAATCCATAGCAAAATGGAGTAGTTGAGCAGAGAAATAGAAGAGTTCAGGAGATGGTGAGGACAATGATAAATGAATCCAAGATACCAGATAGATATTGGAGAGAGGTAGTTGATACAATAGTGCATATTCAGAATAGAAAATTATTGAGAGTTAATAATGATAAGACTCCTTATGAGCTATGGAAAGACAAACCAGTAATAGTTGATTATTTTAGAGTTTTGGTAGCAGATGCTTCATAGAAAGAACTGACAAAAAACTTGGAAAGTTTGAATCCAGAGCAGATGAAAGTATATTTTTTGGTTATTCTTGCAAAATTAAAGCTTATAAATGTTATAACAAAAGAACCAAAAAAATTGTTGAAAGTACAAGTGTTAGGATAGAAGAAGATGGAACACAAAGAATTAGTGATCCAATAGATATTCCTAAAATCATTGAAGAGGAAGATTTGGAAGAATTAGAAAAAGATGAGAAGGAGAAAAAGGACACTAAAACTTCATAAAAATATGTTAAAAGAAATCATAATGAAAGTGACATCACTAGGGATATAAATGAAGAAATTTTCACCAAAAGAATGATGGTAAGTGAATATGAGCAAGTCAATTTCTCTTTGTTATCCAAAATTCAGCCTATAACTTTTTTAGAAGCTAGACATGATAAGCATTAGGTTAGGGCTATGGATGAAGAATTAAATTAGATAGGAAAGAATGATACTTTGGATTTAGTGCCTAGACCAAAAGATCACAATGTGATAGGAACAAAATATATTTATAGAAATAAGTTGAATAAAAATGGAGAAGTGAACAAGAATAAGGCAATATTAATATGTAAAATATATGCTCAAATTGAGGGAATAGATTTTGAATAAACTTTTGCACCAGTGGCAAGGTTAGAGGCTATTATAATGTTTCTTTCATATGTAGTGTTTGAAAATTTCAAAGTGTTTTAGATGGATGTCAAATCTGGCTTCTTGAATGGTAATCTAGAAGAAGAGGTCTGCATTGAGCAGCCTGAGGGATTTATTCTCTCAAATATTAGTAGACATGTATGCAGATTGAAGAAAGCATTGTATGGATTGAAACAAGCTCCTCGAGCTTGGTATGCAAGAATTGATAAGTACCTACAGGTTCAAGGTTTCAAGAGAGGATTTTTTGATAGTAATCTCTACATAAAAATAGAAAGTGAGCATCAATTGATTGTTGTTGTATATTTTGATGTCATCATTTTTGGAGGAAACATTAAAAGATGATAAAATAATTTTCTAATCATATGCAAAAATAATTTGTGATTTCTATGCTTGGAAAATTGTCATTTTTCTTAGGATTGCAAATATTTTAGTTAGTTAAAGTGATTTTCATATCTCAAAGTAAATATGCCAAGGAAATGTTGAATAAATTTGGTTTTGAGGATTGTGCACCATTTGGCACACTAATGTGTATAGGAAATAAGGTGAGCAAGGATGAAGATTCACCTATTGTAGATCAATCTTTGTATATATCTATGATTGGTAGGCTTTTATATTTGATAACATTGAGGCCAGACATCATGCATGCAGTAGTTATGGTTGCAAGATATCAATCATCTCCAAAAGATAGTCATGTTTAGTTGGTGAAGAGAATATTTAGATATATCGAGGGGACATTAGATTATGGATTGTGGTATCCCATAGGTAGATATTTCACTTTGGTTGCTTATACAGATTCATATTGGATAGGCTGCTTGGATGACATAAAGAGTACAAGTGGAGGAGCTTTCTTCCTTGGTGATAGCTTAGTATCATGGCTAAGCAAGAAGCAAAATTTAGTATCACTTTCTATAGCTGAAGAAAAATATATTGCAGTGGTATTATGTTGTACTCAAGTGCTTTGGATGAAGTAAAATTTGGAAGATATCAAGGTAAAATATGATGAACCTATTTCTATTTTTTGTGACAACACAAGTGTTATTAATATTTCTAAGAATCTAGTGATGCATTCAAGAACAAAAAATATTCTCATTAGATAATCACTTCTTGAGAGAGCATGTTACATATCAACAAGTTAAGATGGAGAATATCAATACAATAGAGTAGATTATATATAATTTCACAAAGGCACTACCAAAATACATATTTAAGTATCTATGGGAGAAGTTGGGAGTAATTTATTTTACTTCCTACCATTGAGGTTCAACATCAGTTGAGGGGGAGCTAAGTTTTAGCTTCAGGTAGGTTTTTTGCCATTGATGTCAAAGGGGGAGAATAATAGGTACAGGTTGCTATAGTAAGGGGGATTTACTATATATTTTTCAGATGGTAGTATGTGTAGGTGTTAGGATGTGGTAGTTCATTTTGAAGTTTCCATCAATGACAAAGAGGGATATTGTTGGAAATATTGTCATTGATGTCAAAGGTATAACATTATTAGTGATAAAGGCCCCATTTCATTTAATGATGTTTTTGATATTCATATCTTGGCTAATGTGTGTTAATATTTATTTAATATTAATGAATATATTTTTGGTTGCATATAAGTCAAAAGAGGGCCCATGGAGAAGTCAAAGAGTCAAGGGGTAAAGGATGAAAGAGGAATGGGATGCATTTTCTCATGAAGAGTCATTTTGAGGAATTTCAAGAGTCACCATGTGAAGACAAAAGAGGGTATGGTGCATTTTTCCATGAAGAGACACTTTGAGGAATATAAAAAGTTACCAAGATAAAGAAAAAAGAGGAAATGATGCTTTTGCTTATTAAGGGTCACCATATGACTTTTCAAATGCAAGGATATGAAGGGTCATGCAATTTTGGCACCATTTTCCATGAGGATTGAAGGGTCACAAAGGGTGAATGCCAAAGGTCATTTCTAAAGCTACAAATAAAGGCTTGAGAAGCCATTTTTTATATGCAAGAGAGTGTTTTTGAAGAGAGAAAAGCAAGAGATATTGTAGAGTTATATCATTTGTTAATTAAACAACATTGAGAGATAGTTGTGTTTTATACGCAATATTTTGGTGCTCCTATAGGTTGGTGCTCACAAATCTTTAAAAGGGGTTGGTGCTCCTATGGGTTGGTACTCACAAATAGTTGTTGTGTTGGTGCTCAAGAAAGGGGTTGGTGATCCTACAAGTTGGTGCTTGAAAACTTTGTAATATGAGTTGGTGCTCATTCATATACTTTAGATTATTCTCTATGGTTTTTCCCACTTTGGGTTTCCATAAAAATCTGGTGTCTCTCTCTCTCTCTCTCTTGTGTGGTGCATATTATTATTTTAGTTTTATTACATATCTTGTATGTGTGGTTAAGTGGTTAAATAAAAGGAATTTTATTAATAAATAAGATATATAATATACTGATTCACCCCCCCCCCCCCTCTCAATATATTTCATTCTTAACATCTCTCTCATGGAAATCACTACATACCTTCAATGTTCATTGCTTATCACAACACATACTACCAATGGGCCTTGCTTAAGTAGACACTAGTCATAAAACACCACTTGATATAAACATCATTCATCATGATTACACTCTCTTTCATAGAAAAAACACTTACTATGTTGGCATAATAAATCATCATGCCTTCACAAGAACCATGTCACATCAACATCGTAAGATCATCCATCAAAGACCACTCACCATGCATCTTCACCATATGCATCTAGACATCAATGAAAACACACTTTGACATTAATGACATTAGATTAAAATAAATGATAACACTATGCAAACATACTCCCATTTTGTTATTGATGGAAAAACACACTACAGTCTAATCAATCTCTTTTCCCCCAAACTGGTCTTTTTCCCCCTTTGACATTAATGACAAAGGGTCTTCTATAAACAACTATCTAATCCTTGGACCTAAACTTCAAGATACCACATAATGAAATGCTGACCAAAACTCACCTTAAGCTTAGATAACTTATATAATTCTTGAGTTACTCTTCAAAAAGCCATGCCTCTTATGTCATCTACATCTTGATTGAACTACATACAAAACTCCATCTCAACTTTTGAATGTTATTAATATCTTTAGATATCTGATATCAACCTCAAATATTCCTTCATACTAACTTGAAATTTCACATATTTTCCTTGATCCTTTAAATCATAGAGCTAATAAGCTCCCCCTATGTCCATACTTTAATTTTGAGTCACACAATGAATAATAATCTCTTATGACCTCCTTCATGCTTGATTGGGCCTTCAACCTTTGTTACCACCATAAAGACTCATTTTATCATCCTCTTAACTCCATAAGACATTTTTATCTCCATTTACAACATGAAAACCCTTCTTGTATTGGTTTAGTGCTCATTAGGTCTATAAAACACCTAGTTTACTATTTACCATATTTCTATCTTGATTGATCACATTCAGCTCACACAACTAGGGAATATCAAGCATATGTACCTATGATACGTGACCAAAATGTAATATTAAAATTAATATATTAATCATATTTAATGCCTATGAGCATAAAACATCTCTATAATCAACACTTGTCCACCATGTATATTAGGTCTATCTAGAATCAAAGATATTTTTTCAAGGGAACAATTTATTCCTCCATGCTAGAGTAGAGATCACTCATGTCATGTCCATATAGTATATCATATGTTCTTCTTGCATAAATATATATCCTTCATGTTTCTCAAGCCACCATGGAAAATACCTCATCATGACATCTTCCTTGCATTATTATATCAACTAGGTTTGCACTTACATGCTTCATTATGACATACCTCTGTCATAACTTGTCTTCTTCATGATATGCAAACTAAGACTATAACCATGTAAATTTGTATTATATGACCTTAAGGTCATCTTTATGCACATATAACACTCATAACTAGCTCAACAAATAAAAACATAAAACATCTCAAAAATCATGCTCCCACTAACTCCATAAATTGCTCACCATATGAATCAATAGTACACACATACCATCTCCAACATAGGTCAAGCACCTTGGTACTAATATCAAATATCAACATTAATCAATCTTAACTAAAAATAGATACAAAAAACTTACCTTTCAACATGCCAAAAGGCCACACTTCCAACTCAGACTGAACAATCTTGAACATGTCTTCATACCTTATTGACACATAACACTTTTCAAATCTCAAAAAGCATCCAACATGCTTCTAATTATTGATTAGTGTCTCCATGAGGCCTAATGGAGTCACCCATTTCATATGGAACTATAAAAACACAAATTTAGGAGATTCTAATATCTCTATAATCTCATAAGATTGAATATTCTTCAACATCCTTCTTGGTTTGACTGTCAACTTTGGCTTGACCTTTGACTTGGCCTCTTCATCATCTTTTTGAGCTGACAAAGAATACTCTTGACATTTTCTCAAATATAACTTATGTTTTATAGTAGAAAACATCCCACGTTGGTTTATGAGTTGATCATGACTCACCTTGTCATCCTTCTTCTTCTTAGTCAAATATTCATTATTGTTTATTTGATCAACCACATGAGAACCAAGACCTCTCTTGTCTCCTAACATTTGGCTTGAGAAACCACTATATATACTCTGATCTTTCATAGGATATTCTTCTTTAGTATTTATTCTATCAACATCATTATTCTTTGGTAGACAATTGACCTTTGAGGTCCTACTCTCCTTGGATTGAGATTTCTCCTTATGGTTGTCTTTGAATCCAAGACTTTCCTTGACTTTTGTAGATTTTTGACTACTGTAGATGTCATCTAAGACACCTCAGCACTTCTTAAATTTTTGATATGTCTTCAACTTGATTGATGCATACTCTAACTCTACCTTCAATGAATCCACTTCTCTTATAATCTTGAAATGTTATTTCATAATATTCTTCCCCTTTGAACAACATCCATTATCTAATTTTATGAATAGTTCTTCATTGCTATCTTGATAAATATTATCATCATCACAATCCATGGTTGTGCTTTCCTAGGATCACCTTTAATCTATTAGTCCTATCTCAAAGGACCAAATATAATAATAATTATTATAAAAACAATGATTTAGAGGGGGGATGAATAATTATTTAAATCTTTTAATATAATTCCACTTAAGCATTCATGAACATTAATTCAAACATGTAGATCAAACAATGACTAAGTAACCACCCACATATACATGAAACATAAGAACATAAGATAACACAAATTATATGTGGGAAAACCTCAAGGGGAAGAAAACCCACTAATAATTCAAAATTTAATACAACCATATAAGACAAAAAATCAAGTTTAGTGAAGCACCAACTTCACATGGATCACCAACCCCAACTAGCTAAGTACCAACCCAGGTAGGCTTTAGTAAGTACCCAATTTTAATTAGGAACTAAACCCCTAGATGAATTAGTGAAAAATAAATAACCTTAAATAGTTTATAACCATTATAACACCTTATTTCCCATACAATAGATGATGATCACCTTCTTTAGCTTTACACACACTTTTATCCCTCTCAAATTGTCTTTAGGATTTTTCGCTCTACTAGGTCTCTTTAATAATGATTAGGTCATATGACATTCATATACATACCCAAAACTCATATTATATATTAATTTATATCTATATACACCCCTATGGTGGTCTAAATTACCTCCTTCTACTCATCAATGTGTTGTTTTATTCACTTGTACTCACACACACAAATATGCCTAAAACTACCTTGTATATATACAAGACTCTTTCTCATATACTTATTAGTTAGAAAAAAAATCTTAATATCTTATATAAAACATATAATATATATTATGACATCTAATAAATATGAATCAAATGTTATTTGAGTCCCTTTAGGTTTGGCTTACCTCAACTAGGCTTTATTTCATCTTTAGGTCTCATGGAGACCTAATCCCATTAGGTCTACTTATAAGATACGTTACACTTTGAATTATTTGGAACACATTGAAACACCTCACATGATATTAAAATAACATATTACACTAAAATATACCTATACTAATCTTATATAGGCTCCATAAACCTTTTAAGTCCAATTATTACTTGAAGCACACCATTAGTATTGTTCATAATTAGGCTTGTGCATACCCATAAAGTCTATCTTGAACTACTAAAGATAAAACAAAAATTATATAAAAAAATGGAAATAAATTAATATTAATAAAACTAGTGACATCAGGTTCATCAAAATCTTCATTATATACTTTAACTTAGGGTATACAAGCTCAAACTATTCTCTGTAAAATGCTAACTGTGAACTGCCAACTAGCTTCAAAACACTATCATGGAAAATTGAAATTATAAAACCTAAAATAAAAAAATAAAGGAATTAAAATGGATAAAAATTATCATATAACATCATAAAAAAAACCTCCAAGAAAAATATCATAAGATCAAATGGCAATTATTGGTCTTGTAGACCAATTTGTTGACCTTCTCTCTCACAAATCCCACTCAGCTAGTCAAGCCATTTTGGCTTTAATATTTTAATAATTTTAATAACTACCAAACCTTATAAAAAGCATGGATATGAAATAAAATTACAAAATATAAAAACCATGTATACTATATGCTTCCACTTAGGGAATATATCCTTAAACTCATCACTACAACTTGCTTACCCAGAACTGCTAGTTTGCCTTGAAGACCAGTCATGGTGATTTTGACCTTCATCACTTGTATGACCATTTTTAAATAATAATAATAATGAATTTTTATTATTTTATGTGATAATTATACCATTATTTTATAAAAATATAATATGTTCAACTGGAAATTTGGTCTTATAGACCAATATCATGACCTCACTGTACATAGACTTCACTGAGCTAGATAAGTCAACTTGTGAGTAACTTTTTGATATATATAATGAATGATTTATAAAAATTATATAAAATATTAACATGTCTTAAAATTCTTGAACAATTTTTCCATTCAATTTTATTTTTCCCTATTTCATGATAACCCATCCATAGTCATCTTCTCACTTCTACCTGGGTTTCTCACTATTTGCATGATTAGGCATGTTAGCAACAGGTTGTATTAGATGACCAGTTTAGAATACCTAAGGTATATAAACTATCCAACAACCACCATTTACACCAAATAAAAGTCTCAAAATTTGTCCTCCATCCATTTAGAAAATTTGAATTGGTCAACTCTAACTTCTACAATAAATCTCCAAGAAACAATCATTTTCCTATAGGGTCTAATCACACACCTAACAAACCAATCACATCTAGAGGTGATTGGGAGAGTTTAATACAACATAAAATCACTTAAATATCCATACCAATTTATTATAAGCACTTTATAAAACTTTATTTCATATCAAGTTACTATTAGGGTTATTTGAGGGTTTAAACCATCTTCCACTGTTAGTAATCATTCATAAAGCATAGCCCCTAATTAAATAGACTAATTCCTATAAATTTGAGATATGACCCTTCCCAATCTAAAATTAATATCTTAGGTCCTCATGAATATTCTACACATGCCAAAAAACACTTGAAAAACTTTTCAAGTAGACAACTCTTCATCATGTACACTCGAGATACCTTAAAACACTTTTTCAAGCTTAAACCTTCAAAATTTGGTCTCAAAATTGGTCAAAACACTTGGTAAAATATATAAAACTATTTAAAATGCTCACATGATCATTTTTCTCTTTAATTTTGAGTCTCATACCTCATTTGGCCACCCTCTCTCTCTCTTTTCTCTCTAGACCTTGACCTACAAACCACATAATCCTTAAAACTAACGTTAAAACCACTGTCTAAAATATAAAAACCTCATATACATGCCATAAAATCTATTAATATGATAAAATAGAGACATACAACCTTTATATGCTTTGATAATAGATCATGATGCCTCATCAGGCCATATAGGGTCTAGAAATGGTCTAGGTGTAAATTGGGTCTGAAGATCCTACCCTTGTAGGCTCACCCTAAGACTCTAATGAGTGATAAAATTCCTCACATACATGTTCAATAAACCTCATATAGACTCTTATACCTTTGTGCATCCATCTCACCAAGCCATCATGCTTAAACATTCTCATTAGGACTTTATATGCCATGATTAGTGCCATGATTTGGCTTCTCAAGCAACTAAAACTTGAAAACTAACCTTGAAACACTCCTTTATGGTTCTAAACTTTTCTCATATTCCTTAAATTATACTCAAATAATGACATACCTAATTAATCTCATCATGCTCATGATTGACTATGTTTAGTCTTTTTAAGCACTTGCCCTCAAAGACCCACCTTATAACACTTTTGAAGTACTTTAAACCTAAATTTCAATCCCATACAATTCCAAACAAATTATCACATGCCTAAGCTCACTCACTTTACCATGATACCTACACATATCTTCTCATAAGGTCTAAATTTCAATCTCATGATGCCTTGACCTGTTCCTTCCACTCATGACCTTAACACAACAACAACCAAGTAGATATAAGATAATTGGAATTGTACCTTTATCTCTCATGAAAATAACTACATAGCTTCAATTATCATACACTTATCACAACACATATTACCAACTAGCCTTACTCCACTAGACACCAGTCTTAAAACACTACTTGACATCGACCTCATTCATCATGATTACACTTTCTCTCATAGCAACAACACTTACTATATTGGCATTAAAAATCATCATGCCTTTATAAGAATCTTATCACATTAGGCTCACAAGCTCATATATCGAATACCACTCATAATGTATATTCACCACATGCATTTAGACATAAATGAAAACACACTTTAAAATTAATGACATTAGATTGACATCAATGACAACACTATGCCAATAAACTCCCTCTTTATCATTGATGGCAAAACACACTACAATGTGATCAATCTCTTCTCCCTAAAAATTAATGACAAAGGGTCTTCCATAAACAACTATCTGATCTTTGGACATGAACTTCAAGAAACCACATAATGAAATGCTGACCAAAACTCACCTTAGGCTTCAATAACTTCTCCAATGCTTGAGTTGCTCCTTAAGAAACCATACCTCTTATGTCATTAACATCTTGATTGAACTGCATACAAATCTCCATCTCAAATTTTGATTGTTATTAATATCCTTAGATATCTAACATCAACCTCAAAGCTTCCTTCATACTAACTTGAAATTTCACATATCTACCTTGATCCTTTAAATCACAAATCTATTAAGCTCCGCCTATGTCCATACTTTCCTTTTGAGTCACACAATGAATAATAATCTCTTTTGGTCTCTTTCATACTTGATTGGACCTTAAACCTTTATTCACACCATAAATACTCCTTTTATTATCCTCTTATCTCCATAAGACATTTTATCTCCATTTACAACATGATAACCCTTCTTATATTGGTTCACTACTCGTTAGGTCTGTAAAACACCTAGTTTACTATCTATTAGACTTATATCCTTCTTTATCACCTTCAACTCACACAATTAGGGAATATCGAGAATATAGACCTATGATACATGACCCAAAGTTCATCTTCAAATGCCTAAAGTAATCATACTCAATCCTTATGAGCATAAAAGATCTCTATAATCAATGTTCATCCACTATGTCTATTAGGTTTATTTACAATCAAAGATATTGTTCCAAGGGAATAATCTAGTCTTCCATGCTAGATCAGAGATCACTCATGCCATGTACATATGGTATCTCATATGTTTTGGCATCAATCTATCTCCTTCATGTTTTTCAATCCACTATGGCATAGATCTCATCATGACATCTTCCTTGCATCATTCTATCAACTAGGTATATGATTACATGCTTCATTATGATAGACCTCTTTGATAACTTATCTTCTTCATGATATGAAAAATAAAACTCAACTCTCTCTCATATCTAGTTCAACAAACAAAATCATAAAACATATTGGAAATAATTCTCCCTTTAACTCCACAAATTTCTCACCATATGAATCAATAATACACATAGAGCTTCTCCAACATAGATCAAGCACCTTGGTACCAATACCAAATCTCAATATAGATCAAGCTAAACTATAACTAGATACTAAAAACTTACCTCTCAATATTCCAAAAGACCACACTTCGAGCTCAGACTCAATAATCTTCAACATGTATTCATACCTTCTTGACATACAACACTTGTCAAACATCAACAAGCATTTACCATGCTTCCACTTACTAATGAGTGTCTCCATGAAGCCTATTGGATTCACCCCTTCCATTTATAACTAGAACAACATAAATTTAGGAGATTCTAATATCTCCATACTCTCATAAGATTGAATATTCTTTAACATCCTTCTAGGATTGATTGTAAACTTAGGCTTGACCTTTGACTTGGCCCATTCTTCATCCTTCTAAGTTAAAAAATAAAAGTCTTGACATTCTTTCAAATCTAACTTATGCTATATAGTAAAAAATAATCCACCTTGGTTTATGAGTTGATCATGACTCACCTTATCATTCTTCTTATTCTCAATAAACTCTTCATTCTTACTACTTTGATCAACCACATGAGAACCAAGACCTATATTGTCTCCTAGCATGTGGCTTTAGAAACCACTATCTATACTTTGAGCTTTCTTAGAATTTTCTTCTTTAGTCTTCATTCTGTTAGCACCATCTTTCTTTTGTAGAGCATTGACCTTTGAGGTTTGACTCTCCTTGGCTTGAGATTTCTCCTTGTGGTCTTCTTTGAATCCAAGACCTACCTTGACATTTGTAGATTTTTGACTACTCAAGATGTCATCTAGGACACCTAAAGTCTTCTTAGATTTCTGATAGGTCTTCAACTTCCTTGATGACTACTCTAACTCTTCCTTCAAGGACTCTACTTCTCTTCTAATCTTGAATTATTATTTCATAAGAATTTTTCCCTTTGAACATCATCCATTATCCATTTTTATGAATAGACCTTCATTGTTATCATGATAAATAATATGATCATCATAATCCATGCTTATGTTTCTTAGAATAATCTTTAGGTTGTTAAGCCTATCTCAAAGGATCGACTTTAATACCAATTGTTAGAAGAATAATGACTAAGAATGGGGTGAATTATTCTTTAAAACTTTTACTACAATTTCACTTAAGCATTCATGAACATTCATTCAAACATGTAGATTAAAGAATGACTAAGTAACCATCCATATATGCATGAAACATAAGAACTTAAAATAATACAATTTATATATGGGAAACCTTTAAGGGGAAGAAAATCCACTGATTCTTGAAAATGGAATACAATCTTATAAGATAAAAGATAAAGTTTAGTAAAGCCCCAACTTCACATGGAATACCAAACCCAACTAGCTAAGCACCAACCTAGCCATGCTTTAGTAATCACCCACTTGTAAGAAGGCGTATACAATTATAAATGTATCAAATCTACAAATCAACCCTAGTTTTAAGAAGATAGATCCTAATGACCAATATGGATCCGTTAAACCTAGCCAAGGGATCTCTTATCACAATAATATCACTAAGGAGAGTTCGAAAGCCTTCAATCAAGAAAAAATATGTAATAAACCTAAGTAGGTCCTATATTTTCATATTCACTATACTAATAACAAGTAAAGTAAAATTTAATTTAGTGCTCACCAAAGCTTGTGGCACAAAGTGGGGGGTTAGTAAACATGCATAAGAGAATCCTAATTAAGCTATGTATAGGTAAGACCCTAATGCATGGAGAGTAAGAGCAATATTATTCAAAATCCATTACCTATGGTAATTCTATCTACTAAAGAGAGGAGCAAAGTTATAGATACTTACCTGAAAGATGAACCTGTTGAGACTCAATCTCTCCCTTGGCCAAAGGTGCTTTGTAAGAGGTTGTTGTGGTTTGTAAGAATCACTAAGAAAGGCCAAATCATCTAAGACTTCTCTATAACACTAGATTCTTCTCTAATTAAAAAACCTAAGCTAAGAATCCTCAATTATAATGGTGGAAGAGAAGATTGTAAATAAGCACAAATGACTAATAACTCTTATCTTCTCTCAAATAATGGTGAAATGTATGTGTTCATATAGGTGGATCTAACCCTAAACCCTTCCAAAAGTTTTAGTTGATAGGGTCAACTTGATCAACCTAGTATCATAATTAACAAAAACTCATTAGGCCATGGACTAGGTCAGCAAGGGGTAGACCTAGACCCCAAATATATTTTTTCCAATAAGAGTACAAGGTCGACACAACTAACATAATCATGTAAATTATCAAAATAGGTTCTAGGTTAGGAAAAGGGTTAATGAAAGTGATAAATGACTACAAGAGTGTGCAAAAGAGGAGACCAAGCTTAGGGGAATGTTTTTAGGAGTTGGTTGGATTGATAAAAAGTGGAAATAAGGGATAATAATCCTATCAAACACCAATGGTCTACCCACCCCTTTCCCAGTACACCCCTTAGGGTGAGCACTATGAGAGATTAAGTCTCGATGGGTTCCTTCAAGATATAAAGCATTAGTAATTGATAAAGTTTGAAAATATTATGTGTCTACATATTCCCCACTCAAAGCTCATCACATGTTACTCAGGTGCAATAGGGTATAGTGCTTTGAAAAAGAACATACTAACACACAATGTTGAGGCTAAAAAAGGTTGTAGTATTTTAGAGAAAAAATAATTGAAATTTAAATGACTAAAAGGGGAATAAATGAAAAGGTAAATGTAGGCATACCTTGACATACCTTTATCATTAGATGGTTGTCTGTTGTGTTTATAATTTTGATTTTGAATGGTGCAGAGATTGCTTTTAACAAACCCAAGAATACAAAACTAAAGATAAAAAATAAACAAACATAGGAAAGTCAAGATAACTAGTGATAAGTGGATGAGATGTACTTGGAAATTTGGAAAGATGAGGTGATAAGTTTTATGTTAGACCAAATGACCAAGTCAAGATTTAGAGTAAATTGGGTAATCAAAAAGTCAAGGCTATTATAGACTAAAATAATCAAATAAATAAACCTTAAGTAATAAAGGCAAAATCACCCAGTCAAACCAAGGAGAAATGATAAAAGGATGATAATCAAACATCAATATTAAACAAGTAACAATCCTTACTTAAATAAATAAGTACAAGAAAAATGGTAAAACAACATTGATGAGTGAGCAGTAACAATCTTTACTAAATCATCAATGGAAAAAGGTGCATAAAAAAGAAAGCAACATTGGTGAGTGAGAAGAAACAAGCCAACCTCACTCAATAATGGAAAAAGTACATGAAATTAGAAATAAACTCAAGTTTTTGTAAAAAGGGGTGGTACAACAATGACAAATTATAAAAGAAATCAAAGTATGTTTAGAAATGTAGAACCATGGTTAAAATAAAAGAATCCTAATCACTCAAACATATTGTTTTTCTCTAAGTATAGATAAATCTAAAACAAAGTAGTGCTAACATGTTTTATAAGATGTGAAGAATAAATAAGTATAGAAGAGGGAAAATAGATTTAGAATCGCACATGCCTGTCAAGGGGGGAAATGCAATGGGTGGAGGGGAGAATGAAGGAAAAACCAAGGTTGAGTAACTCTTTATCAAAGTTAAGACACTCAAATTAGGTTTGCCTAAATGAGAAGAATTTTGACCTTAAGGACTATGAATAACTTCTCTTAGACACACAAATATTAGGTAGAAAAAAAAGTATGTAGATTATCCCATTAAGGCTATATACATGAAAAGTAAAATGGGCTTACCTTCCCATAATGTATTCCATGTTCATCAGGACTCTTTATAGAGACGTTAGTCTACTACAAATATTAGGTACTTATGTGAAAAAGTAAGTAGCATCATAGATTTTTTTAAATTCTCTTATTTCAATTAACTGGCCTACCACACCCCAATGGACCTCAGCTCTATTATGAGGCCAACTATGGAGTTTGAGCTTTGATTGGAGATAAGAGATGTGATTGTAATCATGTCTTTTGGTGTGATTTGGACTTTTGAACTTGGTATGTTGCATTTTATATTCATTGCCTTTTGTTTCAAATGATTTGGAATTTAACTTTCTTGATGGATATTTCAATTACTCCTCCATATAGATTTGGAAAACCAAACATGGGTTCTAAAGATGACTTTCATTTGAATACTTGGGACTTGGTTGCTAAGAGAGAGAAATCAAAGATCATGGTGTCTAAGAGTCTCATAAAGTTAGGTGAAATAAAAGTGTTATCTTGACTTTGACCTTGTTTTATCCACTGTAGATTGAAAATAAAGGAAATCAAGAGGAATGAAACATGAAACAATTTGAATTACTTCAAATCATAAAAAAAATGTGACAAAGGGAAAAAAATGGATATAATGATAGTAAAGTGTGATTAATTATCATAATAATGAGTGAAATGTAGGAAAACATGCTAACATAGATTGTTGTGCAAATTTCATCTATCAAAACAAGCAAAATATAAAGTTGGAACAAAGATGAAGAATGTGTAACCATTGTTAAACACATTCTAGAAAAGGAATGAAAAAGATGGTGATTTTATGAGGAAGGATAGGTCTTATCCATGGTATTACACTACAAATCATAAAAGAGAAACCCATAAAGTGCCAAAAGTATTGGAAAAATAAATGGGATAAGAAAAAGTTGTTATTTGTGAGGAAGGTCAGGTCCTATCCATGGTCTTAAACTACAACTCATAAAAGAAAAAACCAAGGGGTTTCAAAAAGTGTGTAAAAAGTATGTAACCAAAGAGAATAAAAATACATCATGAGGAATATTGGGTCTTATCCATGGTTTTAAAATGAAACTCATGAGAATAAGGGAAACTAAAATACCAAAAAGGAAAGACTAAGGTTTGTGAAAGTAGATAACTATTTTAGAGGGTGAGACCCATGTAAGTATCCTAAAAAAAGTGTTAGATAGATAGCATATAGAAAGAATGAAAATAAGGGAAGTATTAGGTAATATACTTCTTGAGGAATTATGCATTGGTGGGTTTTTTGAAAATATGACCTTTATTGGTTTGAAGGCAATAGGTACTTGGACAAAAAATATCTTTGACTAAATAAGGACCCCACCATTTTTGGGTATAGTTACCTTATTTGTCATGAGTATAGTCTAATTTAAGGAAAATATCACCACATGAAATGTGTGAAATTTGATTCATTTTTTAATTTTTTTGGTGATATAAGCCTTGTATTGGTGATTATGTTATAAAGCAAAAATATGGTGCTTATTGAGGAGATCGAGAGCATGAAGGTGAACTTCACGTAATTCTTCATCAGGTATGATACCATGAAGAGATATATAGAGAGAGGGAATCTCAACTTCTAATAGAAGGAATAATTTAGAACCATAGACTAGAGAGAATGATGTTGTCCTAATGGAAATATGAATGCTAGTGTGATAGGCCCAAAGAGTAAGGTAGAGATGTAGATGCCAATCTGTGCAGGTTTCACAAATTATCTTTTGGATAATTTTATTGGTGGCCTTAGCTTGGCCATTACATTATGGATGATAGGGTGTGGAGGATTTGTGATTGATTTTAAATTTAGCATAAAGTTGTTTGACATATTTATTTTTGAAATTACCACCATTGTCTAAAATGATAATATGAGGGATACAAAAGCAGTAAATGATATGATTAAGGATGAATTTGGAAATGGTGGTACCAGTGACATTAACAAGGGGAATAATCTCAACCCACTTTGTAAAATATTATGTGGTTGTGATTATAAATACATGCCCATCTTGAGATCAAGGTAATTTACCTATGAGATCTAATCCCCACATGGAAAATGGCCAGGGAGATTCAATTGTTTGAATCTTAGTTAAATGTGAATGAATTAAATCATCATGGAGCCATCAAGGAGAACACTTTTTAGAAAATTTGATGGCATCCTTTTCAAGAGTGGTCTAACCCATACATAAGCATTTTCAATCTATAGCATGTCCGCTACAGTGGCCACCATAAATGCCCCCATGTACTTATTCAAGAAGTGGAGGTACTTCATCTTTTATAACACAATAGATAAAAGTACCTTTAACATTGAAATAATATAGGATGTTATATAAAAATAAATATTTAAAATATTATTTGTGAATGGGAGTCTTTTTGTGAGAGTCTAGGTTGGGAGGATAAGTTTGATGTTCTATAAATTAAATGATGTCTTTATACCATGGGCTTTATTGAATGGTGATAGCCTTAATGTGGTAGATTAGTGAATAACGTGGTTAAATAGAGGATGGATATTTTATTATTTGGATAAGAAAAGTAGGATTGATAAGAAATTGGTGTGGATGAAAAAGAGATGCTAAAGAAGCAAGGGAATCAATAATAGAATTTTGATCTCAAGGGATAGGCTCAATGGTGAAACAAATGAAATCTTTGGCAAGATTAGTTATAATTTGATGATAAGAAAAGATATTTTCACTTTTTCATTGGTATTAACCATTGACTTTGTGGTAAATGAACTGGGAATCACCCTAAACATGTAGGTATTAGATATATAAATCAAGAGTAGATTTCATGCCTAAGATTAAAGCTTTGTACTCTGTGATGTTTTTAGTGATGCCAAATATTAATAAAAAATCTAAATGGATGATTTTTATAAGAGGGATCATAAGAATACAAATTATCCTAGCTCCTTGAAGGCATTTAGAACCATCAAATTTGAGGGTCTAAATATCTTCATGTAAATTGACATTAATTTTAGGAAGTTCTTCGATAACTACTATTAGTTTATTAGTATTGGGGAGGATAGTAGTTTCATTAAGATTACTTGCTTAAATATCAGCAGTGAGGTTATGGAAGTAATCTTTAAGAGATTTGGCTAGGTTGGGTCTTTCAATATATAGAATACTATCATCAATAAGACTATCTTGAAGGTGGTTGGTAGCAGGCATCTGTATCAAGTTGATCAGTGATGACTTGTCCTTTGACAATTTTTTGAGTAATAATTTGAAGATCAAATTCCATGAGAAGGACCATCCACTTTACAATTATGTCTCTAGGAATAAAGGATTTGGAGAAGAAGTGATAAAGGGGATTAGAATGAATGATAACATAAGTGGTCTGATAAATCATATAATGTCAAAGTTTTTTACCTACAAAATATATGGTGAGGAAATTATGTTTGAATTTTGTGTAATGTTTCTCATAACCAATGAGGCATCAACTGATATATATGGCATATTCTCTTCCAGTATCATCATGTTGGGCAAGCATTACCCCAAATGATATGGGTGTGGAAAAGGTATATAGGATTAAAGGTAAATCATTTGAAGGAGGATGAAGAGTAGGTGGGTAAATCAATGATTATTTCATATTATCTAGGTAGGTACATTATAGAACATTACCTTTTTTAAGAAAATTATTAATGGAGTAGATATGATAGGCCATTTTAAGGATGAATCATCTAATTGCCCCAAGTTTACCAAGATAAGTGTAAATGTCTATAATGGATTGAGGGATGGGCATGTTGATGATAGCATTAATATTATCAAAGTCAACATCGATGTCATAGAGAGAGACTAAGAATCCTAACAATTTTCCATATTTAACACTGAAAACACATTTGTAAGGATTTAATCTAACTGTGTATTTGAGAAGGTATTCGAAGATGATAGAAATATCAAAAATATGAGTCTTGCAATATTTAGACTTAGTAATGAGGTAATCCATATAAGTTTATAAAATTTTGTGGATAAGATCATGAAATATATGATTCATTGGCCATTGATAATTAATTTTGGCATTTTTAAGGCCAAAGGCAATTTTAACATAGCAATAGGTGCCACATTATATGGTGAAAGTTATACTATATTTGTCCTCAAGGTCAATGTGAATTTGGTTATAGATTGAGAAACCATCCATGAGAGATAACATATCATAACTAGATGCAGAATCGATAATGTCATATATTGAAGGTAGAGAAAAATTATCCTTATGACAAGAAGGATTAAGATTATGGAAATTAATGTAAATGTGAATAACCATGGTGACATTTTTTTGAATAATAACTATGTTAGAAACCCATTCAAAATAATCTACCGGTTTGATAAAATTAGCATCAATAAGTTTGATAATTTCTGTGGCATAAGGTGGAAACCTTGGGTGGTGATGCACATGTTTGGCATCGAGATAAGTGATGATATTATGAACCACAATGATAGGGTCAATACCAAGCATTACCTCATAGGACTAAGTGAATATCTCATAATATTTATCTAAAAATAAACTAAATTTATCATGTTTAGTAGGTGAAAGTTTGTGATAAATGATATTAGGTTGAGGGCATGATGGAGTACCATATTCAATGTGAGTAGTTTATTTGATAAGAATAGCATTTCCATCTTGGAAATGGTATGGTGAATTAGGTAAATAATAAATTGGATTATATTTAGGGTCAATGGTAGCAATGAAGTTGTTTAAGCAAGGGGATTTATTTTTAAAATTCCCATGTTTGTGATGTTTCTGAGGAAGTTGAGGTTATTTGAGTATAAAGTAATTCAAGAAGAGATTCATTGCTAGGAAAAGTGGGAATATGACCATAATACTCAATGTCTACTTCAATATAAAGAATTTGATTACCATGGCTATCATATTTGGTATGTATTTGATGGACATATGTGGCCTTGGAATCTCATGTAATCTTGGGAATAAGAAGCGTATATGGATCAGAAGTGATTGGTATACCATAAGGTTCTTTGATATGGGAAGAATTAGATGAAATGATGGGATCTATAGGTGGTAGAGGATATGCAATAATTTCTAAAGGTTCATAATGTATGAGTTTTTCTACCACCCAAGGAGTAACAATAAATGAAGTATTATTAGGAGGTATATGACATTTGGGAGCTAATTCAGAATTTGTGGAAATGGTGTGAACATCCCCATTGAAAGCATGTATTTGAGCTAAATTTTTATAATAATGTTGAACATACAAGTCTTGAGATTGAGCTTAGGCTATGGTGTAGTTATCATCATAGTTTGGAGAAATGGTAGATGCTTCAGATTTAGGGGGAGTTTCAAAAGGTGAAATTCCAAGGTTATTAAACTTATGTGGAAACATGATTAGAGGAACTTGGAATAATTTGACCACTCTAAAATCATTGCATATGAAGGCATATTCTAGGTAATAAGGTTCCTAAGCATTACATGGAGGGGTAAAATCAATGATATCATCACTAAGAGGAATAGTGTAATCATGAGGTCAAAAAAGGGAGGAAGCCACTCTGAGATATAAGGAGGTAACTTAGTAGTATTCCAAGTATGTTATGAATCATTAGGTTCATCATCATCTAAATCAATAAGAGTGACTTGTAAGTTTGATTGATGTTAATGAACTTAGGTAAGGGAGTACTATTGATGGTAGGAAAGGTAGGGATGCAATATTTATATTTTAGATTAGGAAGTTGAATACTTTAAGGGTTGGGATCAGCATCATGCTTATATCATTTGTCATTATGTAAGAATTTTATGGATTGACTATCAAAAGAAGTAATGGAACTCATTTTATGAGTCCAATGGAAACCGAAGAGTATGTTATAAGATAGGGGCAAATCAAGGACCATAGGTTTAGTTGAATGGTCTTCGTCTGATTGTTAGAGGAAGCTAAATCAGCCAAGTGGTTTTTGATTAGTTTTATCAAATCTATGATAGGTAAGGTGGGTTTTCTTGAGATGATCCTTATTATAACCAAGTTGTTGGATAAGACATAAATATATCACATTAATACTAGACCCTTCATAAACTAAGACTTTATGGATAAGGTAGTATTAATGGTTATTTTAATGAATAGTAGTGGATCATCAGTGTAAATAAGGATCTCATCATTAATAATGTCCTCTTCAATAAATTCAATACAAGGCTTGGAATAAGGACACATAGTTTTAATAATATACACGTTGGTAGTTTGAGGCTCCATAGGGGGTGGTTATTCACATATATAAGATGGATCTTCAATTGTTTTTATTTATTACAAAAGGAACTTGTGATGATAAGGGGAAGTAAAAACTAACTCCATAAGTAAAATATTTCAAGGCATATAATTAAGTTCTTTGATAAAGTTCCAATGGGATTTAGATGAATAACTAGTGTGAGTTTTGGAAGGTAAGGTAGATTTTGAAGGAATAGAAGTTATTGGGGGTTTGGAAGAAGGAGGTGGTTCTTCATGGGATTCTGAAGCTAAATGAGTGGTTATAATATCTTTGAGATTTTTTTCTTCTAAAGATCGTTTATTGGGTTGTGTGATAGGAACTTTATGAGCTATTTTGTGATGATAATTGACCTTAGTTGTGTTAACATATTGAGAATTATTGTAATATCAGTCATATTCAGCATCAATAGCACAAACATGCTTGTTAGTTTGTTGATTATTAGTTGTGGGAAAAAAATTGGTTATTAGAATAAGAAGCTTTATAAGCTTGTCATTTTTGAGAAGTGGTGTTGTACTCTTGATGATAAAGTTAGATCATTGCTTCATGATTAAAGGAATCACCAAGCATGTAGGAGACAAAAAACTTAGTAAGCCCTTGACAAGTTTCATGGGAATGACCAATGTCAACATGGAACCAACAAAATTGGTTAAGGTCATACCATTTAAGAAGATGATTAGGATAAGTAAAGGGTTTAGAGGGTGGTAAGAATTTTTTCATTTATTGTACAATTAGTGGTATGTGAGAAGACGAGGGAGTTTCATCTTTGGAAACTCCTAGTTTAGTTTGAGGCATATTTATAGTGATGGCATTAGTAAAATTTTGAAAATATCCTTTAGTGAATTTGGGATGAGGTTCAAATTTCTTCATGAGGAAGTCTTGATTTTTGTTAAGTGTTTGAAGATAAAAAATTTGAACCTTATATTGAAGCAAGGGAGTTATAAAGAGTTTAAAAAAATTATCATCATGCATGTTATGGTTGGATTTATGGGATAGATATTTACATCATTTAATAAATTCATGAGATAATTAGATGGGAGATTGCTTATCATTGATGAAATGGCTATGGTGATTTTTAAGGAAGATCATTATGTTGAAACATTGGGTAAGTTAGTTGTACCATTCCATTACATTTCTAGTGAAGGTTTATAGAAGTTTAGCTATGGAAAAAAAATAGTTTGGATCCACTCTTTATAAATATTGCTAAATGCTTTGAGAAAGGATGTAGGGTCTTTAGTCCCATCATACTTGATAGTTGGAGATATATTATCAATATAAATGGATTTTATGAAAGGAGATAAAGACTGATTTTGGATATTTTGAAGTATTTTTTTATTCATAATAGGTTGAAGAATAACATTCCTAGAGGCATCTCTAAGAGGTGGGGCAATAAAATTTGGATTACCTTGAGGATTGAGAGATGGAGGTTGATTAGCCATATTGATAAAATGATGTTGTAATTACATAATTTGAGAGGCATTAGAAGTTTTCATTAGGTTCATTTTTTGTATGAATTGTGCAAAAAGTTGATTCATATCAATTGGCAGGTTGGTGTTTGTAGGAGAATTCCCTGAATTGGTATTAGGGGGAGGGTTATTGGAAGGTGGATTACCTATGCGATTTTTGGATAGACTTGTGTCAATTTCTCCCACATTATGTTGAAGATATTGAAGATAAGAATTATCTTGATAGGTATAAAAAGGATTATATCCACCTACTTCATCTTGAGGTGTGATTTGAACCATGTGACAATCCATAGATGTAGTAGGGGAAGAAGTGATCTAAGAGTGAGGGTTATCTTAGGAAGAAAAGAGAGGAAGAAATGAATATCCCATATAGTATCTAAATGGATTTAGGTTGTCCAAGAATATTCTAATAGGGGACTTCATGATGATTTGAGGAAATAAATATAATGTTAAAGAAAGAAAAATAGAGAATTAAGTTAGAATCAAGGTCAGTAACAAGAGTATAGAGTCAACTAAGTTGATTGAGTATAACAAACTAGGATAAACATAATTTGATAAGGATATAGGGTGACCAGGTCAACTTAGTACTATGACCTAACTGGTAAAATGGCTATAGAGTCAACCAGGTCAAATCATTACTACATGCAAAGATAAAGATTATTTGTAAGAGACTGTGTTGAGTAGAACAATAGTGTACTAAAAATAAGTAAATATTTTATAATGTAATTTGAATTAAGAAATTAGAGATAACACACAAAAAATTAGATCAATGAGAATGATCCAATTGGAACACACAACACAAAATCTTACACCAATGCTAGCCAATGCAATTTTTTGTAATACAACATATAGTGAGTAGAGAGCAAGAAATTAATTGAAAATTAAATGATTACTAAGTGGTCAACCTGAATGTTGTTAGATTATTATAAAGTGTTATTTTAAGTGTGATAGGGAATTTGGATGAAAATAGGAAAATAAGAAACAATTTATGGATGGTTTCATGACATTTGGGTTGAAAGGGATTTGTGTTGGCAATGGTACTAACTTGGTATTGGGGGCTACCCCCTCACTTCATAATCCTACAGTGATAAGGGTGTTGGGTGCTTTGCCAATATATACCATTAACCATGTGTTAATACTTCTCTAGAAAACCAAGTCAAATTTCCCTTTGGTGATGAAATCCAAGTAGGTATGCCTTGGGTAGACAAATGTTTAAATGCATTTTGAAATTATGTGATTTGGTAGTGTGTGCAAGAAAGATAAAAATAGTGTAACTAAATAGTATGGTGAAAAACCACCTAATTAGACTAGGTGAGCTACTCTAAGCATGCAAACAAATGAAAATGAAATTATGAATTAATTACTATCATATAGTTGTTAATTCCCAATTTAAGCATGGTACAAAGTCAGTTTAGATGACACTATATGTAAACATTATAGAATAGAGTTGATAGGATCACTACTATATTATATAATTAGGAGCCCTTAAGAACTAATTTGATTAGGTCAACCTAGTCTTTCAGATATAAGACAAACTATAGAACTAGGTTGACCAGGTTGACCTAGTTTGTTATAGGATTACAATTTTGAAGATTGCAAACTTTGTGCAAAACAAAACTATAATGAAGAAATAAATTGAAAGAGATAGAAATAAAATAACCTTGGTGGGTTGGAATATGTTGAAGAATGTGAAATTTTTATTGAAGTGCCTTGAATGTTGCTTTTAATTTTTTCCAGCTATGTCAATTGGGTTGACCTAGTTCTGTGTTCCTTATTTGATGAAGCCTATTTAAGATGATTGAGTCGACCTAGTCAACCTAGTTTGTTATATGGAAGTTATTTGGAATACTAAGTTGACCTACACAACTTAGTTTGCTATTTTGGAGCTGAATAAGAGACTAAATGAACCTATTTAACATAGTATATTATTTGGATCTAAATAAGAGTATTGTGTCGATATGTTTGATCTAGTAATTGATCTCTGATGAAGACTTGCATAAGAAGAACATAGTCAATTTGATGTGATTATGTGTTAAACCTTCACACAGAAGTTAGAAATTTTAATAGCCTGGTCAACCTAGGATTGTAAATATAGAAAAATAATGAAATGATAGAAATGAAAACCGTGAAAGAAAACCTATAAGGTTTAGATTCATTCCAAGTTCACCAGAATGTATATAACAACAAATGCATCAGATCTATAAATCAATCCTCGCTCAAAGAAGATAGATATTACTTACACTTATGATTGGGGATACATTAGATAATCAAGGTCGTGACCAATATAGATATGGTATAGCTACCCATGTGATATCCTATCACAATAATATCACTAGGGAGGGTTCCAAAGTGACTAGTCAAGCAAACTATGCAATAACCCTAACTAGGTCCTATGTTTTCATATTCACTATACTAATAACAAGTAAAGTAAAATATAATCTAGTGTTGACCAAATCTTGTGGCACAAAGTGGGGGGTTAGTAAACATAAAATTAAACATGCATAAGAGAATCCTAATTAAGCTATGTATAGGTAAGACCCTAATACATGGAGAGGAAGAGCAATATTATTCAAAATCCATTACTTATGCCACTTTTATCTACTAAAGAGAGGATCAAAGTTAGATATACTCACCTAGAAGATAAACCCATTGAGAATCAATCTCTCCCTTGGCAAAAAGTGCTTCACAAGAGGTTTTTTTTGGTTTGTAAGGATCATTAATAAAGGCTAAAGCATCCAAGACTTCTCCACAAGACTAGATTATTTCCTAAGTAGAAACCCTAAGCTAAGATTCCTCAAGTAGAATTGTGAAAGATAAAATTATAAATAAGTGCAAATAAATAATAAATCTTGGATTATCTAAAATAATTGTAAAATGGATGTATTTATATAGGTGGATATAACCCTAAAATATTTTAAAAAATTTGACCAACAGGGTCAACCCGATCGATCTAGTATCGTAATTAAAAAAACTCACTAGGTCACAGACTAGGTCAGTTAGGGGCTGACCTAGACCCTAAATAAGTTTTTAAAAATAATATTACAAGGTTGAAATAGTTTAAATATTCATATAAACTATATAAAGATGTTTTAGGTTAGTAAAAATGTTAATGAAGGTGGTAAATGACTAGAGGAGTGTGCTAAAGAGGAGGACAAGATTTGAGGAATGTTTTTAGGAGTTGGTTGGATTGATAACAAATGAAAATAAAGGATAAAAATATTATGAATAACTAATATTATACCCATCCCTTTCCAAGTATACACCCTAGGGAGAGAACTCAGAGATATTGAGACTCGACGAGTTCCTGCAAGATAGAAAGCATCAGTAATTGATAAAGTTTGAAAATATTATGTATATATAGGAGGCACCAACCCCCTAGATGAATCAATGCCAACTCAAAAAAACTAAAAAATTGATCACATTCATCACACATTTTTTAACATAAAATATATTATGATAACCTTCTTCATCTCTTCACACACTATTATCCCTCTCAAAACTATCTCTAGGTTTTTTTGCTTTACTAGGTCTCTTCAAGACTAATAATTTTAAATCATATTATATATTAATATATATATATATATATACACCCATATTATTTTCTACATGACCTCATTCTTCTATTCAATGTTCTCTTTTATTCACTTGCACTCACACACATAAATAGGCCTAAAACTGCCTTGTATATATGCAAGTCTCTTGATCATATACTTCTTAATTTGCAAAATACCCTTAACCTCTTAGGTTGGTAATGGGATATATATTATAACATTTAATAAAAATTAATAATACATTATTTTATTCCCTCTATGTTTTCATACCTTAATTAGGCCTTATTTCATCTTTAGGTCTCATGGAGACCTAATCCCATTAGGTTTACTTATAGGATATGTTACACTTTGACTTCCTTGAAACACATTAAAAAAGATCAAACAATATTAAAATAACATATTACACTCAAATATACCTATAATAATTTCATATACACTCCATAACACCTTTCAAGTCTAATTACTACTTGAATCACACCATTAGTATTATTCACAATTAGTCTTGTGCATACCCAAAAAGTCTATCTTGAACGACTGAAGATAAAACACCAATTGGATTAAAAAAATGGAAATAAATCACATATTTATAAACATCATGACCTTATGGTTATAAAAAAAATTATTATAAACTTTAACTCAGGGTATACATGCTCAAAATCTTATCTGCATAATGCTCACTCTAAACTGCCAACTAGCCTCAAAACACAATCATGGAAACTTAAACTTATGACACTTGAAAGAACACACTAAATGAATTTAAATTAATTAAAATTATTCTAAAAAATCACTAAAATAACCTATATCAAAAATATCATAATATCTAATGGCAATTATTGGTCTTGTAGACCAATTTGTTGACCTTCTCTCTCACAGACCCCACTCAGCTAGTCAAGCCATTTTTGCTTCAACATTTTAATAATTTAAATAAATATAAAACATTATAAAAATAATTTATTGTACATAAAAGTAAAAAATATAAACACCATGTATATTATATTCTTACACTTAGAGTATAGAGCCTCAAACTCATCATTATAACTTGCTTACCTAGAACTGCTAGTTTACCTTGAAGACCAGTCATGGTGATTTTGACCTTCAACACTTGTGTGACAATTTTTAAATAATAATTATTCACATGTATGATAATATTTTATAATTATACCATTATTATATATAAATATAATATGTTTAAATTTAAATATTGGTCTTTCATTCCAATCTCATGACCTTACTGTACACAGACCTCACTGAGCTAGACAAGTCAAGTGTGAGAAACTTTTTGATATATAAAATTATCTAAAAAAATTATATATAACATTAATATTTATTAAAATTATTTAAAAAAATATCCATGTACTTCTATTAATCCCTATTCCATGATAACCCATCACCAATCATCTTCTCATTTTTGCCTGGGTTTCTCACTATTTGCATGATTAGGCTTGTTAGTGATAGGATGTCTTGGATGATCATTTTAGAATACCTAAGTGATATAAAATATCCATAAACCACCATGGACATAAAATTAAATTATCAAACTTTATTCTCCATCCATTTAGTAGCTTTGACTTGGTCAACTTTGATTGATACAATAAATCTCCAAGAAATAAACACTTGTATGTAGGGTCTACTCATAGGCCTAACAAACCAATCATACCTAGAGGTTCATGAGATAGTTTAATACAAAATAAAATGACTTAAATATCCATACCAATCCATTTTGATCACTTTATAACAACTTATTTCATATCAAGTCACTATTAGGGTTTAAACCATATTCCACTGTTAGTAATCATTCATAAATCTTATCCCCTCATTCCATATAATAATTCCTAAAAATTTGAGATAGGAACCTTCCCAATCTACCATGAATATATTTTTTACTCATGTATATGTTTCACATGCCAACGAACACTTGAAAAACCCTCTCACATAGACAACTCTTCATCTTATGTACTTGAGAGACCTTAAAACACTTTTTTAAGCCTAAACCTTCAAACTTTGACCTCATAATTGGCCAAAACACTTGGGAAAATATATGACATCATTTTAAATACTCACATTCTCTTTTTTATTTTTAAATCTAAATATCATACCTCATTTGGCGACCATCTCTCTCTTTTCTCTCTAGACCTTGACCTGTAAATCATATTAATCCTTAAAACTAAACTTAAAACCATTGTCCAAGATCTAAAAACCTAATATACATGCCATATAATCTATTAATATTCTAAAATAATTCCATACATCCTTCATATGCCATGAAAATAGATCATGAAGCCTCATTAGGCAAGGCGGGTTATAGAAATGGTCTAGGTGCAAACTAGGTCTGAACATCCTACCCTTGTAGGCTCACCCTGAGACTCTCATTAGTGATTCAATTCCTCGCATACATTTTTAAGAAACTTAATACATCATATTATGCCTTTGTTCATACATCTCAATGATCCACCACGTTCAAACCTTCTCACTGGGACTTTACATGCCATGACTGGTGCCATGACTAGGCTTCTCAAGCACTTGAAACTTGAAAACTAACCTTAAAACACTCCTTGATTCTTCTACACTTTACTCAAATTCCTTACATTATAATTAAATAATTTCATACTTATGCACATACCTATTCAATATCATCATGCACATGCTCATGATATGATTATGCTTAGGCTATTTACGTACTTGTCCTCAAAGACCTACCTTATAAAACTTCTAAAGGCTTATGTATACACATAATATTTTAAATATTTTATCAATTATTGATTCTCTCTATCTTTTAGGAACCCATTGAGTCTCAATATCTCTAAGTGCACACCTTAATGGGTACACTAGGAAAGGGGTGGGAAAACCATTAGTGCTTCACAGGATTGTTGTCCCTTTTACCATTTGTTATCTACACACTTATCTCCTAAAAACCATATCCATAAGCTTTTTATTAACTATTACACACTCGTCAATCATTCTATATCTTTTATCCACATTTTCCTAGCCTTAAATCCCTTTCAATTATTTATTATACTAGGTTGACTGGGTCAACCTTGTACTATTTTGGGTAAAATTCATTTAGGGTCTAGGTTGGCTCTTGGCCAACCTATCCTATAACCTAGTGATTTTTTATCCATAAAAGTACTAGGTTGACTAGGTCAACCTTATTAGTTAAATTTTTTGGAAGATCTTAGGGTTAAATTTGCCTATATATACAAGATCATTTTGTCATTATTTAAATAAGAGAAGAAGAAGTAAGAACTATTGCACATCTCTTTATCCACCATTCTACTTGAGGATAAATTTTAGGGTTTCATACTTTCTTTAGAGATATGGATCTTATCTTGTAGAGAAGTCTTTTTAATGCATTGATGGGTTGTGTAGCCTAGATCTAATTTATTTTTGCCATCCTTAAATACCGTAACAACCTCTTATGAAGAACCTTGGCTAAGGGAGAGATTGAGTCTCGATGGGTTCATTTTCAAAGATAAGTATTCCTAACTTTGTTCCTTCTTTGTAAGAGTAGGTAGATATGCATTTTTACTTCTCTTACACACATTAAGATTACATATACATTGATTTGAATATATGTCTCTTATACATGTTTAATTTTATTGTTTATTAACCCTACTTTGTGCCACAAGATTTGGTGAGGACTAGATTATATTTTAATTTACTTGTTATTAGTTTAGTGAGATATGAAAACATAGGGCCTAGTTAGGGTTGTTTCATGATTGTTCTTGAATAGAAGCTTTATAACCCTCCCTAACATGGTTTATTGTGATAATAGATCCCCTAATTTGGTTTAGCAGATCTACATAATAGTCATGTTATAGATTATCTAATGTATCCCCAATCAAAAGTGTAAGTATGATCTATCTTCTCTAAATTAGGATTGACTTATAGACATGATGCATTTCTGATTGGATACATTCTAGTGAACCTGATGTGAATCTAAAACTTGCAAGTTTTATTTCACATTTTTCATTATTTTACCATTTTATTTATTATCTTTATATATTTTTGATACTAGGTCAATAGTTGTGGTATAATTTCTAACTTTTGTGTGTAGGTTTAACACATAGTTGCATCAATATAACTCTATTTTTTTGTACATCTTCGAGGCTATTGTGTCAAATAGGTCAATGCAATACATGTTTTCACTTAAAAATAGGATACTAGGTTGACTCTATCAACACATAACACTTTTATATTTTGAAAAAACATACCAGATTGACACTACCAACATAATATTCTTTAGAGGTTTCAGCAAATAGGGAACTACAGAACTAGGTCGACCCAGTCAACATAGTTGGTAGAATTTGTAAGTAAAAATTAGGGAACTCAAATAACAATCTCAATTTCCTCTACATCTTCTAACCCACCAGTATTCCTTTCTCTCTTTTTATTTCATTTTTGTTATTCATTATAGTTCTATTTTTCATAGTTTGTAGTCTCTAAAATTGCCCTTATACAACAAACTAGGTCCACTCTATCAACCTAGTTCTATATTCTATCTTTTATTTGAAAGACTAGGTTGACACTCTTGATGTAGTTCTTAACAAACCCTTAATTTATAAGTAAAATAATGACCCTATTGATTATTTTATATACTATCTACATACGCTATCATCTAAACTAATACTATATTGTGTTTCAAAGTTAGAATTAACATCTATATGCTAGTAATTACTTCACACTTTCATTTTTAGTTTCTTGCATGCTTAGAATAGATCACATAGTCTAATTAGGTGGTTTTTAAATATACAATTTAGTTAAATTATTTTTATCTTTTATGCACACACTAAAAAATCACATAATCTTAAAATGCATTTAAATAATTGTCTACCCAAGGCCTATCTACTTGGATTTCATCACCAAGGGGGAAGCTAACTTAGTTTTCTAGCCAAGTATAAACATGTGATTAATGTTATATATTATAAAATCAACCAAACAACAATATCTCTATGTTGTGTGAAGTGAGGGGGTAGGCCCCAAAACCAAGATAGTACCATTTCCAACGTAGATCCCTTTTAGCCTAAACATCATGAAACCATCCATAGATTGCTTTCTAGTTCCTTAATTAAAGCCAAATTTCTATCACACTTAAAATCATACTCTAATAATCTATAAACATTAAGGATGATCACTTTGTTAGCATTTAATTTCTAATTTGATTACTTATTCTTTTCTCATTTATATGTTGTATTGAAAAAACTTGCATTGTTTAGCATTGGTGCAAGGGTTTGTGTTGTGTGCCTCAATTGAATTATATTCATTAACCCAATTTTTTTTTTTTTCACTTCTTACTTAGAAAATTACTTAAATTTTTTTTATTATTTATTCCTAACCTCTTCCCTCTATTTTAACCCCTTTTCATACAATGACTTCTTCTACCTTCATGCCTAAAATTTATACTAGCATGGTAGGTTCTACATCTAGTGGGCCTCTTCCAAGACCCATTCTCCTTAATTATTCCACTATTTCATCATTTTCTACCCATATTAATCATTATTCTAGTTCTTTCTCTTCTCATCCCTTTACTAGTCCATCTTTTACCACACAAGAAAATTTTACCACTAGTGCCTCATATTCTAACAGTTTTTCTCAAGCTCCTACTAACACCCATAGTGGTACCCAAGCTACTACTACCAATTCTAATGCTTTAAATAATGCCAAAAATGTAACTCAAACCCATAAAATACTATTATAAAACCTTAATCAAATGAATGCTTTTCAAGATAATAATGTAAATCAAATGATACAAATTCAAAATCACCTTATCCATCTTCAAATCCACCTTAATCTATGCCATGAGACACGCATAATAAAAATGTCCCCCCACCTCCTCTTTAGTATTCCCATGATATTATCATCCTTCAACCTCCTCTTGTCAACAATACAATCAAGAATCTTCAAAATGAGCCTCTTACATCTCAAATTTCTAATATTGATATAGGAGGTATCACCCCTACCATTTCTTGCAATAGATCAACTAATCCTACTTTTCATCTAAAAACATTTGGAAATCTATATAAAGACTAGGTCAAATTAATTTTTTTTCTACTACCAAGATATTAGCTAAAAATATCATGGGTGATGCTTTAGATTGTTACAACTAACTTAATACTCATTCTATTACTAGTTTGGAAGATTTAGTAAATGCTCTAGTCCAAGAGTTCTAAACTAGTGATCTTCCTGAAAATATCTTGGCCCATTTTATCAATTGTAAAAAACTTGAAACCAAAATTTCCCAAGCTTTTGTTAAAAGGTAGAATAAATTGTCCAATAAATGTGAACATAACATGGCTGATGATAACCTTTTTCATCTCTTTACCAATGCTCTTTTTCCGAAGTTGCAATATCAAGTCCAAACTTTTTCTCCATGTACTTTGGAGGAGGCTATTGACCAAGCTAAATGTCAAGATTTCCTTATGAATAAATTCAAGCCATCCCAACCTTCTATGGGTACTCATATATTATTCAAGAATAAGAATCATCATGATACCAATGATGGTGTCATGGACTCTTATGACACCACTCACACTATTTAATCTATTGTTCTTAACCAATCTTTGAAACAAGCTTCCCCTTCTCAATAATTTACCAATCCTAATTTATCTTCACCTAATAACATCAATGTTCACAAACTTTTATCCTTAGCCAAATTAATAAAATGTCTACCCAGGTCTCTCTCATGAGAACTTGATCCCACTTATCTTATGAAATCTTGGTATGATCCCAACAAATTTTGTTTGTTTCATGCTAGTTTGGGTCATTCTCATGAGACCTATAGGTAGCTTTGAAATTTGGCTATGGATTTTCTTCTTGGTCCTAATTTTGACCATGATTCTAGCATTCAAAAATGGTAACAATATTATAACATTACTTTCAAAGCCCATGAAACAAACATTAAATCCCAATATTTGAATCAAGTTAATGATCATTTGTCCATCTATAAAGATCCTCTTCCAAATCACCAAGATAACCAAGACAAGCCCACTCCTTCCACCAATAATGTGGAAAGTCTTATTGACCCAACTCTAGAAGATAATGTGGTTAACATGACTAATATGTGAAGGGTGGTTTCTTTCATTGATCCTCAACCTATCTACACACCTCCATTATCCCACACATTTCATGTTATCAAATATTCTTCTCCAACTCACTTAAATGAGGTGGGGAAAGATGAACTTATAAATTTTGATGAACCAATTCCATTTCTTCCCTTGGATAACACTTCCCATTCTATTTCTAGTATCCCTCCATATTATTTACCTAATACCAATTATACTTAAGATTCTATCAACACTTCTTCTATAACTTCTCAAAACCAAACTTCTCAACATCATCTATCAACTCATCCTCTCACTAAACCTTCTACCTCTTATCAACATAAATTCTAATATACTTTGGCTCCTCCTTCTGAGGACCTCCTTCAACACTATGCACCTCTTTTTAACAATCTTATTATGGGTTATGATGAGTGGGATCCTATCATGAAACTCACTAATCTCCCATTTCTCAAGATTAGAGGACTTCCCTATGTCATTAAAACCATATTATGAAAATTTTGTTCAAAATAAACATCCCTTGTCCTCTCCTAATAGGATGGGAAACAACCTTATTTAGATCTATAGATATCATATTGAAATAGTGTAAAGAGATGTTCATACATGTTAATGAAATAATGGACACTTCTCTTTCCCTCAAATTTCCCATTACTTTCATGATCCCTGATGAGATTATGCTTCATGTGGATGATCCTTCTCTCTTCATTATTGTCCAAATTGGTGATAACCAAGTCAAGTGTGCCTTGATTGATGAGGGTTCCAACACTTATGTTGTCTCTATCAATTTTATAAAAACCCTTAGATATTCCAAATGTAATCTAAAATACACATTGAACATATGTAAAGGCTATTATGGTTACTAGTCACTTGGTGTATTCTAATGTCCTTAGTATGCCTCATGTCTCCTAAGGTATTCTCATAAAATGCCTATGTTATGCTTTTTACATTCCATTTTTCACTCCCTACAATCCTAATATTTCATTTTGAGACATATTGCTTTGTTTACTGATCACTCCCATAAGAATTCCATTTATGAGTTGCATTTTAAGACCATGGATAGGACCTATCCTTCCTAAAAAATTACCATAATTTCATATTCCTATTACCAAAATCACTTCTTACCAGATTTTCACATTTATTCCACCTCATTAGTGTTCCCTTTGTGAGTTATAGTGTAAGACCATGGATAAGACCTAGCCTTCCTCACAAAATTTTCTAATAATCCAAGTCATAACAAAGTTACGTGTGTTAAATATGAGATAAGATGTGATTGATTATGAAGTTACACATCATTGACATGCTTTCCTTCTTGATTTAGTATGTTTTATGCTTATTTCATTACTCATTCACTCTTATCTTCTTGTTTTCTGATTGCATGTAAGAATCTAACCATTTCTTAAGTTTTTCATACTTCCCATCTTGAATTAATGTGATTAATTTAAGACCAATTTTACAAATTTGTTTCTCTTTTATACTTCCCAACATGATTTAGTATGATTGATTGACTTAATTGATTTTTTATACCATTTTTTATTTTACATGCTTTCCACTTGATTACATTATTTGCATGCTTCTCAAACATGATTTAGTGTGATTTTACTTGTTTTAATTGGGTGCCAATCTTTCTCCTAGTTTAAAAACAAATTTTTTCTCTCTTGTTTACCACTCTTTGGTTTCTTATACTTAGTCATTTCTTATTATTACATATTTACCAACATGAAATAATGTGTAGTACATTCATTTTTGATTAATTATAATTAGCCAAGTCTTTTTTGTGTATTTATTTTTAACCATTCATGTGTCCTACATAATTCTAGAAAAGAAACCACAAACACATATATTTCCTATAACATATACAATAAAATCTAAATCCATGTGCTAGAAAGAAACATATCCATGCATACATAGCCATAATAATTATACGAACACATAAGATCAGCATCCAACTATCAAAATGATATATATATATATCATGTATTTTTGATACAAAGTATAAAAATATACATCGCTCCAACTCTAAGGCTAGGCTCTATCTTGTCTATCTTTTGGCCTAACCACACTACTCATAGATGCCTTGGACTATCCCCTCTAAATAGTACACTGTAAGGAATCTATCTAAGATCTCAAACTTGTTACCTTCCCGTATAGGTCAGACACATGGGCCTATACCTATGCTAGTTGGGTTATGGTATCCATTTACATGTCTCTCTCGTAAGCCAAGGCCTACCATGCATGTGACTCTCCAATGCCCACCCTTGATAGTGGTTTTTGCTTATACCTATGCACCCATACTTACCTCACAGACTCTCCTACTAGTCTGAACCAACTCACCTAAGCTGGGGAAGATAATATCATGGGATCATCTAGTGTAGAAGGGTCATACAATATCAGTGCCTCATCAAAGATATCATGGAGTACTCCCTTCACTAGGGATCCCTATATGGTATCCTCCTCCATAGGATCTATAAAATTCAAACCAAATATATATTATATCAAATATATATCTCAAAATCTATCTCAAAAAACTTAAGAAAATTTCAACCATCTATTATTACCTCTCTAAGTGTCACCTATCACTATATCCCCATCTACATGACTGGCAAGCATGGTCTCTCTATTGGCTCATATTTTAAGTACCTCATATGTAGGATTCCATCCAACTAATGTAAATCTTAGGGTTACCACTTGTGCCTATCTCAAGCTATGCTTGAGTGATACCTCTATAGCCTAGCTCTATCTTGGGCTAATTGATGGGTCATTTAGGATGACCACCCTATATGCTCTCTCTCACTACTAGCATCTTCAAGATGGTCATCGCTCTTCTTGATATGGTGTTGGCTATGATACCTCTAGCACGCCTACATCCACATCCATCTCCTCTCTATCTATTGACCATCATAATTGACATATCCATGATCTCTCACACTGTGGTCTAATCTTTGGTCTAGAAACTAGTGGTCCCATTCCTCCTCTCCCCCTTGGCTCTCTCACATGTCTATTTTAAAAATTAGGCACCACTATCTAAGCCACTAGATGAGCAAATCCTAATTGTCCTGGTATGTGTGCTAATGGATGTGACTCTATCTACCAAGTGTAGTGGCCTATAATCTATGCTTATACCAATACTAGTGCCACTATCCTCCAACTTAGACATACTATTATGATGTGTCCATATGACTACCACATGATATCTACATGTGTGACTATCTATAGTGACAGTTCATGGGGAATTACCCATGTTACCTAATCTTGTTACCACTTCTACACCCAAGGCAAGTGATCATCGATCACATGAGGTAACCCAGATGGTTGATACATTAGGAACCTCTCATATATCCATGAACTTAGAAAAATAACTGACCCCATGGTCTTCTACCCTCTAGACAACATCCCATACATATCATGCATGAGATAGACCTAAATGGTAGAACCTAGATCATATAACACCCCTACTCTAAAAAGGACTACCATAAGGCTATCACATATAGTGGTACCTTACCATTTGACTAATGACACAACATGTGTGCTATTATAAGTCCTGTCATTACCTTCTAGATGTCTAGAATTTGAGTTATATAAATGTTAAAGAGGCTAACTATTAGCCTAGGATATATCCTATCTGAGCCTGTTGCCCACATGGCTAAGGTTCACCTCTCTTATTTTCTATCTAGTACCCATATGATCATTTATGTACCTCCTATCGATAGTCTAAGAATCATATGGACATCCTCTAGGGTGATACATACCTTAATGGTATCCCCATCCACCACCCATATAAAAGTGTTAGTCAATCATTCCCAGGCTCCTAGGAACATGAATACAAGATCAACACTCAATGGTACTTTACATATATCCATAATCCCTCCTATACCTATTATAACCAACTTAGATTGGTCCTCAACTATCAATCACTCCAAAAGGTCTGGGAGCCATGTTACATCCACTAATCTCCAAAAATATCAGATGCCCCTACAATCATAAAACAATAAAAGATGTATTAGATATCCATGTCACTTATAATCAAAATACATTATTTTTAAAAAATTTAACAAAAATAAACTTAATTTATCCATTTTTGACCAATTTGGTCTATTTTTAGCCTATTTATCCATTTTAGTACTTAGTCAGGCATTTTGGGTCTTTCTAATACTATTTCATGCATTTTTGTACTATTTTGGTCACTTAGTCAAACATTATGTTGACTTAACAAACTAACTCAACCCTTTATTCCCTCCCCTTAGTACCAAGTCAATAGAGTAGAATAACCTACTAAGTTAATAGTGAGGTATTAAGTTGGCATCTTACAAAACAAACTAAGTCATCCCACACCTACTAAGTTGGTAGTGTGGAATTTAATTTTTTAGCATACTAAGTCAATTAGGTTGACCTAGTTGGTTATGACTACTGAATCCTTTCATTTCTTGTAATAAATGCCTTCAATATTTATTACTTTGATTCCTTCCAACCCATTTCCACTTTTGGCCTCTAGTACCCTTAGTAACTATTTGGCATTAATTTTGGTTTATATAATTAGTCTAATTTACAAATTTCTATAAAACACTTAATTTTCAATAAAATATTCAAAAACAAGTTTGAAATTCTTAGTTGTCTAACTATGTTGCACTCATTATGGCTACTAGGCATTCCTATCATCTCCTCACCATCTTAGATCTATTGCCTTTCATTTGGTCTCTCAAAACTCTATTTTTCTTTCAAAACAAGTCAAACAATAAGCAAATGACTTCCCTTTCATCCTATTTAAACTTACTTTTCATAATTCTTTACCTTTCAAATATTTACTGTTAAATTCCTTGTTTTGCTCATATCTTTGTTTTTACTCACTCATTTTTTAAATCGTAAAATGTTCTAAAATAGTGATGTCATAGAGAATCATTTCCACTACTATATTCCTACATTCCAATTATTATTATTTTTTACTATTTTTTGCACTAATATTTATAGGTTCACCTAATGTTCTTCACATTGGACACTTTCACTTCTCTTTTAGTCTCCTTCTTTATCTACAACACTAAGTTAAGTAAAGGTATGTGTTTTTCAATTCTATCCTTTCATTTATCTTATTTTCCCCTTACTACATTTTACTTAGCATTAGTGTTATGTGTTATCATGTTCTATTCCTAAAGCACCATCCCATATTGTACTTACATGATGAACTTAAAGTGGAGAATATGTATACACATAATATTTTCAAACTTTTATCAATTACGGATGCTCTCTATCTTACAGGAAATCATCAAGTCTCAATTTCTTTGAGTGCATGCCTTAAGGGGTGTATTGGGAAAGGGGTGGGTAGACCATTGGTACTTCACAAGATTTTTATACCTTTTTCCACTTGTTATCTACACACTTGTCTCCTAAAAATGATATACCAAAGCTTGTTATTTTATATTACACACTCCTCATTCATTCTCTACTTTTGTCCCCCTTTTCTTAGACTTAACATGCTTTTGACTGTTTACAATACTAGGTCGATTGGGTTGACCTTGTACTATTTGGGTAAAATTCATTTAGGGTCTAGGTTAGCTCTTGGCTGACCTAGACCATGACCTAGAGCTATTTCACATCTAAATATCCACCATTCTACTTGAGGAACAAGTTTATGGTTTCATACTTTATTTGTATATACATATCTTGTCTTGTGGAGAAGTCTTTTAGATGCATTGATAGGTTGTGTATCCTAGAGCTGATTTGTCTTTGTCATCCTTACATACCCCAACAACCTCTTGTGAAGCACCTTTTATAAGAGAAATATTGAGGCTTAGTGGCTTCATTTTCAAAGGTAAGTATTCCTAACTTTGTTCCTCCTTTATAAGAGTAGATAGATATGCATTTGTACTTATCTTACATGCATTAGGATTCTGTATACATTAACATGAGTATATGTCTCTTATGCATGTTTAATTTTATTATTTATTACCCCCACTTTATGCCACAAGCTTTGGTGAGCACTAGATTAGACTTTAGTTTAATTGTTATTAGTTTAGTGAGATATGAAAACATAGAGCCTAGTTAAGGTTGAAGCATGCTTGTGCTTGATTTGAGGATTTGGAACCCTCCCTAACATGGTTTATTATGATAAGAGATACCCTAATTAAGTCTAGTGGATCCCCATATTGGTCATGTTCTAGATTATCTAATATATCCCCAATCAGAAGTATAAGTATGATCTATCTTCTCTGAGTTAGGATTTATTTATAGACATGATGAATTTCTAATTACATATAGCTTATACACCTAAATTTCAAGCCCATACAATGCTAAATAACTTCTCACATGCCTAAGCTCATTCACTTCACCATGATACCTACACATATCTTCTCACAAGGTATAGACAAGGCTTTACAAGCCACCTTGATGCCTTGACCTATTCTTTCAATGTCATGATCTTAACACAACACCAACCAAGTATATATAATATACTTGGACATGTGCCTTTCTCTCTCATGAAAATCACTACATCACTTCAATTCTCATACACTTATCGCAACACATACTACCAACTGGCCTTGCTCAACTAGACACTAGTATTAAAACACTACTTAACATCAACCTCATTCACCATGATTATGCTCTCTTTCATAGAAACGACACTTAATATGTTGGCATAAGACTTCATCATGCCTTCACAAGAACCTTGTCACATTAGGCTCATAAGCTCATACATCAAAAACCACTCACCATGCATTTGAACCATATGCATCTAGACACTAATGACAACACACTTTGACATTAATGACATCAGATTGACATTAATTACAACACTATACCAACAAACTCCCCCTTTGTCATTGATGGAAAAAAACACTAGAGTCTGATTAATCACTTCTCCCCCAAATATGTATGTCTCCCCATCTAACATTAATGAAAAAGGGTCTTCTATAAATAGCTATCTGATCCTTGAACCTAGAATTTAAGAAACCACATAATTAAATGCTAACCAAAACTTACCTTAGGCTTAGACAACTTCTATAATTCTTGAGTTTATCCTCAATAAACCATGCCTCTTATGTCATCTACATCTTGACTAAACTGCATACAGAGCTCCATCATAACTTTTGATTGTTCTTAATATCCTTATAAATCTGACATCAACCTCAAATCTACCTTTATACTGACTTGAGCTTTCACATATCTTCTTTGATCCTTTAAATCATAGAGTTAATAAGCTCCCCCTATGTCCATATTTTCCTTTTGAGTCACACAATGAATAACAATCTCTTCTAACCTCCTTCATGTTTGATTGGACCTTCAACCTTTGTTCACACCATAAAGACTCTTATTATCAACCTCTTAGCTCCATATACAACATGACAACCCTTATTATATTAGTTCACTATTCATTAGGTCTATAAAACACCTAGTTTACTATCTGCTAGACTTATATCTTTATTGATCACCTTCACCTCACACAACTAGGGCATATCAATAATATATAACTATGATACATGACCCAAAATTCATCTTCAAATACTTGGAGCAATCACACTCAATGCCTATGAGTATAAAACATCTATATAATTAATGCTTGTCCACTATGTCTATTAAGTATATCTGTAATCAAAGATATTATTCCAAGGGAATAATCTAGTCCTACATGCTGGAGAAGAGATCATTCATTTCATTTCCATATGGTATCTCAAATGTTATTCTGACATCAATCTATCTCCTTCATGTTTCTCAAGCCACCATGGCATAGACCTCATCATGACATCCTCCTTACATCATTGTGTCAACTAGGTTTATGCTTACATGCTTCATTATGATAAAACTCTATCATAACTCGTCTTCTTCATGATATGAAAAATAATAATATAAAACATGTTCTTTGGTCCTTTATGAACTTAAGGTCATCTTGATGCACATAGAACACTCAACTCTCTCTCTCTCACATCTAGATCAACAAATAAAATCATAAAACATCTCATAAATCATGCTCCCCCTAACTCCACAACTTTCTCATCATATGAATCAATAGTACACATAGACCATCTCAAACATAGATCAAACACCTTGGTTCTAATACCAAATATAAACATAGATCAAGCTCAACTACAATCGAATACCAAAATCTTACCTCTCAACATGCTAAAATACTACACTTCTAGCTCAAACTCAATAATATTCAACATGTCTTCATACCTTATTGACATACAACACTTTTCAAAGCTTAACAATCATCCACCATGATTCCACTTACTAATGAGTATCTCCATGAATCCTAATGGAGTCACACCTTATATAGGGCACTAGAACAACAAAAATTTAGTATATTCCTAGATATTCATACTCTCATAAGATTGAATATTCTTCAACGTCTTTATATTCTTGATTTGCAACTTAAGATATACCTTTGACTTGGCCTCTTCATCATCCATCTGAGGTGACAAATAATACTCTTGACATTCTATCAAATCTAATTTATGCTCTATAGTAAAAGAAAACCCACCTTGGTTTATGAGTTGATCATGAATCACCTTGTTATCATTCTAATTTTTAGTCAACTTGTCATTCTTACTACTTTGATAAACCACATGAGAACCAATACCTCTCTTGTCTCCTAACATGTGGCTAAAGAAACCACTATCTATATGCTGAGCTTTCATAGAATCTTCTTATTTAGTCTTCATTCTATCATCACCATCATTATTTGGTATACCATGAACCTTTGAGGTTTGAATCTCCTTGGTTTGATATTTTTCCTTGTGGCCTTATTTGAATCCAAGACCTACCTTGACACTTGTTTAGATTTCTAACTACTCAAGGTGTTATCTAGGACACCTAAACTCTTCTCAAATTTTTGATACATCTTCAACTTGATTGATGCTTGCTCTAACTCTACCTTCAAGTGCTTCACTTATATTCTAATATTGAAGTATTATTTCATAATATTCTTCCCCTTTTAATAATATCCATTATACATTTTTATGAATAGACCTTCATTTCTATCATGATAAATATTGTCATTATCATAATCCATGATTATGCTTCTTAGGATCAACTTTAGGCTATTAGGCCTATCTCAAAGGAATGGATCTGATACCAATTTTTGTAATCATAATTAATGGGATAGAGGGGGTGAATTATTCTTTAAAACATTTACTAAAATTACACTTAAGTATTCATGAACATTCATTCAAACATGTAGATCAAACAATGACTAAGTAACCATCCATGTGTACATAAAACATAAGAACACAAGATAACACAAATTATATGTGAGAAAACCTCAAGGGGAAGAAAAAAAATTAATACATACAAATGTAATATATTCCTATAATATATAATATCAAGTTTAGTGAATCACTAACTTCACATAGAGAACCAATACTAACAGCTAAGCACTAAGCTAGCTAGGCTTTAACAAGCACTCACTTACAAGGAGGCACCAACCGCTTAGATGACTCAGTACCAAATCATCTAACTTAAAAAATTGATCACATTTATAACACCTTATTTTGAATACAACATATAATTATCACCTTCTTCATCTCTTCACACACTTCTATCCCTCTAAAAACTATCTTTAGGCTTCTTCACTCTACTAGGTCTCTTTGAGACTGAATGGGTCATATGACCTTGATCTCCATAATAAAACCTCCTATTATATATTAATTATTATCTATTTACACCCATATTATTGTCTAAATTACCTACTTATACTCCTTAATTTTATTTTTTATTCACTTAAACTCACACACACACACACACACACACACACACACACACACACACACACACACACACACACACACACAAATAGGCCTAAAACTGCCTTGTATATATACAAGACTCTTGCTCATATACTTCTTATTTAGCCAAGAACCCTTAACATTTTATGTCAATAATAAATAGATATTAAGAAATCTCATAAAAATTAATCAAATTTTCTTTCATTACTTTTAGGTTTGACATACCTCAATTAGGCCTTATTTCATCTTTAGGTCTCATGAAGACCTAATCCCATTAGGTCTACTTATAAGATACGTTACACTTTACCTTACTTAGAACACATTAAAACACCTCAAAAAATATTAAAATACCATATTAAACTCAAATATACCTTTAATAGTCTTTTATAAGCTCCATAACACCCTTCAAGTCTAATCACTACTTGAAGCAGACCATTAGTACTATTCACAATTAGGCCTTGTGTACCCAAAAAGTTTGTCTTAAACTATTGAAGATAAAACACAAATTGGATTAAAAAATGGAAATAAATCACATATTAAGAAAACTAATGACCTAAATATCATCACAAAATTAATTATATACTTCAACTTAGAGTATACAGGCTCAAACTCTTCTCTACAAAATGCTCACTCTAAACTACCAACTAGCCTCAAAACACAGTCATAGAAACTTGAACTTATGACACATAAAATAACACACTAAAGGAATTCAAATGCATGAAAATTATCATAAAAACCTTAATAAAATATCATAATATCTAATGGTAATTATTGGTCTTGTAAACCAATTTATTGACCTTCTCTCTCACAAACCCCACTTAGCTAGTCAAGCCATCTTAGATTCAAAATTTTAATAATTTAACTAAATACCAAACCTTATAAAAAGAATGTATAAGACATAAAATTACCAAATAAAAATACCATGTACATTATATTCTTACACTTATGACATAGAGACTCAAAATCATCACTGTAACTTCCTTACCAAGAACTACCAGTTTGCCTTGAAGACCAATCATGGTGATTTTGACCTTCAACACTTGTATGAACATTTTTAAAGAATATTTATTCATTTGGATGATACTATTTGATAATTATAACATTATTATATATAAATATAATATGTTCAAATGGAAATATTTGTCTTGTTGACCAATCTCATGACTTCACTATACACAGACCTCATAAAGCTGGACAAGTCAAATTATGAGTAACTTTTTTACTATATAAAATTATATGAAAAGCATGTATCCAACATTAAAATTTCTTAAAATTATTTAAAAACATATCAATTATCTTTAATTCATACCTATTCCATGATAATCGATCCCTAATCATCTTCTCACTTCTACCTGGGTTTCTCATTGTTTGCATTATTAGGCCTGTTAGTGACAGGATATCCTAGATGAATAGTTTAGAATACCTAAGGGATATAAAATATCTATAAAACACCATGGAATTAAAATACAAGTATCAAAAAATTTCATCCATCCATTTATCAACTTTGACTTGGTCAACTCTGACTACTACAACAAATCTGTAAAAAGTAAGCACTTTCTTGTAGGGTCTACTCACACACTTGATAAACCAATCACACTTGGAGGTGTTTGGGAGAGTTTAATACAACATAAAATCACTTAAATATCCACACCAATCCATTTTTATCACTTTAGAACAACTTATTTTATATTAGGTCACTATTAGGGTTCTTTGAGGGTTTAAACCATCTTCCAATGTTAGCAATCATTCATAAATCTTAGCCCCCATTTTAAAAAATAATGCCTAAATTTTTTATCTAGGACCCTTAACCATATAACATGAATAAATTATTTCCTCATGCAAATTTTTCACATGCCAACGAATACTTGAAAAACCTTCTCAGGTAAACAACTCTTCATCTTGTGCACTTCAGAGACCTTAAAACATGTTTTCAAACTTAAACCTTCAAAATTTAACCTAAAACTTGGTTAAAACACCTAGGATATTCTATCACACCACTTAAAATTCTCACATGCTCATTTTTATCTTGAAATATAAATCTCATACCTCATTTGGACACCATCTCTATCTTTGCTCTCTAGACCTTGGCCTAAAAACCACATTAGTCCTTGAAATTGACCTTAAAACCACTTTCCAAGCTTTAAAAACCTCATATTCATGCCAAAAAATCTCTTAATATTCTCAAAAAATGTCATACATCTTTTGTATTCCTTGATAACAGACCATGATGCCTCATTAGGCCAAGTAGGGTTTAGAAATAGTCTAGGTGTAGACTAGGTATGAAGATCCTACCCTTGTAGGCTCACCATAACAATATCATGAGTGATCCAATGCCTCACATATATTTTAAATCAAACTCATACATACTCTTATGCCTTTGTGCATCCATCTCACCAAGCCACCATGCTGAAACCTTCTCACTAGGACTTTACATGCCATGACTAGTGCCATTACTAGGCTTTTCATGCACTTACAACTTGAAAACTAACCTTAAAACACTCATTTATGCTTCTAAACTTTAATCTCATGCCTTACATGTTACTAAAATAGTGTCATACCTTTTCACATAGCTTTTTAATCTCATCATGCACATGCTTATGATATGACTATGCTTAGGCTATCTAAGCACTTATCTTTAAAGACCTACCTTACAACACTTATGAAGGATTATACACCTAAATCTCAATCCCATACAATTACAAAAAACTTCTCACATGTCTAATTTCACTCACTTTACCATGCTACCTGCACATATCTTCTCATAAGGTCTAGATAAGGCTTTACAAGACACCTTGATACCTTGACTTATTCCTTCCACATCATGACCTTAACACTATATCAATGAAGTATATATAATATACTTAGACTTTTACCTTTCGCTCTCATGGTAATAACTACATACCTTTAATTCTCATACACTTGTCACAACACATACTACCAATTGGCCTTGCTCAACTAGACACCAATCTTAAAACACTACTTAACATCAACCTCATTCATCATGAATACACTCTCTCTCAGAGCAAAAACACTTACTATGTTGGCATAAGAACTCATCGTGCCTTCACAATAACCTTGTTAGAACAGGCTCACAAGCTCATACATCAAATACCACTCACATGCATCTAGACATAAATGACAACACACTTTGGCATTAATGACAACATATTGACATCAATGACAATACTATGGCATAAAACACTCAATTAGTTTAGAATCAAATC